>CM033342.1:3887349-4487349 GCA_019395295.1 Osmanthus fragrans
CCGAGTGTAACACCCATTGTGAAGGGTGACAGATTCGATTTGAGTCAGTACCCAAAAAATGATTTCGAACGGGAACAAATGAAGAACATTCTGTATGCTTCAGCTGTTGGAAGCCTTATGTATGCTCAGGTCTGCACCAGACCTGACATTGCATATGTTGTTGGAATGTTAGAGAGATATCAGAGTAATCCAGGTCTTGACCACTGGAAAGCTGCAAAGAAAGTGATGAGATATCTTCAAGGGACAAAGGACTACATGTTTATGTACAGACGGACTGATAATCTGGAGGTGATTGGCTACTCCGATTCAGACTACGCTGGCTGCATTGATTCACGAAAATAAACATCTGGTTATATTTTCATGCTAGCTAGTGGAGCTATATCTTGGAGAAGTATAAAGCAGACATTGACTGCTACTTCCATTATGGAGGTTGAGTTCGTGTCTTGTTTTGAGGCTACCTCGCATGATGTATGATTGAAGAGTTTCATATCTGGGCTTAGAGTTGTAGATTCTATTTCTAAGCCATTAAGATTGTACTGTGACAACTTAGCAGCAGTGTTTATGGCTAAGAACAACAAGAGCGGAAGTCGAAGTAAGCACATCGACATCAAATATTTAGCCATAAGAACGTGTTAAGGAAAAGAAAGTGGTCATTGAGCACGTTAGTACTCAGTTAATGATTGCCGATCCTTTGACTAAAGACATGTCACCCAAGAATTTTAAGGATCATGTAGTACGAAGGGGACTTGGTTCCATGATGTGATTTTCGTTGTATATACATTTATTGTTTCAATGGAACTCTTATTCAGTTTGATGTTTTCTCATTTGGTTTTGTGCACAATTGTTTATTCATTTATTTATTTTGAGAAATATCATTAAAGTTTGGACATTGAGTAGACATGGGTTTATTCATTAAGTTATATGGGATTGAGAGACATAATGTATTGTAATACATGGAAGATAACACTCATCTTTAGAGGACCTATCGCCATGATTCATGCATTTTGTTTCTTACTATGTGATTTATGGAATATACGGACCAAATGGGAGAATGTTAGTTTTTTTCTCTGCTGGTCCAATATGGTCCGTAGTATTCCACATACCGGGAGACGTGGATAACTGCACCAACCAGTTTTAAAACCGCTCTTCCACTTCCTCGGTCAAAAGAAACTGCCTTTGATGGAAAGGGACGATATAAAGGAAGCGAGTATCTATTCGGAAGGTCCCTAAGCCTGCTCTTCATTTTTAGACTAAAGTTACACCATCAGTGAGAGAAGAGAAAGGATTAGAAGCCCTTTTCGAAACCGAAAACCAGAAATAGCAATGGCTAGAGGTAAGCCTTCGATTCCGTTTTTATGCTTCCGCTTAATCGATTTAGATGTGTTATTTAGAATGAAAACATGTTTAGATCGTACATTATGATTTACATGTTGGCCCCCATTTTTTTTTCTGAAAAATTATTTTTCCAAAACTCATTGTTAACCACATATTTTCCCATTAATAATTTTAAATGCAAACTCATAACTTTTTCTTATTTTTAAATCACACATTCTCCAACAAAATACTATTTTAAAATGCATTTGGGCTCTAAAATGGGGATAATTTTATTGATCTAACATCCTTACTGTCAACTGATCTCCAGCAACAACAATGCCGACGGCCAATGGTACTTCGATGATCAAATCAACTGCCGGCACAAGTTATGGAGCGAAGGGAGACACTAATGAGCAAATATTTTGAGTTGAGTGTTTTGAATTTCCACCTTTTCCATTACCTTTGCATGACTATTCATAGCGAAGAGTTCTAGAATTGGTTAGGATATTGCAACCTTAATTCGACTGGTGTTGTAATCGGTCCAATAGAACGGATATGGTAGAGGTCCCTTAATGAGTTTGTTTTCTTATGCGACTGGAATTTCTTGTAGATATTGAATCTCCAAGATTTTTCTTGATTCTCATACAACACGTGCTGATTTATAGGGACTATTTCTTTATAAAATGTCCTTCCTAAAGTATGTCTGAATCTGGATTTGAAAGCCATGGGACTCTTCAACCACCGAATCCCGAAGTGCTTCGCTCAAAATGTCCGATGCTAAAGGGTTTGACCGGTGGATGTGAGTTACGTTACTATAGAAGGATCTTGAGGAATAATAATACTCTTGAAGCCGCGTTGATAAAATTCTTTCACTTGATAGTTGAGAGAGTGCTGAATATGCAAAGTATCCACGTCACGCTCTTGAATGCTTATGTGATCTTCACTGCCTGTTGGTTCTTACACGGTGGCTTTGTTGATTTGAGGGTGTAACAAATACATTATGCTTTAAAAATTTATTCACCAATTAAATACGTCGCTAATCATTAAATATTTAATGTATATTTTGTATGTAATATTCTATTATACAATAAAAAATATTTTATTTTTAGTCTGAACTGATTTTTAATTTGTTAATATTTAGTTGTCAGATTTTGTATGTTGATAAAATTAGTTATATTGGTTCTTCAAATTTACCTTTTTCGGAAATTCAACTTTCAAACCAGCTAAAACCAGTATTATAAACAAATATCATGATGGTCATACACACAAGTAGGCATAAATGTCTAGAAAGTTGTTCAATAATTGTTAAGAGATATAATCCTATATCGAATAAAGATGAAAATATAAACTAATTTATAACGGTTTTGACTACTCATCTTAAAAAAGATGACCTTTTAAGATAGAACATCAAGTCTTAATATTGTATCAAAGTCCATTAAGTTTCAACGAGCGATTTGATCTGACTATGACTAAAAAAAATGAACGTACGAATTTTAAAATTGGTGTGATCAAAAGAGATACCATGTTACAGGGGCATGTTAAGAGATATAATCCGATATCGAATAAAGATGAAAATATAGATCAATTTATAAGAATTTAGATTACTACTCTTAACAAGGTTGACATTTTAACATGAAATCACAAGTTTTAACAATAATTACCATGTTCAGAATAAATAAAAGATTCAGGGAAGGGAATATGCATTACATTTGTTTGAATTATAACAAATTAAATTTGTGAGCAGATTATAAACCAAAATTAATTGAATATGAAGAGATCATTTGCATGAAAGTAATAAAGCGCGAGAAAGGGAAAGTAAATTATAAATTAACCAACTGAAGTTTACTTTAATTTGTTTGAATAATTTTGAGTACAAATAAGACATCTGCAGTAGAGTTGTTTAATTAATGGCTCCAGACATTTTTTCTTATTGGGACTTGAAAATTATCAATATTATGGAATGTGAATGAAAAGATGGGAATGGGACAAAAAAAATTCTTTATTTACTCAAGGTAATCCACCACCTCCTATTCCACCACCAGATCCTCCACCAAATCCACCTCCTCCGCCTCCTATTCCACCACCAGATCCTCCACCAAATCCACCTCCTCCGCCGATTCCGCCACCAATACCTCCTCCTAATCCTCCAATGCTACCTCCAATTCCACCACCAATTCCTCCTCCAAAACCTCCAGAGCCAATCCCCATTCCTCCTCCTCCACCTCCACCAATACCTCCACTGATACCTCCAAGTCCACCACCTGCACCCCCTCCAAAGCCGCCACCTCCACCAATCCCTTCACCAATACCACCCCCTAAACCACCGCCACCACCTAGCCCTCCACCTCCTCCTCCACCTCCACCACTACCTCCACTGATACCTCCAAGTCCACCACCTGCACCCCCTCCAAAGCCGCCACCTCCACCAATCCCTCCACCAATACCACCCCCTAAACCACCTCCACCACCAAGCCCTCCACCTCCACCAATCCCTCCACCAATACCACCCCCTAAACCACCTCCACCACCAAGCCCTCCACCTCCTGATATCGAATGATCAAAGGAGAATGTTTTCTCATCATTGAGAGGACCCTCTGAGCTAACAAGCTTTCTTGCAGTGGTGGTGCAAACAAGAATACCAAGAAGAACCAAGAGAACAAATTTGGAAGGCATCTCAATCTCCTCCGAGCAAAAGATATGTCTTGACTGTTGATTGATGAGAATTTAGGAAACAAAAAAGGGATTATATAATGCTACAAGTCAATAATTATTGAAGTGAATTGCTAGGAGTATTTAACCCTTAATCTGTAAACCGCCTCCTAATTGTTAACGTAAGAATTTATGTGGCTCGTGTAATTTATTAAAGAAACTTTAAATGAAATTTTAATTGAAGTAGTTTGGTGAAGTTATTTAATGAATTCTTAAATTTGGTCTTATTTATTATTGATGCATTAAATAATTTGGAAGATAGAAAGTTTAATATAAGGTGTAATGCTATTCGTAGTCGTTCACTACGATAGTCGTCCAACGATCAATTTCTTGTTTTTGCAACAGTTCAAAACACAAAGAACGATGAACCGCACGAATTTTTTTTTACTCCTTTTAGAATGAAAAGAAAAATGATTCTGATGCAGAATTTTGGCAGGAAAATGATGTTTTATCATATGGTTTGATTGCATAGAATAGAAGTAAATGAAACCAACATGGGGATTCAATTTATAGGGGTTGATGTGTTGCAACCAAAGAAACACAATCTAAAAATCAACTTGTTTCACAAAAGGTTCACACGTTGATAGCCGTTCGAGCGTCGGTCTTATATATAAAATTAGATTTTTTGTTTCAAAAATCATGGTTTTTCGATCCAACTTCATTTACTAATTTCTCATTCATCCGAAAATAGTTTTCAACTCCCAAACATACAAAATTCATCTACTCCACGAGTAGAACATGATCAACCCATTTCTCGCCAAATTCGAGTAGCGAGACCCATGCAAATATGTTGTCAAATTTTGATAAAACTAAATTTTATAAACTATTTTCCAACATTTAGTTAGTATGACGTGATAACCTTTTACAACGAAGCCTTGTAAGGTATTAAAAGAGAATTAACGTTAAAGGGGGATTAGGGATGAAAGCCAACTTTTAATCACTAGTAATCGAATATCAACACAGCACTTGAAACATGATTGATTGTAAGCTTTATAAATTTGTCCATAGGGTAATGTACTTGGTAAACATAGCACGAAAGGATATTAATTGTTAAACTATTAAGCTTTTAATTGACTTATATAGATATATTTATGTAATACTTTACTAACACGAGTATTCTTGATAGGTCGACCTATGCGACAATTAAAAATGATGTTATCTCTAAGGTGGTTTGACTAGCTATTTTATTTTTCTTTTATGAAAACTCGTGATAAAGGACACATGACTTATTCATATGTCTTTATATGAACATATAATAATATGCAAACATGTGTGTGAAGGTTTCAATATGCTTTTAAAATTGGCCTTGGAAATGGCCCAAAACACGAAAGGGTCATCGGTAAAACAGTCGAATCGGTATATATATAAAGACACAAACATTAAACTTGGCTATATATAGTTTTCGTTATGTTCTCATGTAATATTAATATAAAATAAGATAACAAATTTAGCAAAAAACCTTAAGAATTGATGAATTGCGGAAATATTTATGTAGCATTTTAATGTGTTATTAAAAAAATTAAATGAAAAATGTAGAGAAATTGGAATTTGAAAAGAAAGTAAGTTCAAGTAATTATTTATTTTGTGGTTTAGATTTTTCCGCATATTTTCAAATAACAATAACACATTATATTGAGATAAAATTACATGAAACCATGTTTTTAAATGTTAATTTTCGTTAATTAAACATTAACTTTTTTTCTTTTAAAAATCAGATGGTCACAAGAATGTAATTAACATGTCATATATAGATTAGATCACAATCCAACATCATGCTAAGTCACAATCACATAATTTATAGGTCATAATCATTTATTAAAATATGTCACTGTCACATACCACCTGATTTTTATAAATATTTTACACTTGTATTCTTAATCTATTTTAAACTAATACTGTAACACAAAATGTTTAGAGTTGATGTTTCTTTGATGCTAACTCACCAACCCTTATCCGACTACATGTTTTCATGGTTTATTGTGAGTTTCATACTCACCAACACTTTTCAAATCTTCAATATTGGCAGAACATCTTATAAGCAATATAAAAAACGATATTTTAAGATAGAATTCTCACGTGTTCAAACCTCCGATTCTTCTTCAGTAATTGGTTTGATGTATTGTTATCCTCTTCCTCCTAATTAATATTTTAAACAATTTTTGCTCACATTGTAAAATTCTCGAGTTTTACTTAATTTTGATGACTACATGAACACCCTAGTTGACACTCTGGTTGACATCGCACTCACAGGGAAGAAATGTTATTTTATTCGCACAGGGCCCACACATTCACATGGTGGTCATCCATGCGGTCAATAGGGGTGGTTGAGTAACATTTTTCAATTTTGATTGTTGCACGATGATTACACATGCTCAAACATATTTTTGGTTCTATTTGGAGCTATTTAATTTGTGTCCAGCCCTAAGGAAAATAAAATATCAAAACCTTCGTCGTAATCAAAAGTCTTCCACGACATTAGTCAAAATCTATTCAGATTGAGTCTATCAAAATCGACTTTGAATTGATCATCAAAATTAAGTTGGATATGACTTATTTATTTGGGTCTAAGCATTGGCCGAATTTATTCACTTAGATATTATGGTATTAAAGTGCCTGAATAAATTGTTCACTTTAAAATTATTAAATTTCACAATTTTAAAGTGTGCACTACAACTTACTTTTTATATTTATGATATGACAAAATTATAAGAATAAGCCTAATTTTAAGCTTATAACATAATAGGATTTGCATCGAAGAAATGAAGCATGAGATAAGGAAAGAGGCTTATTAATCAACCAAATGAAGCTTGCATTAATATATTTGAATAAATTTTATTACAAAATCAAACATATGCAATCAAGTAGTTTATTTTGGTTGAGCAGTGAAAATAATCACTAGGTATGAAATGAAATGCAAGGGATTGACACTTCTTTTATTACACAATGGATTCCTCCACGACTTCATGTCCTATTCCACCACCGTATCCTCCACCAAATCCAAATCCAAATCCACTACCAGATCCTCCACCCAATCCGCCTCCACCGCCACCGCCACCGCCTCCTCCTCCTACTCCTCCTCCTCCTTGAGCACCACCTCCAAACCCACCACCAAATCCTTCTCCAAAACCAGAACCACCGCCTGTTCCTCCACCTCCACCGCCGCCGCCACCGCCGCCGCCACCTCCTAAATTCCAGTGATCAAAAAGGAATTTTGCATCACTGAAAGAACCATCTGAGCCAACTAGCTTTCTTGCTGTGGTAGTGGAAATAAGAACACCAAGAATAATCAAGAGAACAAATTTGGAAGTCATCTCAATTTCTAAAAAATATCTCTTGATTGATGACAATTTAGGACGCGAAGAATCGATTATATAATGCTTGAATACCAGTTAAAGTTTAATGCTGGAATTAATGTGAGTTAGTGGGGTTCTCATTAACTTGACGGTTATTAGTGATATTATATTAATTAGTGCAATAATTGTGTTTATTTACGTTAGTGGTATATATTATACTACCTTCTTTCTCTTAGAATCCAAAAACTTCAGATTAAAGTGTTGACATTGATATTATTAATCAGACTGGTTGTAATAAATGTTGAGAAATAAAATGGATGGAGGTAATATATATGGCACGATAAAAAGTATATGATCGCAAACAAACAACAAGGGAAAAGGCTAAGAATTAATTGATGGATGAACGGAATGTTTTATTCAATTGATGAATATGGAGAAAACAAATACAATAACTGTGCCTAAACAATTACTCTATATTTCAGTAATACAAAACTTGTGAAAATAGTCTAGTATTTATAAGAGAGCATGTCAAACTCTAGAAATACCACAAAGATGAAAATAAGATAAAAAATAGTGTGGAATAAATGAAATAATATTTTTGTTTACCAATAAAAATGCGTGGAATAGATGAAATAATATTTTTTTTCAATAAAAGCACGTGTAATAAAGGAAAAAATATATTTTTTCCAAAAAATCCAATCTAATTTGGGTTTAAACCCCCAACAATAAATAGATATATCACAAAACTTTTGAGAAAAATAATTTAAATTTTCAATGTTATTAATATAATGCATAAACAAAACAACACATTGAACTCGGCTATATTTAATTTCAACAATGTTCACTTATTATATTAATAGAAAACGAGGCAAAAAATGATTTTTTTTAAAATATTTATGTAGCATTTTAGTGTGTTATTAGAACAAAATTAAATGAGAGATATAGAGTAAATTGGAATTTTAAAGGAAACCAAATTCAATAAATTACTTATTTGTGTTTTAGATTTTTCCTACATATTTTCAAATAACAAGAGCACATAACTTTTGAAATTATTACAATAAACTACAACGGGATTAAACAATTCATTAATTTCAGACAACAAACTCAGCCAAAGTGATTTCTTACTGGCTTCAATTGTACCCACATATTTGGCTTCCGTAGTTGATAGAGCTACTATTGATTGCAACTAAGATTTCCAATAAATGCGGGTAACACACAAAGTAAAAATGTAAGCAGTAGTTGGAGTTTGTTTGTTTCATATTAAAATCTGATTTTAATCTAAGTCAAAGTCAAACAATCAATATTAACCATATCTTTTTTCGGCCCCACAACTTTTTAACCACATATTTCAAAAACCTCTATCACAATCTACTATAAATCTAATTTTAATCCCCACCAAACACCCTCTTAATTTTCTATCGTACCCATCTCTAGCATAATCAGAATCTACAAAACCTTTCAAAATAACTCCCTCATTTCAAGATTTAAAACACAACCTCAATTTAGAGGACCCTTTGAAATATCTAAACAACCACTTTAAGACAGTTCGGTGTTCAGGCCAAGATGGCCATGAACCTGCTAAGGATACTAATGGCATGGGCAACATGTGGTCTATTACAAACCATAGTATACATTACTTATCCAACAACATTAGCATATGGAACCTTATGCATGTATCTAATATCGAACTCATCAGTAGGACATTAAAGCCATAGATTTGGACTTACACATGGAAATTTTTGACAAAACTTTTTCCACATAAGAAGTTTGAATCAAAATTACCACGTGTTTGGATCTATTTCTAATAATATCCATACCAAGAATTCTTTTTGCGTATCCTAAATCTTTCATTTCAAATCCAGAACTTGAGGACCTCCTAATGTCATTAATGTCATGCATGTTAAGACCAATCAACAACATATCATCTACATAAAGAAGCAAATAAACAACCACAGAATTTTCTTCATTTTTCTTAAAATAAAAGCAATGGTCAAAAGCACTTCTAATGAAGCCAAAAGATGCAACAAAATTATCTAACCTCCTATACTATTGTCTAGGCGATTGTTTTAACTCATATAATGATCTTTTTTAACAATCACACACAATCAGGTTTTCTTTTATCTATAAAACTTGTAGCTGAGACATATAGATAATTTCATCTAAGTCACCATGTAGGAAGGCAATTTTAACATCTATTTGTTCAAGTTCTAAATTATAATGAGCAACCAATGCAAGCATTATCCATATAGTAGTATATTTAATTACGAGGGAATATATCTCATTATAGTTAATACCAAGTTTTTTTATAAAACCTTTTGCCACAAGTCTAACCTTAAATCTAAGAGGTTGCTTAATAAAATTTTACTCAATGCTGTATAACTTACAGTCAACTTAAGAGTTAATTGCAGGTTTAGGAAATAATTTTCGAGTTTCATTTTTAAGTAGGGAAGACATCTCTTCTCTCATAACAGCTTGCCAGTTGTTTTTATTACTGATAACTAATTGCTTCATCATAGATTTTAGGCTTATTAAAGGCTAAATTTTGATAAGACAAGACAGCATGAGAAAGGTAATCTTTAAACCTTGTAGGCTCCATTGTTTCTCTTCTAGTCCTATCCCTAGTTAATTGATAATGATCTATTATAACTTCTTAATCCTCATACTCCCTTGAACCTCACCTTCTACAACTTCTTCTATCTCAACAGTTTCTTATGCTTCATTTTCATTTTAGTTCTCATTAATGAGATCAAAAGATGACTCAACCTCCACCTGCAGCTTAGTACCATACTCTTCTTTTTCACTTAGAACTCTCTCAGCGCTCCTAGCACTCAAGCAGTGCATATTGGACTCATTAAAAGTTACATCTGTGCTGGTTTCATTTTAAACCCCTAGACTCTCTAGGCCACAGTTTATATCATTTTAACCCCAACAAGATATCCCATGAAAACACTTAGAGATCTTAGCTCAATCTTACCAACATTTTGATTAACATAAGCTGCACAGCCTATGTTTTTCAAATGAGAATAGTCTAGAATTTTCTCAGACCATATCTCCTCAAGTGATTTGCCTTATGTGGAACTAGAAAGAGTTTTGTTAACAATTTAAGTAGATGTCATCACAGCTTCACCCGCACAATACTTTAGGGGCACCAAAACTAATCATCATATACCTCGCCTTATCTAGAATTGTTCTATTCATTCTTTCAGCTACTCCATTTTGCTATGGAGTACAAGGGACAGTATTACATTTTCTTTATAACACGTCAAATTTAGTATTGTAGAATTCTAAGCCATTATCAATTCTAAGGATTTTAATTTTCTTTCCAATCTGATTTTTAATCAATTTTTTTCGAGTTTTAAACTTTTCAAAGGTTTATGATTTTTGCTTTAATAAAAAAATTCATATTTTTCTTGAAAAATTATTAATCAATAACAGGAAATAATTATTTCCCCATTGAGTGACAGTAGAAGAAGGCCCCCATATGTTAGAATGAATATATTAAAAAATGGAAGTCGTCTTATGTTTTCCATTATTAAAGTAAAGCCTGTGATGTTTGCCTAAGGCAGTGGCGGAGCCAGTTTGTTGAAAATGGGGGGTCCAAATTTGAAAATATATAGGTGAAGGGGTGGGGGCCGAAATTTTTTTTTTGAAGAAAATTACAAAAATGAGAGGAAACAAAAGTTCACTAATTGAGTCATTTACCTTTTCTGCGAATAGTACATCAGTATAAATATTACTAATAAGTTGAGAATTAACCTAAAATAAATGAAAGAAATAAGATTAACTTTTTTCGCAAGTTTATTTGTAATAAAATAGAAGTTACCATTCTTCAATCCTTCCAAATTTAAAAAAAAAAAAAAAAAAAAAAAAAAAAAAAAAAAACGCAAAAGAATAAAAAAAATTTTAAAAAAAAAAACCCAAAAAAAAAAAAAAAAAAAAATTTCTCAAAAAAATGGGGTGTCGAGGACACCCCCCGCCTCCGCCCCTAGCCTAAGGTGCAATGTTCACAAAAAGGTACTTTTGAAATAATAGTAGATTCATATTTTTCTTTTTCTTTCTTTTTTTTTTTTTTTTTGTGTAGTTAACATTGCTAATGTGTATTAACATCGTAACCTCACCATAATTATAATTGCCTTCGTTAAGAATTCATTTTTTTCTACAAAAAAGTTAATTTTTAAAGTTAAACACTAATTTTAACTATGCATTACTTAGGACCCTCACAACCTAACTACTTATCCATCGCTTATTTCCAAAAATCAAATTATAGGATTATACGCGTTGTCTTTGTCCACATAACCAAGGCTACAAGCTTGGCCTAATTAACCGTTACAAACTTTTAAATATTCAAGTGTCCAAACCGCCAAAACAAGTCACCGGTTCAATTAGTTTTGGTTAATGATTCGGTTTAATAGCTAGGATTTTCTTGGTTTACAATTTAGTTCATTTTGAAGCACTATCGGGACCAGTTTTATAGCCAATTTTCAATTCTCTTAGTCGAAATATCTCCTTCGAGTCCTGTTTTATCAACACAGGTTATCGTTGATCTTATGTGAGTTTTCATCTTTGCTTGATCCGAACTCACCATGACTTATCAAATTCTCGAAAAACCTTTAATTTTTTCCGTAAAACTCGTCAAAATTTGGTTGAATTCACGACTAATTTGCAAAGAAATTTGTGCAAAATGTTTGAAGAAGACAAATTTGGACCTCCTGACAATTTGCTTCCAAAATATGCAATTTTTTTTTTTTTATATACATAAGAACACATGTTTTATTTCATTTTTATAGTTTCTAGCTGATTATAAACGCTCAAACATGTTTTTTTTTCTCAATTTAACGCTATTTAATTTGTGTCCAAGCCCTAAGAAAAAATAAATACAAATTATTTAACACACCAAAAACCTTTTGCGACACAATCAAACTAGACTCCAAATTGAGTGTGTCAAAGTCGACTCTAAATTGAGCATCGGAGTCAAATTGGATATGACTTGTTAATTTGGGACTGAGCATTGGATGAGCATAAACACTTATAATTTATTGTATTAATTAACATGCTCCAATAAATTTTTCAGTTTAAAAATATTATATTTTACATTACTAAAATGTGCATTTTGAATAAATTTGATTACAAAATCAAAGATCTGCAATCAAGTAGTTTATTTTGGTTTGTGCCTTGAAAATAATCACTAGATTTGAAATGAAAATGCAAATGACTGAGAAACTTTTTTAATTACACAATGGATTCCTCCACAGCTGCAACTCCTATTCCACCACCGTATCCTCCACCAAATCCAAATCCACTACCAGATCCTCCACCCAATCCGCCTCCGCCACCGCCTCCGCCACCAAAACCTCCTCCTCCTCCTTGAGCACCACCTCCAAACCCACCACCAAATCCTTCTCCGAAACCAAAACCAGCCCCTGTTCCTCCACCTCCACCTCCACCACCACCTCCGCCTCCACCGCCACCACCCTCCTAAATTCCAATGATCAAAAAGGAATTTTGCATCATTGAAAGAACCATCTGAGCCATCTAACTTTCTCGCGGTGGTGGTGGAAATAAGAACACCAAGAAGAACCAAGAGAACAAATTTGGAAGTCATCTCAATTTGCAAGTAAAAGATAGCCTTGGTTGATGAGAATTTAGGACACGAAGACGCGATTAAATAATGCTTGAATATCATTTATTTGCATTAAAGTTTATGCTTGAATTAATGTTGAGTTAGTGAGGGTCTCATTAACTTTACGGTTACTAAGTAAGTACTAGAGATTTAATTTATTTTTAATAGATGTTTATATTCCTTAGTGGTTTATACACGTTCTCAGATCTTTCCAGGCGTTTGGCTGTTTATGAAGCTAGTTGTAATTCATATTTTATAGTGCAACAATTCAGATTACACAGTTACGTAAATTTCCATCCAATTTTCATGTGTTGGTTTTCTTTAGCTACCCAAACATTTATTTTCCTGTGTTCCTTCCATTATTGTTAATGCATCCCTATTTTTTTTTTTTTTTTCCAAATTTTATATAAAGACAGATGATGGTAAGTGTTCTTTGACAACTTTAAGTAATCCCGACTTGGAGAGATTTTAAAGAAAATGCAACAAATGAGATTTTACTTGATGAGTATCCTTGGGAACGAGAATCAGCAAGTAAATATTTGTAATGCATTATGCCAGAAATTAAATCTATCCCCGTATTGGTAGCTTTGTAACGGAAAAATGCTTGGACATAATGGGTCATGTTTCTAAACCATACACAATTTCAGTCTGCTTTATGGATTGTAATAATTTCAGAATAATTTGAGGATGTCGTTGTCAATATTTGTTTCACGGATCTCCACGATATAGTTGTCCCTCCACATGTAAACACATATAGTTGTACATTTACATATCTCACTAAAGCAGATCCTGACTTTTGAGAATAAAATAATCATAAATCAATAATATCATTTAGGTAACAAAAAATGTGTTTAATATCATTCTAATATCTTTGAGTTGGTGTAAAGTTATATCTTATAAATAGATTTACGAAAAAAGTTATGTCCAGTCGAGTGTAATTTGCAATGCGTTACAAATATTTACTTGCTACAAAAGACTGAAACATTTTTAATTACACAATGGATTCCTCCATGATTGCAACTCCTATTCCACCACCATATCCTCCACCAAATCCAAATCCAAATCCAAATCCACTACAAGATCCTCCACCCAATCCATCGCCACCACAGCCTCCGCCACCAAAACCTCCTCCTCCTCCTCCTCCTCCTTAAGCACCACATCCCAACCCACCACAAAATCCTTCTCTGAAACCAGAACCACCCCCTGTTCCTCCACCGCCATCGTTATCGCCACCTCCTAAATTCCAGTTATCAAAGAAGAATTTTTCATATCTACTTATGAAGCTCGTTGTAATTCATATAGTATAGTGCAACAATTCAAAATACACATTTACGTAAATGTCCATTCCAATTTCCATGTCTTATTTTTCTCAAGTTCCCCAAACATTTAGGGGGCGTTCTCTTCGTATTTCAGTTTTGTGTTTTGAGTTTTGAATTCGTTTTGTGTTTTGTGTTTTGTGTTTTGAATGTCCATTTTTAGATTGTTGAAAACTCGTTCTTTTTGTCGTTTTGAAAAAATATTTCTCAATCCATGTTTTTTGAGTTTTGGCAGATTTGTGAAGAAAATAGTCAAAACGTAAAAAAATTGTTTTCTATTTTCTTCACAAAATTTTCAGCCATTTTCAAAAACTCGTTTTCGAAAATGAGAAAGAGAACGCGTTTTCAATGTTTTGAAAAATCGAAAACAAAAACGGCCCGAAAACAGATCCCTATTTTTCTCCAAATTATATATAAAGAGAGATGATGGTGAGTGTTATTTGGCAACTTTTAAGTAATTCCAACTCAAGTATTAGAGAGATTTTAAAAGAAAATGCAAGAAATAAGATTTTTCTTGATGGTATCCTTGCACACAAGAATCAGCAAGTAAATATTTGTATGGCATTAATAATCGTCTATGATAACCGACGAAATGAGGCACTCCACGTCTATGATGGGTCGTCGACCTTCTATGAGCGTTCTACGCCTATGCTTGACCATCAACCCCCATGGGCACTCTACATCAACATTGGGCCGTCAACCCCCCATGGGCGCTCTACATCAATGTTGGGCCGTTAACCACTAAGAAACTTCTACCATTACACAGCTGTTCCAACACTTGGCCATAAAATTATCAATGAATTAGATGGAGATTGCTTAACGTTTGTCCAGGATACAACCAACCGCCAGGCAGTTGGAGGTTCCCCACTCACTAGAGCTTGACAAAATCCAAATCAACCCACCTAAACCACCCAAACAGACTTGAACCAATCGGTTTGGATCGATTTTTTTGAATTTTCAAGTTGGGTTTGGGTTCTGGGTAAAGAAGGCGGGATGGGTCGGGTCGGGTCCGGTTGACCCATGAAACCAGATTAAAATCGCTCGACCTCACCCGCTTGGTAAAAAAACTCAAAATTTAATCAAAACTAATGAGAGATCCAAACAAAACATAACCCTAAGCCCTAACCTTCCATCTCTCTATTGCTCTCATTCTCTCAGTCTTAGTCTCACTCGCCACCATTACAAGTTATAACCTTCCATCTCTCTCTCTCTCTCTCATGAACTAACCGGCCCCACCAAAGGTCTTTTGAAAGGTAGTTATTTCTTCATTATTGAATCTGTTTTACGCCAACTGATTATCATCCAGCGAATTATTATTGAATATGTTTTATTTCTACATTATTGAATCATACAGCGAAATTTAACTCAAGTGGCTGTCGAGTGGGCCCAGTTCAACATCTTCCCCAGAAAGGCTTCAGTGTACCAATTCAACTCAAGTGGCTGTCGAGCGGAAACCACAAGTATTCATTTAAATCTAGTGTTCAACACTTTATTTGCATATATTTATATGTCTGTGTATATATGTTTAGGGAGATATGGATGGTGTTTCATTTGCATCGGCCCAGATTAGTTTTCTCCGTAAGTGCGGTTTCTTCGTAGAATTGGTGGTTTCTTTATTCTTGGATTTTTAGTAAATGTAACTGGTTGTTGTTGAAATTGAATTTTACTGGCGTGCTTGGACCGTCCATGGATTAAGTTAACAAGTGTAATGACAATACAACGTGTAAAAGAGTCTGTTTACCTTCACATCTTGCTGTGTGTAGAATGTGTTTCTCAAGTAATGATAGATGATTGTCTTTTATATTAATTTTTGGGAATAGAATGCACATATTTCTATCTTTTCAAGTCAGTTGTTAGATGATGTTCATCCATCGTCTATGCATTATTTTGTTATATGGCTTCAATTCGCGGTAGCTTTAGGTATAGTTGCATCTTTAGTTTTCAGTTTTCATTTTATAAACTTGGGTTAAAGTTTGAGTGCTAAGTGGAATTTGTAATGAAGGTTTTGCGATCATAGCAAATAGATGGAATCAGACCATTTACATTGCTTCTGATGCTACCCAGTTAATATTTAATACAATATTGCCTTACTGTCTTTATTGTGGATCATGATTCATGAACAAAAGGTGAACTACAAACCGACCAACCTAACTCACGCCCATCCCTTGGCAATCAGAATGTGGGGGGAGTGGAGAAGGCTACGTGGGACACGTGACACTAAAACCGTCCAGTGGTTACCCAGCTCCAATCACCTATAAATATTTTTAAGGTGAAACATGTATTTCTCTCGAAATTTTGACTATGTAAACACTCCATACGTATTTTCTTCCAAAGTCTATATTTCCATATCCCATACTAATCCTCACGCCGGAGGTGCAACGGGAAGGAAGCCCCAACCTCATTTTGCAGGTAACATTTGTTCATCGGAGTAGCAGAACCACCTTGTGCCACCAGGAGGGCACGAGGTTTGTTTATCAACCATTTCAATATCCTTGCGCCCGAGAATCAGCAAGTAAATATTTGTAATGCATAGACTGCGGCAGAAAATCTATCCCATTTTCAAATATCTGCCTGGTATTTGTAGCCAGAGCCGGTCCTGAGGCGAGGCTGATGAGGCCTACGCCTCAGGCCCAAAATCGAAGGGGGCCTCACTTGGCATTTTTTTCAATTAAATGAAAAAACTAAAAGGAGAAATCATTTTTCTCTCCCCACCGACTCCAGTTCGCCTCTCCTCTCGCATGGAGATACAATATCGACTTGGGAAGAAAGTTCCAGAATGTTTTGGGTGCTTCATCCATTTTTGGTTACCTTCAATTCTGGATTCTACAGCAACTGTTTATGGCTCCAAAATTGCTTCATAATCTAGAAGAATTCTAGAATAATCCAAATTGGTAAGAATTATTTGCATCCACCGGCACCGACTTGCTAGAATTGTGTAAAGAAATCTTCCACTGACAATAGCTGACCCACTATATATATGCATGTACAACCTTTGCATTTTGAGTATGAGCACAGAGAGAAAGAGATTGGTGAGAGAAAAAGGAAGAGAGCATGAAGAACAGTGAGAAAGAGAGATACAGGAGAGAGTCAGACAGGCAATGCATATATAGTGAGAGAACGGGAGGAAAAGTTAGTGGAGTGATATAAATATTGAGGTGCTTCTTAGGGTGAAATTATTTTAGTAAGGTGTGTTTGTTAAAAATTAATTGTACAAGTTCTTTGTGTAATAAATATAATTTCTTATCTGTTTCAAATTCAACAATTTAATATTAGAGCTCAACATCGTAGTTGTATCTTGCGTCTTTGCTCTAACCGGACCGGCGACGGCAACAACCACTCCCTTAGGTAGTGATTGGTTATTGTAGGATCAATTGTGACCAGTATGATTTATATGATTGGTTATTGTAAGATCAATTACACATGCGCGTGTGGTAACCATATTGAAAACTTTAATTGTAAGATGATTGAGATATTTTGTAATTATCTTTTATGATTGAGACAGTTTAACTAATCGTTTGAAATATTGTTGATTTTATCATTTTATAATATATTTTGTTTGTTGTTTAATGGTTTAGTTTTAAATTAACAATATGTTACATAATACACAGTTAAATTTTGCGTTTATCTTAATTTTGGGGGCCTAGTTTAAAAATTTCGCCTCAGACCCCCAAAAGCACAGGACCGGCTCTGTTTGTAGCTATTGCATATGTAGAAAATTGAACCACAATCAAAATAAACAATACATGCAAACACCGGTGCACAAACTGAACAATTATCTATGCGAAAAGAAAAACAGCAAAAAGAACACGCCTTCACTCAAGAAAAATCAGTATCGCATTCTCATGTTTGGTTAATGGCACAGAGTTCTTGGATCAAGCGTGTTCCCTACACGGTACTTGGGCAATTTGGTGGGTAATAGAAAAAATAATTCACGTTTAGACCATGTTTGATGGCCATTATTGAGAAAATAAATAATGTTTTGAATAGTGATTTTTTGAAGAATGTGTAATTAAAAAGTAGGAAAATGTTTTGAATTTACGTGAAAAATATTTTATTGTATAAATATGTGGTTGAAAATGAATATGAGAATTTAAAGTTTTATTCAAATGGAGACAAAAAAGGACTTAGATTTTATATTTTGATTTTCTTCGTCTTCTTCAACATAACCGAGGCTATGAAGTTTGTCAATTATGTGTTAGATGGAGAATATTTTGAGAATTCGAGAATCCCCGACGAATTGGAAATGTGCAGAACCTATCAAGGTCAGGGACAAGGACGGGTTCTTCATGGACAGTGACATTTAGGGTTCGGGGCAACGGAAAGAAGAAGGATTGAAGACGCAGTGTTATTGAAATTCTTTCAGAGAAGCGTTTTTACAAGAGCCCAACTATCATGCTAGGCCTAATTAACCTTTAAAAAAAATTGGATATTAAACCGTCCAAACTAGTCACGGGTCAATCGATTTTGGCAGTTGAATCAATCTAACATATGGTTGGGATTTTCTCGATTTACAATTACTTCGGTTTCAAGCACTATTCAAACCAGTTTTATAGTCAGTTTCAAGTTTTCCTTGTCGAAACAGCTAGTCCAATCCTGTTTAACATGGGTTTTCATTTTCCTATGTGAGTTTTCAACTTTGCTTCATCCAAACTCACCAAGACAGCTATATTGTGGCGTATCTCATGAGCAACATCAAAAGCAATATTTGAGGATAGTCCTCTCACAACATGTTCAAGCATCCAATTTTTATTCGGACCTTGTTACTTGTACCCTCTTATTTATCTTATTTACACTTTGGTTTACTCTGTCTCACCCGCCCTCTCACATGGAGATCGAGCCCCACGCATTTATTGGACGTGGGACCCGACCTCCATGTGAGAGGACAGATAGAATCGAGTAAACAAGATGGTACAAAATTACAAATAACTTAATTCTTACTTGTATTGTAGCTAAAAAAATGTTGTTCAAAACCAAACGAAACCGTGCAAAATTGTTTTGTTTGATTTGGACCGATTTAGAAAAATGAAATGGCTTGGTCTAATTTGAAAGTAGATGTAAGGATCCATTTAATTGTAAATGTGGAATTTGGGTGGAAAGAACAAGGAATTGAATTGCCTAGGATGTGTTTTACCGGGAATTGTAATTAATTGTGTTTGATTAGTATAATTTTTCACCTAATCCGTTTGGCTTTGTTTTTCATGTAAATTGTTACTTTTTGGGATAAATTTTTTTACAATTTGTATTAAAATTTGTTTGGACTGTCAAAAAGAAAAAAAAAATTGAAATTATTTTGTCTTCGTTTGGTTTCTTTTTATGCAAATTGTCAATTAAATGAATATTTTTTTTTACCATTGAATTTAGAATATGTTTATATTGCCAAAAAGTAAAAAAATAAAAAGAAGATGAAAAAACACTTTCCCACCAAAATCATGGAAAAATAAAAAGTGAAAAATGTGCTTTACTAGGTTGTACCTAGAATTTAGGTGAAAATGAATTCCATGGAATTGTTTGACAATCAAACACTACAAATTGGGTGAAATTACACAACTTTTCAATTTCCACCCACTTTTCCACCCCCTATCAAATACACCCTAAATCTTTTTTCATGACAAATATCAAGTACATGGAATTGAATCAAATCTCATGAGATGTATCTTTTTTTATGGAGATTGTCTAATCTTAGCCAATTTCAACAAGGATATCAGGCTGGACCTACTGGGGCGAGGCACAAGAGGCAACCACCTTAAGCCAAGTCATTGAGGGCCAAAAAAATTTCATTTTTGTTTTTCGAAATATAAACAAGATAAAATAAAAATGATAATTTGATGACAACCAAGTACTAATGGTGTAGTTGTAAAGGTTTCGAATTCTAAACATCCTTCCTCTTGAGATGCACAAGGAAAATTTGTACAAAATACTATACTTAACACCTAACACAATCTTTCACACCAAAGTATTTTCATTTTTTAAATTTCAAAATGTGAAAGAAAAACTTTCCTTTTTATGCACAAATCTCGTCAAAATTTGGTTGAATGCGCAACTAATATACGAAGAAAGTTGTGTAAAATATTTGAAAGAAGACGAGACGTCATGACAATATGCTTCTAAAATGTGGGGAAATTTGTTTGCATTATTTTTGTATTTAAGTGCATGATGGACAACTACGATTTTCATTTGTTTTCATACTTAGATTAAAACCCTTAGGAAGAAAAAAAAAATTAAATGCACTAATATGATTTGAGAGCCTACCTTTTTTAGTTCGACTCATGTTTAAGAAATTTGAGGCCAGACATAATGGTCATACACATAAGAATGCATGTTTTATTTCATTTTGATTGTTGCTCGATGATTATATATGCTCAAACATATTTTTTAGTTCCATTTGGTGCTATTTTAAATTTTTTCCAACCCAAAGGAAAATAAAATACCAAAATCTTCATCACAACACCAAATATCTTTTGCGACACTAGTCAAACTCAACTATAGATTGAGATTGAGCGTGTCAAAGTTGATTCTGAATTGAGAATTAGAATCAAGTTTGATCTGGCTTACTAAGTTGGGATTAGCATTGGACGAGTTTATTCACTTAGAATATGGTATTAAAGTGCTCGAATAAATTGTTCACTTTAAAAAATATTAAATTTCAAATTTCTAAAATGTGCACTATAACTTCCTTTTTTATATTTGCGACAATATTAAAAGAACAAATCAATCTTAACCTTACAATACAATAAGATTTGTATGGAAGAATAAAGCATGAGATAAAGAAAGAGGCTTATTAATAAAGCAGAGGAAGCTTACATTAATATGTTTGAATAAATTTGATTACAAAATCAAACATATGCAATCAAGTAGTTTATTTTTAATTGAGCCACAAACATAGATATGAATTGGAAATGCAAGGGACTGAAAATTCTTTAGTTACTCAAGGGATTCCTCCACGGCTGCATGTCCTATTCCACCACCATATCCTCCACCAAATCCAAATCCACTACCAGATCCTCCACCTGATCCACCTCCACCACCACCTCCACCACCAAAACCTCCTCCTCCTCCTTGAGCACCGCCTCCAAACCCACCACCAAATCCTTCTCCGAAACCATAACCACCCCCTATTCCTCCACCTCCACCTCCACCTCCACCACCACCTCCGCCGCCACCGCCACCTCCTAAATTCCAGTGATCAAATAAGAATTTTTCATCACTGAAAGAACCATCAGAGGCAACTAGCTTTCTAGCTGTGGTGGTGCAAATAAGAACACCGAGAAGAACCAAGAGAAGAAATTTGGATGTCATCTCAATATGCAAGTAAAAAGATAGATCTTGATTGATGAGAATTTAGGACATGAAAAAAGGATTATATAATGCTTGAATATCTGTTACTTGCATTGAAGTTTAATGCTTGAATTAATATGTGAGTTAGTGGGGATCTCATTAACTTGACGGTTTTACATTATTACATTAGTAGATTTATGAGTGCATTAGTGAACGTTTGTATTCCTTAGTGGGTTATAAAATATGTTCTCTTATCTTTCTAGGGGGTGGCTAGGGGTGGACATGGTTCCATTTGGTTCTAGTTCCAAGAGAACCGAACCGAATCATAAACTAATAATTTTTTTGATAATAGAACCACTTGGTTTTTTTTTAAGATATGGAACTGAATCGAACCGATCCATTCGATTCTAGTTTAGTTTGGTTTGGTTTTAGTTCTATTACTTAAATTTTCAGATTTACATCATATTCATAAGTTAGTAATATATACTTAAATAAAAAATATAAGTATCAAATATTTAGCAAGTTCAAAATATCTGTCATCATAATTTTTAAAAAGTTTAAATTAACAAACAAAATATAAACGAATGTTTTTTTGCCAAAAGTTAACAATATCAACTGTCAACTAGGGCACCAAGTTCTAATAATATCAACTAGGGCAACAAGTTCTTCCGATACTGTAATACGTGGACATTAGACGAGGTGTAACGTAAGCTAGGGAACCAACTATGCATGCGGGGTTATTTATTCTCTAACCCTTATAAAAAAAAATACAGATTCTACAAATAAGAATACAGATTCTAGACCATTCTTCCATTGATTCCTCCAGCATTGTTTACCATTGGTGGATTACAGTATATGCCTATATGGTACAAATTCAAACCGATTACAGTATTGTTTATTGCTATTAGAAGCCGATATACCGTAAGTTTGTAATTCAAATCTATTATATTGTCAAATTCAAACCGATATGGAACAAATTCAAACCGATCCATTAATATATTTTTGTTTATTAGAAAAGAAGAATGTCTAGTAAATTATATAAAGAAGAATGCATAAAGATACTACCCCTGATGATTTGAAGGAGGAACGATAAACTGGTGGTTGTGGAGTCGAAGCTTCGGCTGGAGAAGCTGCTTCGGTTGAGACTTTAAGGGATCTGCACAGACAGCGTTTGTTGTTTGGAACTCTTGACATGAAGGTTTGAATTTGAAGTAATACTCTTAATGGACCCATTTTGCTGTACAAAAATAATGGCAATTGGATTGGTTTCAATTAATGCAAAATTAGATTCATATATAAATAAAATTATAAATTAAGTTTGGTTCTTAGTTTAGTTCTCGGTTCTAGAACTAGAACCAAACCAGAATCATATGATTCTCGGTATGAAAAATCAAAATCATTCATTTTTTTCATAGAATCGAATCGAACAGCTCAATCTGGTTTGATTCTGATTTGGTTTGGACATTTTGTCCACCCCTAGGGGTGGCTACTTGAGAAGCTTATTGCATTCAATTTTATATTGCAATAATTTAAAGGAAGGATCCCAAAGAATGATCTTTCTTTTAATTAGTTGTTGAATCTCTCTTTCATGGATCAATGTGTGGTATTCCGAATTCTCATTACTAATGGAATGTATATAATCTTTGGATTGATTGGAAGATCCTTTTTAATTGGCTAGAATCCGTTACTTGAACGAAACTAGATCTTGTAGAATCGTATTGAATATTTCACGATTACATGGTAATGAACATTTCTATTCCACTTTTTATGTGTTATTTTCTATCCAAACAATTTTATTTTATTTTATTTTATTTTTGTTTCCTTCCATAGTTCATCATGCATCCATATTTTTTTTTCTCAAATTATAACAGAGAGATGATGTTAAGTGTTGTTTTCCAACTTGAAGTAATCCCGACTCAAGTATTGGAGAGATCTAAAAGTAAAAGAAAAAATTAGGTTTTACTTAATGGGTATTCTCAGCACGAGGATCGGCAAGTAAAAATATCTCACGCATGGACAGGAACGGGAAATCTACCCCTTGCTATTTGCTCAAGCGAGCAGTTGAGCAGAAAAGTTTTTCCTTGTTTTGCATGCGCGAAATTCTTTTTGAATTTTTGATTGAATCATTGTGTCCATTCATGGAGAATTATATACTTTTGTACATGGATAATCATTGTGTCCATTCACGATTATTTGTCAAATCAGTATATCAAATTTATGAGCAGAGGGAACGGTTCTGATTATATATTACCTTCTTCTCTTCAAATAAATAATAAATAAATAAATCATATTAAAGGGTTGTCATCTATATTTCTAAACTAGCTCGAGCATTGACCCAAAAAAAATTAAAAAGGTCAAGGATTGAATGGTCGAATCGAGTGTAATCAATAAATAAGTATATCACAAAATTGTAAGGAAAAAACTAAGCTTTTTTTCAAATTTATTAATATATAGACAAAAATCTCATTAAACTTGGCTATATTAAAAGGTAAAGTTCAACTGAAATGATAATTTTGGTCCACATCGACTCGTCAACATTTTAGTTTTGAACCCAATTGAACTAAACCGTTTATAAATAGTTCAGTTTAGGTTGCAGTAGTTATTAAAAAAAAAAAAAAAAAAAAACTTGAAATAAAATTGAATTGTTCACTCAATTAAAACAAAAAAAAGTTACGCTTTGTATCTAAGATATGTATCTAAGGACAAAGCATGAGTAAAAGGAAAGTGGCTCATAATCAAATGAAACACATTAATTTGTTGAATAATTTTGAGTACAATTCAAAAATCTGCATTATAGTAGTTTAATTGGCTCTACACATTATTTTTATTGAGCCATGAAAATGATCACTAGTTTGGATTAATGGGATTAAGAGTGAAACTTCTTTAATTACTCAAGGAAATCCACTACCTCCTATTCCGCCCCCAGCTCCTCCACCCAATCCACCTCCAGCTCCTCCACCCAATCCACCTCCACCTCCCCCGCCACCACCTCCACCTCCACCTCCACCTCCAAACCCACCACCAACTCCTCCTCCAAAACCAGAACCACCCCCTACTCCTCCACCGCCACCTCCTCCACCACCTCCACCAAGTCCACCGCCTGCACCAGCACCAGCACCCCCACCAAAGCCAGCTCCACCACCAGAACCTCCACCTCCACTTAACCCTCCACCACCTCCAGAGCCGAGCCCTCCGCCTCCAAAACGCGGATGATGAAAGAAATTCTTTTCATCATTGAAAGAACCAATCGAGCCAACAAGTTTCCTTGCAGTGGTGGTACAAACAAGAACACCAAGAAGAACCACCAGAAGAAATTTGGAAGCCATCTTAATTTGCAAGTACAATATAAATCTTTGACTTTCGATTAATGAGAGTTTAGGACCCGATAAAGGGATTATATAATGGTATAAAACCCTAATATTGAGGTGCACAGTGGGAGGATCTTAATGAGCCCATCTGCTCATCCATAAAACCGCGTCCCAAATGTCAATGCAGCCAACTCTTCTTTTGAAAAGGAAAGTCCTATCCAGGCTCACCTTTTCAACTTGTTTCCCTCTTTAATTTACCACTGCACCATTAGAGTTTCCTTCTTCAGAAGTTCGTGGTGAGTATATAGTGCATATGCATGCAAGCAACTGTTTTTATCATTTATTTGAACCGACAAGTGATGGCATTATTTATCATTAAAAAATAAATAAAAATTCGACGTTGGACATAGTCGGACTTGACGTCCATAACAATAAGCTTACTATCTCAGAATCAAGATCAAAAATTAAATTATGTGTACTCGAGTCATATTTCGTGTCATCATGTACCTAGTTAATACTTGATAGACTAGTGGTCGCTATCTGAACAAGGTCCCTCTAATGATCTCAACGTCTTCCCATATTTGTGAATCGGATATAGTCCATCAAGAGTATCTATTTCCGCAAGCTTAATTAGTTAATTCCAATACATTTTTTGATAAACAAGTGAGTAAATTTATCTTGATTTATAATATTATACCCCAATTTATTTCTTAACATAATATACAAAGAAAGGTGGGAGAAGAATTAAATGAAAGTTATACAAGACCAATCGTTTTCATGTCAAATAGATTTGACTATTAAATAATATAAGTCATGTCGATTTATAGCATCTATTTGGTTTATTTACAAATTTTGATAAAAATTTAAATTAAAATTAACAAAATACATATGAGATCTAAAAACATATGTTGACAGATCTCGGTCTCATTACCTCATAACCTTAACCATTCCCCCAGCTTAAAGGACTCATTACCTACTCCTCCATTTAGGACTTATGCAATTTCGTTGCCAAGGAGTTTCGAACCTTCGCCACTGGGATCACAAACCTTAGCACTTGACTCTGATACTATATGAGATCTGAAAACACATATGAGATCTGAAAACATATATTGACAGATCTTGGTCTCATTACCTCATATTCAGACCATTCCCCTAGCTTTTAAAGGACTGATTACCTACTTCTCCATCCATGGACTTATGCTACACCGCTGCCAAAGGAGTTTCGAACCCTCGCCACTGGGATCACAAGCCTTAGCACTTGGCTTTGATACCATATGAGATCTGAAAACATATGTTGACAGATTTCGGTCTCATTACCTCATATTCAGACGTTCTCATTTGGAATTTGGATGGCTTCTCTGGTTAAAGTTAATTAAAGTTACTGAAAAAAATATTGTATTATGTAATTTGATATTGTGCTGCCAAGAAATAATACCGATATAATAATCTTTTCATAAACGTAGTCTTAACCAAAGAGAATGAAAGAGAAAAACTTGTTTTCTGTTTTGCCCTCTCTTACATCCAAATGTTTTCTCAACCTCTTATACAACTTATAACTTTTAGGGCCTGTTTGATTGTCGAAGTTTTTCGTGGAAGGTGGAAAATGTTTTCATACTTTTTACTATTCACCTGTTTGATTGCACTAATTTTCCAGGGAAAACGTTTTCCAACATTTTCCAAGGTACAAGCGGTTGATGCACAAAAACTAGAAAAAGTTTTTTCACCATAATGGTGGGAAAACGTTTTCCAACTTTTTGACAATAATTTTTTTTTTTTTTTTTTAGCAATTGGAACACATTCAAAAGTCAATGGTAAAAAAACTTATCCATTTAATTAACAATTTGCATAGAAAACAAAACAAAACAAAATTTTCAGGTGAAAAATTATATCAATCAAACACCATTAATTACAATTCCCTGTAAAACGTTTTCTAAGCAATTCAATTCCCTGTCATTCATTTTCTTTCCACCCGTTTTTCACCATTGCAATCAAACAGACCCTTAATGATAATTGCGTCTCGTTTTGGGACAAGTTTTTCTTTGAAGCATCCCTTGTATACAAATTTATAAATCGTTTACAAAAATAAGTTAAAGTCAAATATTAAAGGAAAATGATAAAGAGCGCGCATGCACCGAGCCAATAGGGGGGACAAGTAGAGCCAGGGTCTATCATTGACCCTGGCTCCGTAGCACTTCTCAATATTAATTTATGTTCAGTTGAAATCTTGTAAGCGTACATAAAATGAGTTAAAAGTCAAAAATTAATTTCTATACAGTTAAAAACTCACAAGTATACTAGTTCGTTGACAAGGAATAGTAAAAGTGAGTAGGCATGTTCTCGCGAGGATTTAATTTTAGCTTAAGTTCAATTAACTCGATCTTAAAATGAAAAAACACACAATTAACGGTTTGGCTTGAGTGACCATTATTCTAACTAAATTACACTATAAATATTTAACTGAATGCAAATGATCGTTTCGAGAAAAGAACTAAATTAAGAAAATGTGCTAGGAGACTTCATAGTTAGTATCTTTTAAATTATCATATTCTTAATTTTTGTCAACTACGGTAGACTGTAGGACCTATCCTGGGTATTTATTCCCTAAATGAAACAGAGACTACACTGGAATGGTAACTGATATTAGCTGTATTACTGCCAAGTGTGGAAACCAATAGGCAGAATAACTCAGTCCATGGTACAAACAAATGAAGACAGCATTCTGGATATTCATTTTAGTTTGTTACAACCAAAAAAAATATACAATTTCATGATCAAACAATTGTCCTGTCATTTTCAACTGAACTATAAGGTTTATCTGCCGAAGAAGCACTGGACTTTGGAGGCTTCTCTGAAAATGTCGATGAGAATGGTTGGCGCGTTGGGTGAGAATCATTGTTCTTTGGATCTTTCGTGGATGCTTTCGACGAGTGTTTATTTTTGCCGCCAAAGAATAAGCTAAGTCTCTTGAAACAATTTCGTAAGTCACCTGCAGTTGTGGTTTCTTCAGGCTGAGTTGTCATCTTTATAACTTCATTCCTTCCATAGTGAACAAATAATCGTGTACTTTTCTAGAAGTCAATCACAAGATCTCGTGCCAGATAGATAGACAGCAAATGTAACTGAATCTCGGCTGCATAAAGTTTGCCTTGGCATATATCATCGAGTTTCTCAACCAAGGTACCCCTTTGACAACTCTGAACAACATAGTTCTGCACTCATGGAACAATTTTGACAAACTTGAGTTTGTGGAGAGGATGGCCTCTGCAATTATTAGTCCTGCACCCAACTGAAATTTCAGAACATCAGACATCGGCAGCTGAAAATATGGCATTAATATTCCATGATTTAGAAACTATTTACAAGCGCAGTGACTATAGTAGATGAAACAAATGACACCAGAAGAGCCTGTAATACACTGTAGAATGGTCGCAGCTGAAATGAGTGTTCTTGTAATGGGGCATCAAAATCCACAGGTGGCTTAAAGACATGATCTTCATGAGCAAGCAGGTTCTTTGCTAAAATATGAAAGTTTTTCTTCCTTTTAAAAAGCTACCAATATGTAAGTTTCTTCAAGAGGTACTACTTCCTCATTACAAAATTAAACCTGGTGGGACAAATAACATACTCTAGGAAAAGAAAATTCCGGTAAGAGAACCCTTCCAAAGATGAAGATTTTAGTATAAAATATGCCTCCACAAAATATCATAATAATCAAATTAGCTTTACGAGATTCACTGACAGAGCTTGTACACAGTAATACCCTGGTAAGTGATAACTTTAGCATATGAATTTCCCCGGGAGTTATCCCCGAATGTTCTGTAGCCTGATATTGAAAGAATTATGCTGGAGTGCCAGGGGGTTTTACCCGGGTCAAACCAGTCAGGCCCCCCTCCAATCAGGGGGCCCCCGGGTTTGACCCTGGTAAAATCCCCCTGTACAAGGGGATTAATTCTAATCGTTTATTCCTGCCAGTTGTAAATCCAATAATAGCTACAGCACTGGCAGTAGAACGGCAGTGCAGCTACAACATGTCAACAAGAGTGTACTTATATCATTTATTCCTGCCAGCTGTAAATCCAATAATGGCTACAGCACTACCAGCAAAACGGCAGTGCAGCTATACAATATGTTTAAGAATTAAGCCTCAAGTACACTCTATTTTAACATGATTGTTGGCACTCCTCTCACATGTGTGGGGTTCATGATTATTTTAATTGTGGGCTCCACCACTCCGCATGTGAGTGGAGTGTCAAACTCCATGTCAACAAGAATGTACTTGTAGCATCATTGTTTAAGAATTAAGTTGGTAGCTCAATCTCCTTTGCTTTAAAGGTACATGAGGTTTAACCCACAAGGAAATGCAAGCTTATCAATTAAACGGCAGACCCAACACCCAAATCACAACACCTATTTGCATTCTTCTTAATCATCTATCCAGTTGCTCACTGCTGAAGGTTCCTTAATACGATAAATAAGCTTTTTAAATCTCGACCTAATTGATTTGATCATGTAAGGATTCACAATGATAGCTCACAGGGGGCGTGTTAAGTTGCCTTATTTTTCTCTCAGCTCCCGCATTATTTGCAATTGTCCATGGAACGATATACCTTGGGTGTGATGCATAAAGAAAGAAAAAACTCTGAGATCCAGATTAGTGGCACAAACAAGTATCTAAAGTTTCTTCCAAAATGATGTTGAAAAGAAATCACAGAAAAGGATCTTTTTTTCCATCAAGCCATATGTGGGAAGACTGAACTTGAGTGAGATTGCGGGAAAACTGAATGAGACTGTTTGATTGCATGATTACTGAAGGTCCTCTACAAGCTGCGAGGCAGATTTAACGCTACGCCCTTCGTTTGAAACCTCACTCAAGGCAGTGCTTATAACCTCTTCAATAAGATTTACATCAGATACACACATTTCCTACTCTTAAAAGAAGCATAACTTTAAGAATAACTTAGTAGGAAGGATTTTGCCCTCAGCCACTTCAGATTTTCAGGTTACAATGACACACGACATGTTTTGTAAACTTTATTAGGAAAGACAGCAAGACTGAGATTTGTTTTTGCATAATGATGTATTATGTCAACTGGCTATACAGTCTAATCAACAATTCGAGTGTGCCCATATGCAAAGCAAGGAGTGAAGTGTAGCAACATATTTGATACCTGGAAACATGAAGTTTTCCACCCTCTGCAAATTCAATTCTGCAGACGGATCTTAAATTTTATATTCCTTGAATCCACTTACTTCGGCAACAACTCTACACCAAAATGATGCCATTTTCTGCAGGGATTTTAGACAATCAATGGCTTCAGCAAGCTTAACAACAAAAGATTCAACAGGAACACTATGAATATCCTTAATTAATGATGTAGTATTCGCATCTTCTACCAAACTAGAGCAAGTCCTCCCCGAAAAAAGTCCTATAAATATCTTGTACATATTACACCGGAAGTGAAAATCATCATATAACAATGCAAAACTAAAAATAGTGAATTCAGAATTTCCAAAAAGAACATAAGACGCAGAGAAAGAAGATGCTCTCGAGAGTATCCCGACTATCTACCTGAAGTTAGCAGTGAATTGATTAGAGAATCTCTCATCAGCACCAAACTCATTTGCTATCTAATCTTCCTTTTCACGTAATACTAGTGACTTCACTGCTGAGAAGCTTAAGCTAGCTCTCTCTCTCTCTCTCTCTCTCTCTCTCTCTGATAGGTGAAGAGCCTCTGGAAGAAGCAAGGATGTCCTTCATGGAGTTGTACACTAGTCCAGCACTGAAAATTCATCAAAGAAAAATTAAGTACTATAGCCACTTCCAAACATTCTTCAAGAACATTTAAGACTTCAATATATTGGCAACAGTCCAGTCAAAATAGAAGTAACCAGATTTTGCATATCGATTGATCCAGCAAGTTGGAGAGGGAATAATTCCCTTGAATAATTATTTCATTTTATAGGGTCTTTAATTTTTACATACGAAATGTTTCTCTATATAATATCAAGCAAATGAGTTGACTAGTTCTAAATACTATCCAAAGAAGTAGGAAAGCAAACAACCAGTGAATTTGAGACAATAAAACTCAATGATTCTAACTCAGAGAACATGGTAAATAAATGAGAAAAAGTAAATAAAAACTGAAGAAGTTCCAAAAATCAATGACAAGATCTTACTCGACAGCCACAGCCAATTATCTCACGACAGCTGATGATGGAATGATATCAGCGTTTACAGCGTTTGAACCTTCCAGTGCAACTCCCTTTCGAATCCTGTAAGATGTCAGACAATTTCAATAAAAAATGTCAAAGCAACTCTGTTATTTCATCTGAATAATAAAAATTATTAAATCTCTTCCAGATCATTCAAATTATGATTTTCAAACAATTAGATACAGTTTATTCATTTTCCATTGTTCAATGCCACGAAAATTATCTTCACATTTTGACCAGAAAACATTAATGTTGATATCTTTCTTTATTGAAGTGAATAAATAGGAAATACCACTTTCCCAGTTAATGCATCCTATTATCCACATGCCACGGCTACCATACTAGTCAGTTTTTCAGAATCTAAAGAATGAAAAGGTTTGAGAATTGACAAGAGATTCATTTGGCAACATTATACCTTTTTGAAATCTCCATTAAGGGAATGGCAGGATGAGCAATAAAAACTACATTCCACTACAATATGGATGAGTGAAAACGGCAATCAAAGATGTGCTTGTGTGATAGTAAAGTATATGAAAACAAATACCTCAGATTCAGAGATTTCTCTCTCACTCATGAAGTATAAATTTTCATCAAAGATTGCGTATGCCATTGTGGAATTTTCAGTCTTCTCAGACCATCTCCAGCGTTGAACCAAATTTTGCACCATTTTGCACCAAATTTCGCACCATTTTGCACCAAATTTCGCACCAAACTAAAATTCGTCTCCAACCATTACACCAAAACTTACGCCAAATGAACAGTGTTTAATCATTTTCTTCTCTTTTTTTATTCATAGTCAATGTTATTAAAAAAGTAATTTTTGGTGAACGCAGCAATCAAAGATGTGCTTGTGTATATGAAAACAAATACCTCAGATTCAGAGATTTCTCTCTCGCTCATGAAGTATAAATTTTCATCAAAGATTGCGTATGCTATTGTGGAATTTTCAGTCTTCTCAAACCATCTCCAGCGTTGAACCAAATTTTGCACCATTTTGCACCAAACTACAATTCATCTCCAACCATTACACCAAAACTTACACCAAATGAACAATATTTAATTATTTTCTTCTTTTTTTTTTATTCATAGTCAATGTTATTAAAAAAGTAATTTTTGGTGAACGCAGCACCCATTTTCTGGGAATATCTTTTTAGGAATATGCACCTAATGTGTGAAAGAAATAAAATAATATATCACATTTACACAGGTTGATTTTATTTCTTACTCGAATTAAGAAATTTTATTTAATGTTATTAAAAAAGTAATTTTTGATTATATAAAAATAAAAAAAAATAAAAATCTTAGCCTACCCTTATTTATATTTGTATAATTTCAAGATTAAGTGAAAAAAAAAAATAGTTATTTCTAGATAAATTAGATAAGGGTATATTGGTAAACAAACAAAATAAAAAATTCTCAATAAAAAAAATATAACTATATAATTGGAACAAAAAAATAATGAAAGTCGACATATATAAATGGGATTGAGGGAGTACCAATAAATTGGCGCTTCAATTTTGTTACTATCTTGTTTCAATGATGTTACAACTTTAAATCCCCCCCAAACGATAAGGAGTTTTAAGCCACTCATTTATTGATTCATAGATGCAGGGAATATGTTCTTTGATAGAATCCATCGTGACCTTTTATTTTTCACTGAAAATTCATTTTGATAAATTGTGTTCGAGGTGAGACAGCGAATTAGGTGATTTGGCAATGAAGATCAACAATTTCATAATTTCAATTTAAAGGAGGTTTACTCTTAACGTTAGGTAAAAAAATGTAGTAAGAGGCCATTCCTTCTTTGATCGTTTATTGTGACGGCTTCCGTATTAGAAATTGGGTGATACTTGGGGTAAAGGATCCCAATCGAATACACACAACACAGGGTGGGCGGATGGGATTTTGGCAATTTTTTTATACATGTAGGTCCCGCGTTGGACCCACCGATGTGAGTGTCGGTACTAATCCTTAGAAATTTGTTGGGGGCACACTTTTCCACTAGTATTGATACACTTTGTACCACTCCCATTTCAAATTATTGGGCATTTTCTTCTCGTTGTTTGGTAGCAATCATTCACTTTTGACATCAAAATTAAACTGAATATAATATTACAAAGGACGTGTTTGATTTTAACTTATTTTTCATTCTTTAAAATTACAAAATCTAGAGTACATATTAGTGTATGCTTTCATATAGCAATTAATTGTTGGATAGCAATGGGGGTTACATATTCTTGTGAATCACTGAAAAGAATGTCAATGAAAGTATGAGCGGTTGCCTGTGTAGGATGATATATGTCCCAAAAAATATAATTATTTCTATTCGGACAATATTCTGAAACTGGCGTGCAAGGAACCCTAGCCCTCAATTTCCCTAGTCCACAACAAGCAGCCTTAATCTCATTGAAACCTGTAAAAAAAAAAAAAAAAAAAAGGTTCTTATATTAGATAATCCGATTCTTAGATTCGATAATCTTTTAGTTCATGCTGATTTATAAATTCTAAGATTATTGCACGTACCATAAGTTGTGGGATTGTCGATAAAGTTTGTAAAAATACTATACGTGTCGAGATAAGAGTAGTGCATGTCCTTAAGCTCTGATTTCAAGTCTTGCAACATTGATTGGAGTCCTTGGTTGTAATTTTTGGACAAGGAATTTACTTCTGCATTGCATTCATTAGTCGTACTTTGAAATCTTTGCTTTGGGGCGCAGCCAATTGGTGGAGTGCCAACAATCAAAAATTTACGTGCCCCTAGACCATGTAATCCCTGAATCCATAAAATTACTTATAAGTCGTGAAAATTGCACTCGAACTTAACTGAATAGTACGATATATTCGTGCAAGTTTACTTTACCTTGAGCACTTCTTTGAGGGACGAAACCATGAGATTAACAAATTGTTGAGGGGTATTTTTGGATTTGGAAAAGTTAATTATATCGTTGCTCCCGATTACGACTGGAAATAGTGATTTGGATAAGTGCTCCTGGGCACTGGCTGTTCCTAGTTGTTTTTCCAATCTTTGATGTACTCGAGAGAAATACCCCAGTTGCATTGGCAATGGAATTGTTTGTTTCTGAATGAATAAATAAAACGAGTTAGAATTTATATTCGAATGGATAGCTAAGTTGGGACAGTTTCATCACTTACAATAGCGTCCTCATTTGTGGCGTTGAAGATTCCGGCACCTCCCGAGGCAAAGCTTACACCTTTCACAAACACATCGTTGGGTTGCGAAAGATATGGTGGAGCAGTCGTTAAACCCAACTTCTCAGCTATCGAATGAAGAAAAACGAGTTAAAATCTTATTCATCGTCATGTTTAATTCTATCGAGTACTACTTAACATGCCTTTAATGCATGCAGTAAACTAGCATACCATATGTTAAGAGAAGAAGAATTGAACAAGAGAGTTACCTAAGAAATCTGCAGGATTCTTGCCATTGGAAAACCTTCCAGTGGCTTTTCCACCAGGGTAATCGACCCCGTTGTGAGGCAAATCCGCTCGGAGGAGGGAGAGCGGCAAGTGTTTGTTGTTACCTACGTCGACTAGGGAGTCGCCAAACACGTACATAGCCGGCACGCTCTGCGCCTTCGAATAAGAATTAGCGAAATAAAGGACGAGGAAAAAGAGAAAAAAGCAAGAAAAATTAGCCATGAATGAATGAGAATAATTTTCCCTCTTTATTTATCTGAGAAGAGTTGATGGAATAATAATGGAATCTGTCTAGCTTTTAAAGGGATTGTGGGAAGCTAATAGCACAGTGGATATTGGAATTTGGAAGTGTGAACAAGCAGAAGTTAAGGGCTTAGCATATGTACTCTATACTGTGCTTTGATGGGACAACTATTCTATTCATTTCCAGGTCATTTTGACATTGTTATGTTCATATATAAAATCAATTTTTCTTAATCACATTGTAAGGATTTCTGCTTTTACTTTTATTTTTACTTCTCACGAAAGATATTTTTGAGAAAATTACTTTATATTAATTTCATTTTAAAGCTTTTTTCAACTAGCCAAAAAAGCTTTTAGAATATTATTCAAATAAGTTAAAAATAGTTTCTCAATTTTAGAAGTAACTTTTAACTTTTCAAAAATCCGACGAAACATGTCCTTTTCAATTTTACCATCTTTAGATTTGTATGTTATTTCTTGTATTTAGCCATGTTTGACCATCGTTTGAAGGTTATCTTGTTTTCAAACTTCAAAGTGAATTGAGTTATGGATATTATGCAAATCTGATTTTAATTTTAAGTCAAAATTAATAATTAATTTAATCATATGTTTCTATGAGACTAACAATTTATTAATCATTAGATTTCATCAATTTTTATTAAAATCTATTAAAATTTTCATTATAATCTACACCAATCAAGGACTATATATTTTATTAAAGGACAAAAAAACCACATGCTAAAACAAATAATAAGTACCATTTTTAACCTCTGTTTGGTGAGGAAATCAAAATTGAACTAGTTTTAACTACATATTTCATTAATTTTTAACAAATTTACTAAAAATCTTATTTTAATATGCACAATATAGGGGCTTACTAAATTTGAAATCGAGATTACATGTATTTTTCATCGATAATCCATGATTCGTTTTCGAGTAATTTACTATGAACATTTGGCCTTTGTGTTGGTAGGAATTAAAATTTTAATTTTAAGTCAAAGTCAACAATTAATTTTAACCATATATTTTATAGAATCCACAACTTTTCAACCACACATTTCGTTAACTTTTATTAAAATCTATTAAAAATTGATTTTAATACCTACTAAACAAAGACTTGAAGTAATGATCATGTTAATTTTTGTCGCCATTCTTTCTTTTAATAAGTTCTCCTAATAATGCAACCACTCTTTGTCGCTATCTCTTCGATAAAATTTTGATACATCACCATAAATTTGAAATAAAAACCGAAAATTTAGATTCGTTTGAAATAAAAAACCGAAAATTTAGATTCGTTTGAAATAAAAAACCGAAAATTTAGATTCGTTTGGAAATTCAATTTGGGTTCATATTTGCAACAAGTGTAGATGGGATGTGGTCCTAATGTTATTTTGGTAGGATGAAATATTGACTCAATTGAAATTTTGTGCTATTCCAAGTTTTTGGGGTTTTCACACAATATTAGAATACAAGTCAAATGAATTAGTCATGTCCACACTAAGTTACATCAAAATATCTTCAAAGACGATGCCTTCATATCGACTTCCTTCTATTTTGGATCATTAACACGTAAGTCTATTAAATCTTTGCTAATTTTAAATAATGTTTCTAAGAATTTGTATCATTAGAAAAACACCCTTTCAACTTACCGACGTTCTTGTCTTTCCGAATTCGGAATTAAAATATGTCAAAAATAAGCATCGGATAGTTAAACTATTTCGTTAAAAAAATTAAATTTAAAAAATAAAAACCTCGATTTTGATTCTATGAGCCTGTTTGATTTTGATTAAAATCTGATTTTAATTTAAGTCAAAGTCAAACAATTAATATTAACCACATCTTTCATGGGTCCAACAACTTTTCAACCACATATTTCAAAAACTTCTATCACAATCTACTAAAAAAATTTAATTTTAATTCACACCAAACACCGTCTATATGTAGCCCTATATGGTTTTGCTAAAAAATCGATTTTATTAAATACCAATAAAAGTTAATGAAATTCGTGATTAAAAATGTGGATTCCATGAAATGTACGATAGAAAATGAATTCTTAAAATGAGGTCAAACATAAACGTAACGTATACTCGAAGAGTTTTCTAGGTCTAAAAAGATGGTTAAGTGGTCCACACTAAAGGGCTTAAATAAATAGGGGTCAGATGAGTTCCACATTTATTGTCAATGGATCTAATTCTACCCATCTTCACAAATCACACCGTCCCACACTCGACCCACTACCTTTTGTTCTTCCGTGTGAATCTAATTCATGCAGCTCATCTTTGCTAAATTTCCCAATTTACAAGTACAATTTTCAGCTTTATCATGAAAATCTTGCATCCATCTTAGTGGAATAAAGCTTTCTCCCATATCACTTTTGAGTTGGCACCACGTGTACTTTCCTATTGTAATACTTCTGATAAGATCGTGCAAAAAAATCCGACACTTGATACAATAATACCCGTTTTGTTTGAGTTATGTTGTTCATCATAATCGTTGAGCGACTATAGATCCACTTATTCACTGTTCACCAAATTTGATAATAATCGCAACTAATGCTGAAAAGAATCGATCATTTACTTTCAATTGCATAGCCAAACGGGATCCTCGAGCCATGTTGCTCTGGCTCTAGGTGGTCCGACCCAAGTTTACACTCTAGCCAGATTCTTAATAAATTTGGTTTTTGTTATCGTGTTTGCTTCCCCCATTAAATTTATTGAAAATACGAGGCAAAGTGAAAAAAAAAAAAAAAAAAATTTAATAATAAAAAAAAAAAATATATATATATATATATACAACATTTCAGTTAAGTCAAACGTGATCATCAGCGATCAACAACATTCTGGTAAGCAGCCTACCACTATGAGATCAATCCATTTATAGCCATACACGTATGAAACAAATCAACAACGAGAGTGGGCTAATGACAAATCTAACAAATAAAGAAAATAATAAATACTAAAGGAAATATAAATTTTATATACATTATGGGCTGCAATCATATTTATCAGACTGTGTCCACTCATTACCCGATTTGATAAAACCTGATCGATTCTTTCGGATCATTCAAGGTTCAACTGTAAATTGATCCACATATACCACTCGGATTAGATCCAGTTCATCGATTACCTGTCGTACCGGCGTGCCGGTGAATCCAAGTTTAGTAATTATGAATAAATAAGTGAACGTGTTTATTTTCAAAAAATATTTAGTGGGACAGGATAATATGCACATATGATAAAATCGCTCATTCAAATCATGACACCTCAAACACCCAGACATAATGCATCAATTCTCCTACTATGTTTTATCTCGTATCCACTCAATATCTGGATATCATAATTTGAATGAACGATCCTAGCACATATGCGTATAAAACTGTCTCACTAAAGTTTCTCCCGACTAGTTATGTTGTGTCTAAAAGTGTGTGTAGATTCTCTAGGCATGTAGTGTAACTAAATTGGTGTTTAAAGAATAATACAATGAAATTAATAGCATGTAGCATTATTGTGTTGATGGACATTTTTTTTCTTATTATTTTTTTCCCCCTGGTTAATGGCTATGTACCAAACGCTTTCTTATTTAATACTTCAATATTATAATATCCGTCTTACCAAACACAAAAGTCTTAAACCGTCTCTAATTTTATAGAGACAAGAATTTTTTTTTTTTTTTTTTTTTTTTGGGAAGGAAACAAGAACTTCATTATCAACGACGACCAACTTTTACAACGAAAAAGAGAAATCCAGGACATCTATCAACCCATAATCTGTGTGTATAACAGTATAAGAAAGAGTAACAGAAGATGTGGCTCTACGAAATACATATAACTTCTGAATATTCTCCAAACAGAACTTTACTGCATTTTGATTCATGATCTAGCTGGTTTACACAATGACAGTGTTGAGTTCACACAAAGAACTCACAAATCACGTGAAAAAGTAATGCTTCGTGTAACAGGTATGGTCACAAATAAATTGTAGTTGTTAATTTCAGGTATGGTCACTAATGTTAGTTAAAATTATTTAAAATTGGCCATTGAAATATTTTTCTTACAATGATCACGTCTTGATGCACCAAAGTTTACGATGAAGATTTTCAACATTTGTTTATTGTGGTTACACCTCCGATCTTGTAAGGCTCCACGTAACACCTCAGCAAGAAGCACGCGGCAATCCCATATATTCGTCGCCACAATATATTGTTAAGAAAATATCAACACCAAGGGTTGGAGAAGAAACCATAGAAATAGAATCACAAGAAGATGAAATTGAGAAGAAGATCGTTACGAACATGAAGGTTTAAACACGACATTATATCGTTGTCCTCAAACGATATTTGCCCCCTCTCGGTTGAATAATGGTGCTCAAAGGATTTTCCGGCAAATTGTTCGAATGATTAATCAAGCCTTATAGAGAATTCACCACTTAAACACTTGTGGAAATCTCCAAAACTTCAAGAACACAAAAGGAATTTGAATATGGATGAAGAAGATTTTGATTCTTCTTTGTGGAATGAATGAATATATCTCATTTGTTTGTTATTATATGTATTGATCATCTCATCACCTATTTCTAGGCTTTGATCAATACTCTACGAATTGGTGCCAAAAAACCATGAAGAGATGCAAGGTTCTCTCCAAAAGTCATCAAAATCGGAACTTGAAAAACTACCTAACTGCTAGTTTTTAACTCTATGCAGTCGCATAGAGTAAACCTATGCGACCGCATAGGTTACTTGAATTCGGGAATTTTAGTCTCTGTGATAGCCATGCTGCCGCATGGCAGGTTTGCCCATGCGGTCATTTTGGCTCCGATTTCCTCTTTCATTCCACATATTTGTTTATTGGTTTGAACAACATTTTTCCATCATATACGAAGGGCAACACATCTGCCTCCACCCTCACCATTATTATTATTATCCTCGGTCTTCATGTAGCATCGCCAAGCAAATCAACATATTCTGGCAAAATATTTTAAAAATTATGAATCAATGAATAATGCTCATAGATCTCACGAAAATATGTAAATAAAAATTGGTTCGATCAATTATAAACATTAGCGAATCATGGATTGTTTTTTATGAGGGTGAAAGTATCCCAAAAAATAGTATTTTAATGTAGTCATTAATCTGAAGCAAATCCCGCTATAGTGATGAAATTTTGTTGACGTGCAGGATGACCAACACATTGTTTTTTATGAGGGTGAAAGTATCCCAAAAAATAGTATTTTAATGTAGTCATTAATTTGAAGCAAATCCCGCTATAGTGATCAAATTTTGTTGACGTGGGTGAAAGTATCCCAAAAAATAGTATTTTAATGTAGTCATTAATTTGAAGCAAATCCCGCTATAGTGATCAAATTTTGTTGACGTGCCAGATGGCCAACACTCACATTGACAGGACCCACTTTTTTTAGGGACTTTTTTATTCACGTGGGGCTCGCGTGCATATGAGAGGATGTCAACTATTTGGTCATCTATTTTCGGGCAAAGTAGCATAATTCATCCGAAGCTTGGACTTTTAATGAATGTAATAAATTTTGAAGGAAAATTTTAGAATTGTAATAAAAACATGTGTGAACATGAAAATGTGCAACTACGATAAGGGATGCACGTTTTGGACAAAATGTCTTTTAAATGAAAAGACAAAAAGATTGACAAAAACTAGTAAATTAAAATGCATAGTCTCTCAATTCAAAGACACGAAAAATTAAGTGTTTGTTCAATAAAACTCTCAAACAATTGACTTTTTTAAATGAAATCTTCTCCAAATTTAATTTTCTTCCTTTATGAATGAACGAAGACAATTTCCTCCTTCAAACAATTGACTTTTTTCAACAAAATTATCAATTAATCCATCAATCTCTCATCTCTTTTTTTTTTTTTTTTTCTTCTCTTTTTCGAATTTCGCCCTTCTTTTAAATGAAACTCGAACTTGGATCACCGATCTAGTAAACCTTTGCTCTTACCACTTGAATAAAATCCTCTTTTATATTAGATAATCTCTATTTTTTATAGTCTACACAAGGTATATATAAATACATATAAAAAGAATATTTCTGAAAGATCAAATTTCTTATATCCCAACATCAATTGCAGGAATCGGCATACAAAGGATTAGTGTTACCACTTCAACTTCTGACCCTGATTTTTGCTCAAGAGACTATCTATAAGATTCTATCAACAGTGTGTACTAAGGGCTTATTCAACTAAGCCATTATTGACAAGAAAATTTAGAAGATCAGCAAATTAATCATTTCTTGTTGAAAGCTGCGAAAATGAAATCCGAACACTTCGCTTTCGCTCGTTTTTTTTCTTGGTGCTCGTTGCCTTTGGATCACGCAGATAACACACATCGCCATCGCATATGTATCGACCACCCCTCTCGGATTGCTCTGAAAAACAGCTCAAGATATTGAACAAAGGCATAGCAATCTTACAACAAAATGTCCTCTTTCTCTTTATTTCTCTCTATAATCCCATTTTTTAGGGCCTTTATATAGATACAAGGAGAAGCAAAAGCATTGAATAATGTCATGTAAAAGTCAGTGATATAGTTGAGGTCAATAAAGGGAGGCTGACTATGCACAAAATATTGTTGAGAGTCTCTTTCAAACATATAAATTCATCATGCAATGTGGTCTGCGTCACATTTAAGAAATTAATTGTTGTAAAATATGTGTGAATGAATTTGTAGTCTCATTTGCTGACTGAAAAAAATCCCTTGAGCAAAATATACCTTTCACACTGAAAAACACAGAAAAGTAAAGGATGTGTTTGAGTCACATTATTGTGAAAGAATGTATTCTGTAATAGTAGATTGATAGAGAATGTGTGATTGAAAAAGAAGGAAACGTTATTGATGTGATGTAAAATATTATTTTATTGAAAAATGTATGGTTGAAAATGAGTAGAAGAATGAAAATGAAAATTTTAATGTGTACCAAACAGGGGCAAAGTAATATGTCAAGAATGACGTGATGTCCATCAACAATCAGCATATGATAGGGAGATGCCCCGTCTGATCTAGATAAAAATTAAATTTTTAGTAGATTTTAATAAAAATATAGTTAAAATTGTGACTCACATAAGAAGTGTGATTGAAAATGAGTTTTAGAAAAACGAATTTTTAAAAATAGGGGCCAAATAAAATGTCTAGATGAAGTATTACAAAATAGACTGCCCTGAATCTAGACAAGCGTCAATAAATAAGTTATGGAAAATCCTGCTACTTAGTTTCAACGCAAGAACATAATAGGGCATCTCGGTGAAATGTTAAAAATTAGAGATGCGCGAATTTTGCTTATTTATTTATTTATTTATTTTGTTATTATTTCACGTGTCTTATTTTTCTATTCAAGACGTGAAATTTTAGTTGTTTTGCTATCAACCCTCGAGGGCTTGTCGAAATGATGTTATCTTATCCACCGATGAGGTGACAAGATCACCTCATCAGTATTTTAAACCCCACCAATAAGGTCATGCCACCTCATTGGTGGGTAAGATATATCTTGCTCATTATAGACAAGAGATCAAGTTGTCGGTTGTTATTTAAAAATATGAATAATATTTAGAGGACAATATAATTTTCTATATATATAGATACACGCACTCACGTTTTGACAACACGTACCACGGAGAGGTGTTTATTTATATGGTTAAAGTTCAACCCATGGAAATTCGAGGGAAATGAATGGTCCACGAGAAAAGTCAAAATTAATTATTATTATTTAGTGGAAGATATATTTGAAATCAAAGAAACAAAGGTGTAAAGGTGCAACGAGCTGGTCAGTCTCTCTGTGCTTTGTTTGGATGGGGATGGTTCAGTTATAAAGTCGGATTATGTGAGGTTGACTCCGTGGCATGTGAGGAAATTTTTGAAATGAAGATTTTTTGGTGCCTAATGGCTTGTTCGGCCAACATGGTTTAGGATGGCACGAGTCATGCTAGACTTAGATGGATTTTTGCCTAGACAAATTGGGCATTTTAGAAGAAGTAGTGGGGTTCACTTATTTTTAAGAAACATCGGCAGATCAATTAGTAAAATACTCTTTAGGTTGAATGGAAACAAGAAATAGTTTGTAATTTAAAGAAAATGTAAGGTAAAATAGTAAAACTTGGTCAAACCTAATAATAAGCCGAAAAGTATATTGGGTGGTGCTTAGTGATTTTCTTAAATGATAAAACATTTTTACGTATTGTTGCGGAAGCTCACTCCAAAATCTTCAATTCGATGATTTTCAAGCGCGGTTTACGTTACTTTTCTTTATCACAACAAATTCAAACGACTCTATCCACAATCAATATATTCACTTTGAATGCTTCTCAACCTCACCCACAAAGGATAAGATATTGGTGTTGATTTGTAAACACAAAGGCAAGAAAAAAAAAACAAATGGAAGAAGGCACGAAGAGAAAACCAAAATGCAAAGGCAACCACGCTTTTTTGTATGAAAGCAAAGCAAACGGTTTTCTCCCCCAATTTCCAGTAGCCACGTTTTCTCTCTAACATACACAAACAGCACACTAAACGGCTAGGGCTAGACAATCATAAATATAGATATATGTGAGGCTTTAGGTAGACCAAGAGAGGGGTTAAATGGTCAAGACACGAGTCATCCAATAGGTAAATTAATAAATGGACCGTAAGTGACATTAATTTCTTAAACTACTTCCAACTATTCATGTTATTTTTGGATCGAGCCTTTAGACTTGATTGTTGGTAATCAATTCACCATTGATCGAGGCCTATGAAAATATATTTCGACATTTTATATCATCGCCTAAAATTTATTGGGTATCAAAATTCAACACGTGTTTTTTTTTAAAATAAGTTATATTTACTGATAACATAAATTAATAAACAAATTTATTGTGGAAATTACATAAAACCAGCTGTTTAAAGATCATTTTTCAAAAATGAGGTACCAAGTTTAATTAATCACAAACCAGGTATTATATAATTAACCCCACACACTCAACATCCCCAAACCCTAGATCTCCATTTCTTCTCACCGCTCTCTCTACTCTATTTCTCTCTGTCTTTCTTCTCTCTCATCTCTCTTCTCCATTCTATCAGTCGTCGGTCCGACGACGAGTGCACTGCCGACATAAAGCTCCGGCGCTCGATACACCATTATGAGCTGAGCTCCAGCGAGCTATTCCGAATGCAGGGTTGAGCATCAACGTTGCTGCAGTGGTGGCGCTACAAGCTCATGTCGCCGTCGCTACGATCGTTGTCACAACTTCGTGGACCTAGTTTTGTGGCTTCGGTCCACGAGCAGAAGAGATCGGGTTTGTGGTTTTTGCGTGTAAGGTGGTGTGTTTCGGGCAAGTGGTGGTAGCGATGTGTAGGAGGTGGTGATGGCTCTCTATACCCTACACCTCAATGGCATCGAGAAACGCACTGCAGAGATTAAGATGCCAGAGAAGATGAAGAAGACAATGAGAAGAAAATGGATGTATGTGATGCTGCTACGCTGCTGTTATAACAGCACCGTGCCTAGCATCGAGGTGAGTGATGGAAAATTTTGTCTCCTTGTTTCAGTCGATACGAATACGGTGGAGAAATTAGGGTTGGGTGTTGGTGGTGGTGTTGGTGACGCGGCTGCAATAGTCCTGATCTGCGGTCGTGGTGGTCATGCCGATAGCATCATCTAGTTTGGGGATTTTTGTAGTGGATGTGGTGGTTGTGGTGTGATTGAGATGGCAGTTTGTGATTTTTAGTACAGTAGTTGGTGGTGTAACTGATGTCGGCCGTGATGCTGGTGGTGGCGGCATTAGCGTTGGTCGCAAGTTGTCGGTGCTGGTTTGTGATTTTTGGTATAGTAGTTGGTGGTGTAAGTGTTGCTAGCCGTGATGCTGGTGGTGGTGGCATTAGTGTTGGTCACAAGTTGCCGATGCTGGTTTGTGTGGTGGTGTTTTTTGGTGGTGGTGGATCTGGTGGTTTGGGGTAGGTTTTACTAAATTTGGCGATGGCCGGGGGTGGCGGTGGTGTACAGATTTCACGACTTGGTTGCTGGAGGGCATAGTGAGATGGTGTCAGTGTGGTGATGATGGTGGAGACTGGCGATGGCCTCTCTGGTGCAACCAGGTAAATTCCAGCATGGTGACCGTGGTTGAGCTCCTTGCCATGTAGGCTGGATGTGGTGGTGAAGGGAAGTTTTGGTAGTTGGTTGCTGAGGGCATTGAGTTGGTGTTGGTATGGTGGTTATGGTGACGATTATGGCGGTGGTGTGGGCAGTGGTGGTGGTGATGTTGGCTGTCGTGGTGTTGTGTTGTTGTTATTGTTGGTAGTGGTTGTGGTCGTTGCAGCGACGGGATGGGACAAAGAGTATCTGTGACCAATTATTTGGTCGATTTGTGATCTAAACTAGGTGGATTAGGATTCGGGGTCGGGTGTTTAGATGTATGTGACCAATTATTTGGTTGATTTGTGACCAAGTATTGGTGGATCGGGATTTGGAGTCAGGTGTTTGGGTATATGTGATCAATTATTTAGTTATCTGTGACCAAATATTCAATTGTGATCTAAAAATTTTATAATGTGATTGTGATCAACTATTTTGAAAATATATGACCAACAAATAAACTGTGCATATAATTTGTGACCTCGAAATAAATTGTGACATAAAAATTTGGTGACTTGCGACTTAAAAATAATCTGTGACCGACAAATTTGAAAATATGTGATCGATAGATGAACTATGACATATAATTTTTTTGATTGTGACATCGACATAATCTGTAATCTATAAAAAAATTTGATTTGAGACTTCGAAATAATCTGTAACATATAATTTTTTTGATTTGTGATTTCGAAATAATTTGTGACCTATAAATTTTTTGATTTGTCACTTCAAAATAATATGTGACCTATAATTATGTAATTTTGACCGTTAATTGTATAAGTTTGACTTTATTATAATTAATTAATAAAATATTTTTAATTAAAAAAAAAAAAAACCTGATTTTTACATTTTGACAATTTAAACGTGGAAATTGAATTATGCATACTTAATGTCTTAAATGTTAATTCTTCCCAAATTTATTTCCCTAACTTGAGCTATTTACACGAGATGATTTTAATAAGGTATCTGATGTCTTCTATTAATTCCATTCGAGAAAATTGTGCAATTCATAGAAACCAAAATCAAGATAAATAAATGAATCATACTTCCGATCGTTTCAAAAGTAACAATAATATATATATATATGAATATTTTCGTCTATTTTTTCTAGAATTATAGATTCCTCAATTCTCACAAATTATTACCCACTTAAGAGGAATGTTGAAAAACAAAATTTGTGGAAAACAATTTTATTAATTAGAGGTGACTAAAAATTGATGAAATTAATTGCTATAAATAAAACCCTACAATAAAATAAATATATATATAAATAAAAACCCTCAAGATTCACAAATATTTGAGGAAAAACCGGGATATTTTAGTTGACTTTACTCCAAGATATTAGAAAACTTCGCTGCACTTTGACCAAAATATGAACCCCATGTCTCCTCTCTCTTTCCAAAGTCCAAACAAATAATTTTCCTTATAAAGTTCATTAACAACCTATATTAGAACAGGAATATTGATTGAAACAGGGTCTGTGGATTCATTTTCTGGGAGGTGGACAACTTGCATGAACGGATACGGTGGTTGCAAGATGGCGAAGCAACAAGAAACACCAACGACCACCTACAAGATTTTCAACAGTGGTGATGGTGATGGAGCGGAGGCAGCGGTTTTAAAGAAAGGCAAGTGGACAGAGGAGGAAGACGAGAAATTGAGAAGAGCTGTTGTTGAATATGGGGTCGAGAACTGGGTAGCCATAGAGAAATATTCGGGTTTGGCAAGGCAGTCGAAGAGTTGCAGGCTCCGATGGATCAACCATTTAAGGCCTAATCTCAAGAAAGGTCCTTTCACAGAAAAGGAAGAGAGAATTATCATCAACTTGCACTTCAAATATGGCAACAAATGGTCTCGCATTGCCTCCAAGGTATGTAAATTCATCTCCAAATGAATATTTTGTGGATTTCATATTAATTTTTGGGGGGTAAATGTGCCAATGCAGATACCTGGCAGGACAGACAATGAAATAAAGAATTTCTGGCACAAGAGAGTGAAGAAATGTAGAAAACATCATCGTCCTATATACCCAGTTTTCATAGAAGAGGAGGATCAAATCCCAGCAAATATACACAACACCAACAATGAGAAACATTACACTGCTGACGAAATAAATGTCGATGATGAATGCTGGCTAGATGACAATTCTACCCCCACCAATTATCCCGACTATACGATTCATTCACATTCCCATTCCCATTCCATTCGATTACCTGATCAATCTCAATATTCCTCACATAATCTACCAAATACTACTACAAATTTTCAAACTCAACAGGCATCAATCTCACCTCGACAATTGATCACTTCGCCACGAGATCAACAACATTACCACAACTTGACTCAGAGACATTTCCGACCCAATGCTCCACTCCAATCCCTCGTAGAAACATCATCTCCGATTCAAGGCTCTCCATTAATGCAGGAAGGTTTTGCTCATGCTCTCATCAAACCTTTCAGGAATACTGCAATTCTTTCCTCTCCAAAAGGGCAATTCAGGAGATTTCATAGAACCACCAGTCTACTGTCTCCTCAGGGTCACTCCATCTCACAGTCGACATCTTCAATGTTGGATTCATCAACCATGAAGTCACCGAGATCCTCGCTTAATCCCAAATTATTGACCCATGTGTCCTCCTTGCCTTCTCTTCAAATAAGTACAACGACTGCAACTTCAACTTCTTCGGTTCCACCTCCTAACCAAGAATCGCCTAGCTCGGTGACATCATTATCTGGACTCAAACTCGATTCGCCAACCCCAGCACCAGTTTCTCTCATATTTCAATCATCCACCAGTGCATCTTCAGATTTTGGTTTCCGTCCAAATTTATCAACCATGTATTCATCCGGTCTGTTAAATCCATCAACTGCAGCACCTACACTTTCTTCTTCAAATTTGAAACCAGTACCTATAAGCCTGGATTTGCAGCCAATTCAACCAAGCCCATCTCATTCTTTCCAGGTGACCCATGTGAATCCCTCGTTTAATCTCAAATCAGAGCTTCCTTCAATCCAATTTTCTTCACCACCAGAACATTACTTACATAAAGCAAAAAGCGATAGCAATTTGGAGGTCCTAGATGCAAAAAAAGAAGCACACGCAAAGGCAAGGTTCCGGAGGAAGTATTTGCGGCAGAGCAGAATTTCAAATAAAATTTTGAAGGAAATATCTAGGAAAGAAGGCTTCTCAAGTGCAAGTACAAATGCAAATGATGAGATGGACAGAGCATTTGACAGATATTCAAATGAGAGTTCACGGAGAGAATGCTTACCGAGTTCAAGCTCAAGAACAGAAGCCACACACGTAAAAAGCTTGAGGGTTAATGCATCAAGCAAAAACTCGACAACAAAAGATCTGTGGAAAAGCATATCACATAAAAATAGTGCATCGAGTGGTCTATTAAGAGCTTTATTAGTTGAAAGTGCAAGTCAACAAAATGTATTGTGCGAACTCCTAAAATCAGAAAATCCAAGCTATATGCCAGAGGTTCTATGGAGCCAAAACCCATACACTGAAGATCCAACATTTGGGGAAAGCTCAGAAACAAAAATACTGCCAGCTAAAAGCTTGCACAGAGAAATGGATTCAATGGCTGAAAACATGACCTTCCAGGAAGAAACACACGAGGCTGATTTACTGGATCCAGTTAACAGCAAATGCAATACAATCACTCAGTTAAACATGGATGACACATTGCATCCCATACAACTTCCAGGAGGCAACTTTGTGTGTGAATTCACAAGCAGAGAAGGCCCGTCTAGCAAATGCTCACAAATATTTTATTCACAGGAAAGTTTCTCTATGGAGGATTTGTTTGGACAAAATTCTGGGACAGAGAAAGTTCCTGTTTTCGACGCATGTGGTCTACTCTACAGCCAAAGCACTACAACTACACTGTTAAAATCAGGTGATGAGAGTGGAAAATTAAGCTGTCTTCAACCTATTGATGATGAATACTTTCGTAGTGGATTAAAAACAAACGCAGATAGCTCGGTGAGAAAATTTACTGAAGAACAAAGCCAGGAGGACAATGGTGAAAAATTGGAACTTCATGAATCGAATGTGTTATATCATCAATATCCTAGTGTCAATCTTATAGAATCTGACTGCGTGGTGACAGACCCAAGCATAGAATCTGAACTTCAGGAAGGCAGGTCAGGTTCGGGAAAGGAATGTTCATCAAGTAAAACCTTGAAACAAGAATATTCCTGGGATCAAAGCTTTTACCCGGAAAGACTAATGGCTACACAAGAGCAGAAGCCTTTAACAGATGGAGTTATTCCTGCTTTAGCCAAAATACTATAACTCACTTGGGTACAATATTGTATCCGGTAATCATGCGAGTTTTCCAAACATGTTACTTAATGCTTCCAGCAGAATATCAGAGTAAAAGCTACATTGTTTTTCAATCATTGTAATTTAAAGCAGAGACATTTTCTTTTTCTGTTTCCTTTTCTTGGTATACGGACACTAAAAGTGACAGAAGATGCATAGCTGATTCAAGTATTTGACATGACAAGTCTTCAAAAATTTATTGTATTTGTCAATTATGTGTGGGTTATTATACAGCAATTCTATTTTCGTCTATTCTTAAAATCACTACACTATGTTATGGCGAATTAATTAGTAACTACATAATCTTATTAATCTGTACGTGTAAGATTCTTAACAAACTCGTATATGAAAATAAGACCAGGAAGACTGAATTCTTATAGCAGATTGTGTATTAACAAATAATAATTACACTCATGTATGACAATACAAATTATTTTTCATGTGAACATGAAACATCAGCCAGTTACTAGTACCACATATGAATCTGTAATATTAGTACGATATGCTAAGTTCGATATTAACTTCACATTTTCAGCTCGTCAATAAAAGCACTGCTAAATAACAGGATAGTTTAAATCATGAACATAAATCTTTGGACTAGAAGTTGGGTAGTATATATTATAATTTCTTAAACAAATCAAGGGCAACAATTAAAGCAAGAGGCAAAGGACGATCAAAGGAACACCATGTACAGAAGAATTATCCAGTCTGCACACGTTTCCCCCACTGCTGTCCAGATTACAGAGCGGTAAAGCAACAGTGGTGCAATCTATGGCACCTCCTTTTCTATCTAACAACTCACCTCCTTTTCAATCTAACAACTGAAAAACTGTATTCAGTAATAGCCCGCTAGAAAATGTCTCCCTTTTCTGTCTGTGCTATTTGTGTAAACTGTAAAGCATATAATGCTTGTAATACTAGTAATTCCATAAATATTATTATATCACTATAGATGATAGGTTTCATTATAAGGAGTCAGATGAGTATAATGTAAAAAAGCCTAAACTTCCAAAAGTAGATAAGTCTAAGGAAGCAGAACAACCATAATGAAAATAACATAATATTAACATTCGATAACAAAGTAGCAGTCATTTGGAACAATCTTAGGGGTAGATATGCTTGAGATTATTAAAGAGAATTTACAAGATTTGGGGTCTATATACATATTTCAACTCAACTTCCCCATCAGAATGCTCCAAATGTGTTCTCCCCACTGTAAGTCATGTATAGGAAACCATCCTCATCTTTATTGTCCTCATAAATTGTAGACATCATAGCAGCTGCAATGGCACCGAACAAAAAAATGCTCTAAAACAACTGAAATATTTTGCGCAATAGAAATTGCAATGTTGAAACTATTGAACGTTCTACTCACCAGTTGGAGGAAGAATGTTCTTGACAAAGATAAAAATGGCCTTTTCAGCACTGAGCTTAATCCTCTTTCGGACAACGTACACAAATTGTCCAACAGTCAGATCAGCAGGAACCAGATATCTGTATAAATCAAGACTAAAATTATTACAGGATAAGTTAATAAGGTAAATGTAACTAGATAACTGCATTTATCATATCTAACCTGTTATTATTTGAGTTATTAGTGAGGGGAAAAAAAAGGAAGAAAAGCAATTTAAGGGGTTACACCATTTACAATTGACTGAAATCCTATGCAATCAATTGTGAAAATATTGGAAAAGACCGGCTTCATACTTCAAAAACATGACTCCACCCCCATCACGAGAGAGAGAGAGAGAGAATAAAACCTAGCTGCAACTATCTACCATTTATCGCCACCATTCACAGGATCTGTACAGTAACTACGACAACAGTAATAAGATAAGCCCGATTTCCAAAACTATACCAACTGAAAAGCAGAATGACAAAAAGAAAATTGGCAAATATAAAAATTTGTACACATCCAATAACCATAACTGTTTTCAATAAGGTTCACGTATTGAAAAGATATTGAAGAAAACTGACTTCTTCTTGTCAATGTCAGGAATATCACTTCTTTCCGCCTTCTCCACAATAACCTGAATAGAAGAAGCAGATATTATGACAAAGAACAAATTGAAGGAGATAAAATATCAACATCCTGTTAGTCTTGAATGTGAAAAATGAATTCCACAATACCGGAATTCTATCAGGGTACTTCTCCCTGATTCGACCAGCTTCTGCCTGTCGCCTCTCTGCAAAATTAGAATCAATATCATTAGACATTAATGTAAATACCCTTAAAAATGCACAAATGTCATAAAAAAAATGTAGAAGAGATATCATTATCTTTCAATGCTAGAAAAGGTAATAAAATGAGACAAGTAACTACTCACAAACCATCCAGCTGATTATATTGCTTCAAAGATGAAACATGAGAACAATTAGAAACTTGCTGAATTGCACGGTCAAGCAATTTTGTTCCATGTTTGCATCAACAAGTAAAGCTATTTTCAAATCTCAAGGAGCCCTAAGGCCCCGCACATCACATGGGTTTTGGTTATAGAACCTACTTCGTAACATGTTTCTAACCATTGGACAACATGAAGATTAATTATCGTTAACAAATATATCTTAGTCATGTTGGTGAGAAGGTTCTCAATTTAATAGAATATAAGATAATTGAAATTCACGTACCAGAGAAGCTTTGCATTTGGAAAGAATTAAATTTTGACGCGCACTCTAATTAAAAATTCATCATTCATTAAAAATAACGATAAATCATCCATTCGTGTTATTTTTTTCTCGTACAACACTACAAATTACAAAAAAAAAAAACAACAACATATCACACCATATGTGTAATGTCTCGACTCAACTAAGTCCCATATCATACGAACTTTACACAAGAACCGATCACAAATTGATGTCCCACGCCACAGAAGTTCAAAGAAACATGGAACTGAAGAGATTTTTGGCACGATCTCACTTGCTTCAAATCAATTATATGCAATGATTATCAATCAAATAAAAAAAAAGGTGTTAATCAACGAGCAGGTAATCGGAGAACAAGGGTAACAGTGCACTTACCGAGGGGCTGTTCCAACTTGAAAGAGCTCTTGGCCATGGCGACGGCTTAAAGCTACAATTCGGACGATTAGTTCAGCTGCGAGTGGAAGGCAAAAGTGAATGCGCAATTTCTAGGGTTTGTTATCTTCGTAGAGAAAATTAATTATTTGTTTAAGAGAAAAGCCAGGAAGCGTGGTGGAACCGTAGAAGTAGAGCCGGGCAAAACCAACCCAACTCAACCTGATCAATCCAAATCCAATCGATCGATTTGGATTGAATTAAAATTTTACGTTCAATTGAATTGAACTAGGTTGAAAAATTAAATTTGAGATTCTGTTTGATTAGATTGTATCGTGAATTATGAATTAAAATTCAATCCAACTCAATTCGATGAATTAAAAAATTAATATCTAAAAAAAATAAATAGATATAATAGTAAAGATAAAAGAATGACTTATAATATATAAATCGTCAATTTTCTTCATATAGATCGATTCACATTAACACTATTTACAAATGTAATGTTATTTGATAATAAAATAAAAATTAAAGACAAAATAATCAAATGAATGAATTCCAAAAAATTGTTAAAAAAAAAATGCTTCATAAATTTTTAACTTATTTATACATTATTTTTAGAAAGAATTTCTTATATGTATATTTAAAAAACGGAGGTTTTTCAAACCCTAAAAAATTGTCCAAATTTAACAAATAAATCGGATCAAACTTTAATTGGGCCGAAACCTAAACCGACCAACCCAACCCAATCCAAACCGATCAAGATCGGTTTAAGTTGTGTTGGGTTTAAATCAATAATTAGGTTGGATTGGGTTGATTTTTGAGCAAATCGATCATGTTGGGTTAGATTTAGGTTGGAAAATATAAGCAAATATTTGTCCCTAACCTTTAGAAATATAAGCAAATCTAGCCCCTGTTGACGTTTCCATCCAAATCTTAAATTTGTGTAAAACAACAATAATTACCTTTTAACTTAAATAAATGAATAATTGGTACAAAACTCCCTAACCTTTGTCCCTACCGCGAAATACTCCTTATCATTCTATTCTGGCAAAAAATCAACCTAAACGACATTTTCCGTGCAGAATACAATATTTTTATCCATTTTCATAATAAAGCCTTGCTAAATAAATAATAAATATACCCTTCTCTTTAAATATAAAAAGATAATAATAAAGAATTAATCACAATCGTAGTCTAAAAATTTTCAAAAAAGTGCAAACGATTCTCAAATAAATAATTTATAATTAGTTGGGTCTTGTGAACTTTTCAACATGGAACGGACCTATAAGCTTAATTTTCTCTTTTAAGTATCATCAAATCCTCTTACCGAACAATCATTTCATTTACAAGCACGTTGATGAAAACAACAGTTTGGTGAAAGAACAAAACAGGTACTGCCAATTACAGATTCTGTCAGCACAAAGATCAGTAAAAAGTTATAAACTTAATATCCGCAGCTGAGTTAAAAATTGAAAAATCATGAACCCAAAAAAAGTTTCACATGTGAAAGACGAACTATAATGTAAAGCAGCAAAAAAGCTTGCTTAAGAATACAAACTTATTATGAGTTCCACTAAAGCCATAATGATCCAGAAATAGGCTCTCCCAGCATAGCAAGAAAAACTTGTTTGCATTGCTCCTAGTAAGGTTGCTACAATGATCTTTCTCCTTTGTCACAATTGAGCAGGTTTCGACTGCAACCTCTTTCTCTATCTTTATATCACATATACATTACATGTAAGTACAACGCGCAAATCTCTGAAATGTCGTGTACAGAACAGACTTCCAGGTGTGGGACAGAAAGGTGCATTTGCACTCCACAACCATGAAGTGCTCTAAAGCCAAATAGTCCTTGAATTCCAGAGATTGAAGAAATTTGATGCTTATCAGAAAATTGCATTCCACAGAGTTTTCTCACCTTCGCCGCATCGCCTGTGAACCTCCTTAATTCTATCGGCAGAATTGCAAATTCCACTGCAGCTCCAGTCGAAGGAAGCAACACAGATGTTGCCTGCCTGAGCCTTCCACTCGCAATCTGCGGTAAAATCAACATACATTTAAGGAAATTAGCAATTACACATTATGTTATTTATGTTTTTTCTTCTTCCTTCTTGGGAGTAATACATGGCTAAGAATGCTTTCATTCATCATATACAATCTATTACTATTATTTAAAAGAAGGGGAAAAAAAAAACTTCCAGCCCCATAAAGATGAAGTGCATTTACTTATTTTATTCATCATTCCTTCTTAGTGGTGACTACTGATTTTTTTTTTACTACCTATGATGATGAGAAGCGGTTGAGGGAACTCAGCCCACGCATCCCAGAAGATCGAAGAAGATTGACATGGAGCCAGATTCAGCAACAAGATCCAAGCAGCTTCATAACAGTACTAAAAGTATATATTTATTGACTGAAGATTTTGACTAACAACAAAGTTCATAAGTTCTAATAGCTCACATGGATGTATATGATTGAGATAAAAGCAAGTGCAAGCGGAGTTACATTGGGTAAGTGGGTTACAGTTCCAAAAACAAAAAGATGATGAATTTTTCAGTAGATTTTGAAGTTAAAGTGGGTGGCCAGGTATTTGGTTATTTCTTGGACAACTCTCGAACATAAGCATGCAATTGCAAAATCAAGTTTGGCAAGTTCCTATGAGATGGATTTACAGTGTATCATCTACCTCCGTAGGAGAAACTTTGTGAAGATACACAGAGATCTTAAGTCCAAGAATATCTGTAGATATTACTCCATCAAAATACAGGTTCAATTGTCGAGTATTAGAACTTCTTCAAAGAAGACATATGCAGATAGGAAAATTCATGTTCTTGAGCACTGTTCTAAAAGATGATGAAAATGCGGGGCCTAGGCGTGAGGCGTGAAGAAGGCGTCCCACATATGAAAAAAGCCGTCAGCCTTTGACCACTTATATTGCGGGCCTAGGTGGCAAAAATCATAACTAATGCAGTCCTAGCCGTCAAAGGCGCGATTATTGTGAACCTAGACGCCAAAGGAGCACACCTTTAATTTGTTTTCATTTTTTTTAAGTAAAATAAACTAATTAAATAAAAAGACTCATTATTATTTTACTTTTTTTTATGACCGTGGATGTCCGGACCAACTTACGCGCACCTCGACTAATCCCACGAGACCCTGAAGTTTACAGTTGGATACTCACATCAGTGACCCTAAAAGGACTCGAACTAGTGACCATTGAGGAGCAAATCTAAGACATGACCAACTGAGTTACCCATCAGGGTTGAAAAGACTTATTATAAATAATCGTAGAGTAATTAAATAATATAAAAAATAAAGAAACGCCTCACTACACCTAGGCTTGTAAGGCTCGACCTTGCCACGCCTTTCGCTTTTAAGAACCTTGCCCTTAAGAATCTAACAACTATTCTAATATAAAGTGATACGTGCTACCAAACAAATCATTTTGTTACTGCACCAGATTAGAGTGGAAAGGTGGAGAGAGTGGGATAGTGTTGTTCCTCATTTTTAGCATTAACTGTTATTCTTTATTGCTTTGTTAATTTACTATATAGTTGTAGTTGTATTCAATGAAGGGAAATAATTAACAGATTCTCTATTCTTGTTAACATTATCTCTTCTATTTCTTCCCTGATAAAATTCGACCATATCATAAAGAAACATTTTTTAACACAAGCATTCTTGGAAGCTGATGTCTCAGAATTTGGAACTTTTTCTTCTTTCTCTCTTTGTTTTTCTCATTTCTTTCTTTTCCTTTAGAAGGGGTGACGATGAGCTAGAGTAAATTAAATTTTACCAGGGGGTGTTCCACAACATAATCTCCTGTCATCTATATGCTCCACGTCCAATCCGATGAACCAAGATCCCAGCGAAACATCCTCATTTGCATACTTGTGCAGAAGGTGCCTAAGATAATTAAAATTACAAATCAACAAGGCAGTAACGGGAACCATGGAAAAGAAATAAAAATCCCAGAAAAACAAACACTCACTGGTTTATTGATAAATAAGTAGCCAAATCTTTTGAAATGGCATATAACTGCCCTGTAGCATGACGAAAATATTTATTTCCTTGCTCGCCAAATTTCCAATACTCCGGTTCATGATATCTTACACCCCTGTTAATGGATGGACCAAGAAAGAAATATAAGGTGAAGTGCATCTCATTGGCATTTACAACGAGATGAACTTTTAGGAAGTTTATACTTACTTTTGAGCAAGTACAGGACCAGATTTCATGCATCCGATATACACCCTTGGTTTCGTGCGATGCCGAGCTAGAGTTGCTCCTAATGTTGCTACAGATCATTTCCACAAATTGTTAAGTGCGTGCACTGAGAAGCATGTACACAGCAGACTACAAAAGAAAAACTTTTGCTCCCCTTCGGTGATTGAAACAAGGAGAAAAATACATGGTTGGTGTGTGCTACCAAGTAAAGAAATATTTACAGGGCCAAATACAGCTAAACTGACTACAAAAAAGAGAGATATATATAATGGCCCGCTCAGTGATTTCTTTGACAAGAAGCATGCAAAAAGCACCATACAGATAAAGCAATGTAAAAAGGAGAAACTTAGCTCCCGTTTGGCCTCCATTAAATTAAAATTTATTTTTCTCTCTCTTCTTATCAACCGCACATTCTTCAATAAAATAATATTACACGTAAACCTAAAAAAAAATTCCTTCTTTTTTAACCACACTTTCTCCAAAAAATTACTATTCTCCTCATTAAAATGTGAAATAATGGAGCCCAAACAGGGGCTTAATATCTTAGATGGAATTTCTGAAAGATTAAATTCTAAATATCAACAAGATAACATTAAAAGGAATATAAATAGCATTTACCTATATTTACGTGTACATCATCATCAACTTTGACATAGAAATCCGCATCCCAAAGAGCAACTGCAGTATTAAAATAGGCCTTTGTCTTGGCAGATAGTTCCAGGTATCCCTCAACATGTTCCTAGACAATAAAATATTAATAAGACAGGACACACTTTGTTGCATTTTTTTTAAATTACCACGCAACACTTGGGTGGACGGAATTAATGTAAACAAATGTAGGCTTTCCAAATGGGATGGTGTGTGAAGATTCAGGACCTCTATTTTCTCATAAGACTATTTCACAGAAGGAAAATAAATAAATATATATATATATATATATATAGCAAGTGAAACCAGAAGTAATGAAAATACCAGTCTTAAAAGGTCTCCATGTTTCCTATCTTCTGCTTCAATAGCTCTATCAAGAATGCCACCTGATGTTGCACTGGTGACCAGAGGTTCAAATATGAAATGAAGGAAAGTTAGATACTGTTCCTTGTTAAGATGTACATGAAATTAAAATGAGTGTGCATGATCCCTAAAGAAAATTAAGATGAATGTTCATTCTGATCAAATGCTGTGAAATAAAAGTTTGCACTTGTAAAAATGCTCCTCTAAGCCCCTAGGGTTATTTAATTCCATTACAACAATGTGCTCTATGTATCCAATCCATCCGGAAGTAGAATCAGTTCCTAAAAAATGAAACCAAGAAAAGTAAAGGTACCAAAACCAACCAACAAATATGCTAGACATATATTTTACATCAGGGAATTGTGTAAGTGTAAGATCTCAGTCAACTGACAATCAACACATAGACAAAATTATCTCGTGCAAAGGACATAGTTAACAAATATTTCGAAGGGAAAATGCCATATATATGTGTGTGTGTGTGTGTGTGTGTGTGTGTGTGTGTGTGTGTGTGTGTGTGTGTGTGTGTGTGTATTTAATGATAGTTAACATGAACTCCAAATATCTGCATCCCACCTGTGTCCAATCACAAAGCGAATTATAATGCCCTTTTCTTCCTCGAGCTTTTTGCGTTTATCACCTGATTTGTCCAACAAATAAGAATATGGAATCAATATGGTAAGCAGAGCACAAAACCCTGGAGGAGACGGAAGTCCTGAAGTTTAACGCACCTTGCGGCATCCAAGTAGCACGGACAGAATCTCTCCTCTTTCGGCTGCTAAAAGCAGTGTTTATACCTACTACCATCAAATATTTTCTTTTCTTGACCAATTCTGGAATCTTGACATCTTCAGATATGGGGGAACCACTAAGTAATGAATCTTGCACAGCCCTGGCTGCAGCTAATTCCATCTCCAAATTCGAAATAGTTTTATCCAGGGTCCTGCATTCGTTATGGCCATGAATTGGAAATTTGATTGATATGTAAACTGAATTATAACCTACTTCAAGACAAGGGGCTTACTGTATCACATCATGCGTCTTTGAAACTTCACCCAATATATCTTTGGGTCCCCCTTTTACATCCTTCTAATAAAAGAAAACAAATTAATTAATTTTCTCTGAAACTCTATCCAGGTGTCTTTTCATATGCATTAAGTTTATAGCAGCGTAGCACGTAGGCTGATTCATGCTGATGGAAGTGAAGATAAATTTATTGGAATTGGTTACCAGTACTCACCAATCTTGGATTGCATCCATCTGAAACCAACTTAAGCTTATCATCTGTAACTTCTGTTGGCCTCGATGTATCTTTAGCTTCTGGCAGTGTCCACATCCTATTAGAAATACATTCAAATCAAGTAGTTATGAGTGTAAGAATCTCTACAAGGCAAGTTTAGCAGACGGACAAATTGTTATAAGAAAATTCAAGAGATATATTAACGTTATAAGCGAAATTCGAATAAGTATGAACTTCCAGCTAATGAAGCACATTGGCCTAGCATGTTTGGGACTCCACTTTTAGATACTTAAAGCTTACAAATTTGATGATACAAAGCCATGTTCCGGAACAAAGAGCGTGCATATTTCAACTTCAGTTCAAGTATTGTATTATAAAACCAGATAGTTGTTATTATCATTTAAAAGAATCATAATCCAGTCTATCTTGAGATCCAAGTTCAAATGAAATCCAATTTAAGACCCCCAAAAATGGAATATTTGTTCAGGTAAATTAGCGAACTTTTGAATTTATCCTTTTATGATCATAATCCATAATACATTGAACACCAGTATTGCTTTGATAACAAAGTAATATTTTTACTACTATGAACAATCATAAGTGCCAATTACCCAACCACCATACACCAAAACAAAGACCTATTCCTCTGTTTGATAGAAATTAAAATCTAAATTTTTATCAAAGTCAAAAGTCAACAAGTAATTTTAACCAAATATTTTATGAGAACCACAACTTCTAAAAAACACATTTCATCAATTTTTATCAAAATTTACTAAAAAAATTGATTTTAATTTCCACCCAACAGGGGTATCAAAAACCTATATTAAATATAAGCTGATCGAATTCTAGTTTTCACTAAGAATTTCAATGCCCAGATGATCAAATTGAACTAATTGACCAAGAAATTGAAAGAAAAATCAAGAACTCAAACCTGTCGGTGAATAGCATTCCAGCACAGAAGCATCCAATACATAGAAAAATAGTGAATTTTCTCGAAACAACATTCTTCGAAGTTGATTCTACTCCTCTGCTCTTCCAAGACATTATGCTCTTCTTTAATTCAAGTTAAAAATTGTTTAATTTAAGCACAACCCATTAAAAATCTTCACCCAACTCAGACAAACACCTCAAGCAACAGATCCAACAGATCAAATCTTTCATTTCACAAGCACCAGGCAATCGGCTAATTCGACCAACCCAAACTTCAATAAAACAGTAATCAAATCAAGAGAATAGATAAGAAGAATTCATATCATACAACATTGTTACACCCTCTCTCTTTTCTCTATGAAAATTCACCCAATTTTTTCCAATTAATTGATAATCAAGTCGACCAACTGTTTGTATAAATGTCTCTCTCAATGTTATGTATATGTACGTGTGTAGTGGAATCTGTGAAGAAGAAGAAGAAGATCGGGGAGTTGGGGCGTGGAGTTTGCGAAGAGTAGAAGACAGACACCGCCTACCCAACTGCACTCTGTTCCAAAAAACTTATTTTCCAGTACTAATAAAGAAATTCCATATGTACTTTGTCGTAAACAAACCTCCCGTTCCGTGTCCACCCGTCGGTGAACCCATCTTTTACTTTTAGAGTCCGTTTGATAGAAATATGGAAAATAGATTACAAATAAAATATTTGACAGGGAAGTGATTTGCCTAGAATTTATTTTAGAGAGAATTGTAATTAATGGTGTTTGATTGATATAATTTTCCACCTAATTCGTTTGGCTTTGTTTTTCATGCAAATGGTTACTTTTTGGGATAAATTTTTTACAATCTGTATTAAAATTGGTTTGGATTGCAAAAAAGTAAAATAAAAAATAAAAAAAAATATTTTCATAAAATTTTTATGTTCGTTTGACTTCATTTTTCATGCAAATTGTCAATTAAATGGATAAAAAATTTTACCATTGAATTTAGAATATGTTTCCATTGCCAAAAAGTTTAAAAAAAAAAAAAAAAACACCGAACAAGGTGGAAAATAATTTCTCACTAAAATCATAAGAAAATATTTTCCTACTTTTGTGCTTCAAGAGATTGTACATTAGAAATTGGTGGCAAACATTTTTCAAGGCAAATTTGGCTAATCAAACAGCCAAAAGTAGGAACTATGAAAATATTTTCCTAGTTCCAGGGCAAATTTTAGGTATCAAACGCGCCCTTAAAGTCAAATTTTAGTTTTAATTATTCACTTATTTAAAAAATAAAATATAAGTGAAATAAAATGAAGGACCATCCTATGGATACATAATTAAATGTTCATAGGAGTGTCTACACCCTCACATGGGATGGACTCCACTTGAATAAAATATTGGACACTTAATTATATACAACAAACATTATCCTAAAATGAAACACAAACGGTGAAAAACAAACGAGTGACCTTGTGTAGTTTTGTGGGGGTTTTTTTCCCCTAGATCTTTGGAAAGTAAAACTAGCATGGAACAAAAAAATTAAGCCTCGATAAAGATTAAAATTTTAATTTGAGTCAAAGTTAATAATTAATTTTAACCACATATTTTATGAGGCAGAAATTTTCTAAGTACGACAAATTTCTATAAATTTTATGCAGGATGCTAATGTAACAGTATCTTATCTATTTATATTTTATTTGGGCACACATATATTTTAATAATGTTCATTTAATTTGAATTTCTGTACTAATTCTGTATAAATTCCTTGTACCCGTAAACTGTTCTTTATGAGATCTACAACTTTTCATCTATTTTTATTAACAAAAAAAAAAAATATTTCAATCCTCATCAAATAGGGGCAAAAATGAAGAGTAAGCCCCTGTTTGATTTTCATTTTCTCAAAATTCATTTTTCTCTCTTCTTTTCAACCACATATTCTTCAATAAAATAATATTACACGTAAACCCAAAACTTTTCTTTAATTTTCAACCACACATTTTCTATCAATCAACTATTCAAAATGGGAATCAAACGGAGCCTAAATTGAATGGTGCAATGAAAAATTATTCATGTTAATTTACTCTAAATTTATTGAAAATAAAATTTGAGCTTGTTTGACAAAAATCTTGATAAATTTTGATTAAATGTATGGTTTAAAAATTGATAAAAAAAAAATATATGAAACTCATAAATATATGGTTAAAATTAAAATTTTATCAAATAGGCTTTTTTGTTTATATTATTTTTATGTGATTTTAATTATTGTTTTTTTCTGGATCTCATCAGATTAATGATTAATTGTAATGAACATTTCAATGATATGTAGACAGTACACGTCGTGTAGGTGTAAGGAACATAGCTGTCCCTTAATGATGAATTTTATAGTTAAATTGCCCACTTCACCTATTTACCATTAATGATAGAGCTTTTTTATGGGACTTTCCTAATCTCATACCATTTAGAGCGTGTTTGATGATTGAACCCTATTCTTTAAAATTTAAAAATAAATAAAATTTAATCATAAATTTTCTCAATAAAATAATTTTATACATAAATTCAAAATTTTATTTACTTTTTAACTAAAAAAATCACTTTTTATAAAAATCCATTATCCAAAAATGGGATTCCAACAGTGGAGGGATTGAGAATGTTTTTTGATAGATTTTCTGAAAAAGTAATATTTTGTTTTTTTGGAAAATGGGCGTTAATAAGTAGGAAAATTAGGTCCATGTGCAAACTTATTTTGGCGGAACTTAGGATTGAAAATAAGTTTGAATAAAATTAATTTTTAAAAAAATTGTACCAAATATAGACTTAGGCCATATTTGATATCCATGGAATTCCATGAAAAATAGAAAGTAAATTTCATTCCCCCAAATTATTCTTGTTTGATAGTCAAACATTTCCTTTCAATTTCTTTTCGAACCCACTCCCCCACGCGCCTGAATTCTTGGATTTGAAGGAAAAAAATTTCCCACCAAATCAATTCCAACTTTTTTTTCAATTGGAACAAATTTTAGATCCAGTGATAAAAAAAAAAAAATATCATTTTAATGGATAATTTTCATGAAAAATAAAATCAAACGAATACCAAAAGATTCAAAATTTCAAAAGTTTCCGGGTGGAAAATTATACCGATCAAACACAATTAATCGATAATTCCCGATAAAACTAGTTCTAGACAATTCAATTCCCTGCAATTTATTTTTTTTTCACCTAAATTCCACATTTGCAATTAAACGGATCCTTTGTTTCTATCCATCCATGTATGTCATGGTTAATTAACTTTTATATTACCCTTTTTAAATCTTGCTTTTTTTTCAAGCGATGCACCTAGATCACAAAAATAGTCTTTTTATAACAAATGTCTCTTTGATTTTATTTCATTCCAAGTGAAGAATAAAAAAATTTATTTGATTTTTTCTCATCGACATGTTTACGCTTATTGCGTGAAACAGTTCCTCGAACTCATTTTTAACTAAACATTTATTTCAATAAAATAATTTTGCACTTAAATTTAAAATTTTCCCATATTTTTTAATCACGTATTTTCCAAAAATCATTTATTACAAAATCTATTTCAAAAAGTGTGGCTCAATAAATCTAAAATCATTTACGTGAATTTTGATAAAATTGTCATTGTAATGTGTTAACACTTGCTTAGGATTGTTGTACCTTAATTCATCTCATCTAGTCAAGTTGTCAATAGCTTGAGTTGGTGGACAGTGGGCTACATATTACATCTTACCAAACTCCCTCTATGAAAATAGTTAAACAAAACTCTTGCAAAATGAAGCAGTTTCTCTAATCCCAGTAGGTACACTTACCATATAATACAAGGCTGATTTTTTTTTCCTAATGTAGAATGAAATATATTGTCTCGAATTTATAGACAATTGATCTGCGACAGCCTCTTCTTTGCAATCAAGACAGGGCAAGGGATATCTATTCTTAGAGGAAGCGATCTTTAGAAGCGGTGACATTTGTCTTTTAAGTTATTATAAGTCATCTCCTAAGCTAAGGGTGACCTCTCTTATTCTACGATAATCCAAGCTGCAGATATATTTTACATTCCAGAGAGGCTATAATTGGAGATACCGTATTTAAAAGGTAATTATCTAAAGTAGCAAACGACATGACTTAATGGGCCACATAATTCTCGTTTCTGCTCTAAAGTAGAACAAAGTATGTTGATGACATATTGTCTCGAATTATAGACGATAAAAAAGAAATAAAAAACATTCAGAATGGTCCACCTTATTCTCGTTTCTGAGAGTAAACCGTCGCGAAAAACCACCCACATCTCTAAGCAACATAGCAATACGCCAATACCATCATTTGGTGCCATAATTAAAATTAACTAGTAAACTCTAAACCACCAACAATGAAACGCACTCCACCCCGACGAGCTGCAACACCAAGATCCTTGATGATTAGTCCATTGCCTCCGGATCCTCCATAGATAGCCATCCCACAACCCACCTATATTTTGCTGCTACCACCGAATTAATTAATTTATATTAATAAAAAAAAATCATATTCTAAAAATGCAAGCTTCGCCGGTGGAGAGAAAATGGTTGGTTTTGGTTGCTGGAGCAGTGGGTCAATTGATGTGCCTTCACTATTCGTCTTATACTGAATCAATTACTTCAAGCAACCACAAGTCAGAAGAAATTGAAATTAATAATAATAATAATAACTGGAACTTTCTTCCACCAAAAACCACGGCGAAAAAAATGTTAAGTAAATTGTTTTAGCATGTTTGGTTACAAGTAATTTAATGCTCGACTAATTGAATATTGAAAAGTTATCGTTATCTCTTACGCTATTTAAAATGTGTTTATACACGAAACATCATACAAAAATTAAGATCTGAGAAATTGACATAAATTAATGTTCATAATCGATGGTAGTAATTTGAACAAGGACTATGCTACATGTACACACAATCTCCTACATAATGCCCTACACCCCCCTCACATGGAGGGGGGCCCACAAATATTTTATTATATGTGGACTCCCCTCCATGTGAGGGGGGTGTAGGACATTATGTAGGGGATTGTGTACACATAGCTTTATTCTTTGAACAAATATGTTTTTCTTCAATGCAGAAAAGTACAATTTTTATTTTCATTTAGGATAATTATATTCGAACCACAATTTCTATTAGTTACATCACATTTTAATTGTATTTATGGTCATCAATCTTTACTGATCATTATAATACTTACATCCTTACCTTTTTCTCAACCTTCCATTAATTAACTCACTGATCTATGGTAACAATTTCCATCCAAAATTTCATTTGAATGGTGTAAAATGATATATTTTTCAATAAATGCAAAGTGCGACAATATATTTTTCAAGCATACAAATAAGAATTTTTGACATAATTCATAATCAATGATGAGATGTACTAATTAGTGGACGGCTGAATACATGAACTCGACGAAAAAAAAGTTAGGTACAAAATATTATAATGAGAAAAAAAAAATTAATGACTTTAAGTACTAAAATGTGATGCAACGAATAAATATTGTTGTGTGAATGTAATTATTGTTTTCATTTTTAAGTACTAAAATGTGATATAATGAATCAATATTGTGGTGTGAATATAATTATTGTTTTCATTTTTATTGTTTTATACGTGTTGCCTGCCATGGTGAAAAGTTGGAGTTGACAAAATAAATGAGATTTTTATCCTTAGTTTTTAAAGAATTTTATCTCCTTCCAGAGGGACTTCTAGAATTACTGTTTATTTTTGTCATATGAGTTTTCACAAATGTTCATGCAGCAGTGCACATTTAATTTATCTCTACTTTCTCCGCAGTCGGCACCTTTGTTTTCATATTTGAACTGGTTTGACTACGCTGGTGATCTGGTTTCTACTGTTCTTGGTAGCCACAATTGTTGACGAACTCTTTTCCATTGAAGAAAACCTTTGTCTAGACAAAAAAATCCATTGCATTGTTCATTAGTAAATGTTTTACAAACGTAGCCCTAAATCTTTCCCCTTACCTATCCCTTTCCCTCGAACGCATTTGCAGCAACTGATATAGCAACTTTGCCTCTGTTAGCAGTAAGCTCAACGATAAGGCGCTTGAGTGTTGAGGAAAATACACCGATAATGTGCATATTATATTCATAGCAAAACGTATCGCGGAATCGAAACATAATTTCGATTTATCGAATCTGGATTTGAGAAGAAATCATATATAAGAATATGAATTTGTCACGTTCCAAACATTTTCTTTCTTTAGAATTTCTCCTTGCAACATAAACATATAAATAAATGAAATCAGATTCTGAAATCACATATATAAATGAAAAAATAAATCAAATATAAAAAATGAGATGTAGATGATGCGATTCGGTCGAGGCAAGTGTTTGACACTTTGTCCTTAAGATGAATTTGTCCCGCATCGGTGCTAACGGTTTCTTGACAATCATCTCCCACGATACAACGATCACGTCTAGCCATAGGAGCACTCCACATGGCTTAGACCAACGAACTCGAACGGATTCCCTCTCTACTATAACCATGATTTGTATGCAAGAAATAGTCACTTCTACAAAGTATTTTATGCAACATAATATGAAAGAAATGATATGAAATTGTGAGATGAGATATAAAATTCAAACATATGGGATCAATTTATAGTAGTTGGAACCATACCAAGAGACACATTTCTTGGACTTTATACCTCTACATAAAGAGACATAAATATTGGAAAGTAACCATTCCAAAAGACTTTATACCTCTACATAAAGAAACATAAATATTGGAAAGTAACCATTTCAAAAGATTATATACCTCTACATAAAGAGACATAAATATTGGAAAGTAACCATTCTTTGATTAATTTCCATTCACCAATTAAGAATTCCAATAAAATTCCAACAATCCCCCACATGAATGAAAATTAATGCAAATGACTATGCAGACACTAGTAGAGAGAGCGGAAAACACTGCATCGGGCGAGGTAGTTTGCGACTTTGAACCTTCCTTAGTGAAATACTATCGAACTTACTCGGCTAACTGGTGAACGTGATGTCTTGAACCATTCACCCTTTGGTGTAAGCCAAGATAATAGTACTCACACAATGTCTTCCCTAAACCGTTCATGGTTCTCATAATTTGGTTCATTGTGGCCTTGAACCCTTCTTGGTTCTGCAAGTGTTTAGAGAATTTAAGTCTCAACTAATTCTCATTGAAGCGGCCCCACTTCACACTTACATAGGTGACTTCCTATCAAGAGTATTCTGCCATACTCCACTTGACTTAATCAAGATATAGGAATCATTAAAAGATGATCTTAACCTCTATCCACTCTGCAGAAAGCACTTTCGTATCATAGGAATGAGTTAGGAATATAATTTTCTAAGTGCTTCATGGAATCCTTATAACTTAGTTGTCCCTTTGAACCAAGATCTTGGGATCTCCAGTCAACAAGGTAGGGTTACCATTATAAAAACTTGTACACAGTAGGCTTTAACTCATTCCCCTCGATATGCAGTATTTTTGATCTTTCTGTAAATCTCTTAAAGGTACCATGAGTTTACACCATTAAGATCAACTGCTTAACAATATTATGTCTATGACTTACACGTCTAGTTACATGTGACTTAGTATCTTATCAAATATAGCTAGCCAAAGATCGATTCTTTTGATAGATACAAATTGTCACCACCAAGAAATCCTCTCATGAAGTTACATGCTTCTCATTAGTTTTATCTAAAGCTTTATCACTTCCAAACAACATTGTTGGAGGATTTCTGTCAAACATTAGACTAGTCAATCACTTTTTCTAGTGAATTTCATAATCATGGGTATTCAATATCATCACTGAAACATTACAGTGCATTTGAACTTTATGAATATTCTTCAAATATTTCAATTTTTCTTGCATGTCCAAACAAGCGTCATAATCGACTTTCAACCCATTTCATCCACTTAATGTACGTCATCCTTACAAATAGTATAAGGATTTTCTACATTTTCCCTTCATAGATATCTTTCTATGATTATAAGGTATAGGAAATGTTACCCACACAATTCCTCAATTAGAAATTAATGTACAACTAGTAATGTTGCATCCACACGTTTTGAACTTTTCATATAAGTTCGTAAACATTAATGTTACCCCCCCCCCCCCACATTTTTAGGTTATACTTGAACTTAGAGTTCATCAACTCTTTCATAGTTCAATTCATTTATCACTTGGATAATATCCATATCGAATGCTTCGTGAAAGTTTAAGTACTTTCGAAATACAAATGAAAAATCATTTTTTCATTTGAAATTGTACTTCAATCAACTATATTAATTTGATCATCCAAATTAAATCAAGGTCATCACATAGACCAACAATGCTTTCAAAACATATACCAATTTAATTGGTTCCATAATTGAAGTCAAATTCAACATTGAAGAAGACTAAGTATCTTGATTCACAAGAATTGCAATTTCTCCAAATATAAGCAATTTATCACATTTGTGATATTTCACAAGATAGTAGTAGTGCAACCCCCACACGTCTTCCAATATGGTTGGCATCCTACCAAATATTTATACATTCAAGTTTATTCCATCTATAATCGAGACATGTCAATGTCTCATGGAAGTTTTTGTATTTCCATATTATGTTGTCATCTCAAAATATACAAAAGAACTTCTCTTTCATTCAACTTTCCTTGGTTATTCAATTTTGGACCCATAGTTCCATATACAATTTACCTAAGTTAGACGAATGAAACACACAACCATTAGTCAAACCATCTTTATATTGACACTACACTTGCCAATGATGTTGTTGCCATGGTTCCATAATCTGGACAAAAGGTGATTCCACATTAAGGAATTGGTCTTTATCGAGACCAACTGCACCCTTACATGTGCTCCTAGATCACAATGTGATCGATAGAATAATTTTGACTTTTGACCGAAATAGGGTCATCTCTCTTTGAGATAAATATGACACTAGATCCAATAACTTTACTTGACCAATTTCACATGGTGGCCTGCACAAATCCATCAATTAAATTAACCAAAACCAAATGGTCAACCATGATTTGGTACAAACTTTGAACTAGTCATATTAACTCAATAAATTGTTTTAAGTATTGAACAACGTTCAATTGAATTTGATCATTTCTCATCTCAATATCAATTCGCATATGTGTGAAATAATAATTCAATATTATTTCGAACTATCTTTGAAAATAGCTTGCCTCCTTTCGGCATTCCATATTTAACCGTTTGAGGTATGTTTATTCAAAAAATTTCAACTATGTCTCAATTTGCATTCTCTTGTAAGAACAATTTCCTTTTCTAAGAATAATACACAATCTTTACAAACCATAGTTTTTATCCTTTACAAATAAATGTCATTAACAATCATTATCATCAAGGATATCTAGCGTCATTGCCAACTATAAGCATCATATGTGCTCTATAAAATATTTTCGTATCCCAATAATTGGGCAATCAATTTTCACTTGATTTAGGCTTCAAATTTATTTGCCATTAAATTTATTTACAGACTTGGTTCGACAAACTTGGCTATTTTGACCAAAACATCTGTTCAAAATTCAAACCCTTTTTTGAATATATTGTGGAAAGAAACCTCATTTAACCATATGGGTGGACGCCAAAATATGAGTCCTCATATGAACAAGTGCGAGTAATATATTCATATATTCTCCAAATGAATGAACATATATTTCCCTCCATGTACGTGCACTTGTCAAAATAGAATGATCATTTACTTTCACAAATAAATTCACAATTGATTATTTCGTGTATTTTAGCATGTCCATGTGACAAATATCCTACTACTAATCACCACAATGTCATGACTACCAAATTTCCATCAAGTGATTTTAATTGAATATACACCAAATAAATTCACTTATTTGGAGTTCACGTCTCGTATGGCAATCAATATCTCCAATTATAAAAATAACATTTCAATGTCACATATCATAAAACATGTTTAATGTTCCAGGCTTGTTCAAAAGCCCACAAACTTTTCATTTATTTGTGATTGAATACCGAATTTACAACTTATCGGATTGGTGCATACTGTATATGCAACCTACCGAATTTGCGCATATCGTATATGTAACTTACCGAATTTGCGATGAACTTAGATACCATATTTGCACATACCGGTTCTATACATACTGTATATGCAACTTACAGTAAAAGGCCAATCCTTTCTATTCACTTCAATATGTATGAAACATATAGCATATTGCCCTTTCATAGATGAAGACAGATAGTTTCATGTCATTTCATATACCAAGACAAATAAATCAATGCTATACCATTCCAAAAGGATCACACAATTTTAGAACTAAATAAATGGTCATATTAAATGACAATATTTGCAATTTGTGAAAGTACACAACTTTTCACACTTAAATTGTTGTATAATAATTTGCATAGATTCAAGATTATTCTTCCATATCAAAGGCCATTATCAAGAACTTTCTTAAGTCATTTCATACATTGTTTATGTATCACATTAATGCACAATATAATAATCATTTAGATTAATTGTGCACAAACTTCAATATGCACATTAACAATAATTTTTCACGGCAGTTATGAAATGAACATGCATAATTTAAAAAGGCATGTATCTTGAATTAAATAGAAACCAAATAACTAATTTCTTTCGGAATTTAAGAGACACCAATTTCCATTTTACACTACCAGTGCACGTCTCCAACTAATTTTCCATATTCCAATAAAAAAGAATAGTCATGAAAGTTCATTACTTTCAACAACTAGTTGACATTCTTCCAACATTTATACATGTCTTTTTAGACCTGTTAATAGGCTGGTCACATAATTCCCCTTCGAAAGGAAATTGATGCCACTAAAACATGTATTTTAATTAAACATGAAGACAATGAACTCGTGCCCGCTCATTTGTCGAACCGAAAAGACATGAAGAAACTACTTTAAAGTAGTAAATTAAATTTAGGCATCACCCGCTAACTGCCTTCAATGTAGAATTTAATTATCATGCATGACAGTGTTAATTGGAATAAAATCACACAATTATAACCGAGAACTCGACATGCATAACTATCAGAATAAATTGACTGTAAATGAAAAGGCATCAAACATAAAGCCTACTCGTTTGAATTGTTTCTGCCTTTTCCCATATCTCACACATGCATCCATTTATGCATAAATAAATTATCATGATTCTTATTTTAAAAACTCAATCTCATGCAATGACAAAATTTCTAAACTCAATTCCAAGCTGAACTTATGCATACATGTGCCAATTATTGGAATATAATATGCAATTTTTTTCTTGACATATAATTTCAAATTCTTATGCACAATAGATACAAATTCATCTTAAGATTGTTGGGGAAAATACTCCGATAATGTGCATATTATATTCATAGCAAAACGTACCGCGGAATCGAAACGTAATTTCGATTTATCGAATCTGGATTTGAGAATAAATCATATATAATAATATGAATTTGTTACGTTCCAAACCTTTTCTTTCTTTAGAATTTCTCCTTACAACATAAACATATAAATAAATGAAATCAGATTCTGAAATCACATCAAATATAAAAAATGAGATGTAGATGATGCGATTCGGTCGAGGCAAGTGTTTGACACTTTGTTCTTAAAATGAATTTGTCCCGCATCGATGCTAACGGTTTCTTAACAATCATCTCCCAAGATACAACGACCACGTCTAGCCATAGGAGCACTCCACATGGCTTAGACCAACGAACTCGAACGGATTCCCTCTCTACTATAACCATGATTTTATGCAAGAAATAGTCACTTCTACAAAGTATTTTATGCAACATGATATGAAAGAAATGATATGAAATTGTGAGATGAGATATAAAATTCAAACATATGGGATCAATTTATAGTAGTTGGAACCATACCAAGAGACACATCTCTTGGACTTTATACCTCTACATAAAGAGACATAAATATTGAAAAGTAATCATTCCAAAAGACTTTGTACCTCTACATAAAGAGATATAAATATTGGAAAGTAACCATTCCAAAAGACTTTATACCTCTACATAAAGAGACATAAATATTGGAAAGTAATCATTCTTTGATTAATTTCCATTCACCAATTAAGAATTCCAACAAAATTCCAACATTGAGTTCGTTCCCAAGGCCGGCTTCTATAGTACGAGGCAACAGCATATCGGATTCTGCCTGAGGAAGCATCTACCGGTGCAAAAAAAAAAAACCCGTTTGGCAAAGTGGGGAGAATTATACCATTTCATATTTGAGACTAAGGCCAAGAGTTTTGAGAAGCATTATTTGAAGAAGTATGGGAAGAAAGGGTGTTAGTCTACAATTTTGACGTTACTGTCAGGTTTTCTCTTTTTTTTTTTTTTTTCCGTCTTCTCTAGTGATTCTGCTTAAGTTTTACAGTTAAATTTACACCATTTTTTCATATAGACTTGATGCAAGAATACATGTGATGTGAATGATACTGCCAGCTTTGGGTGAGTCTGCGCCCACTTAGCCCCTCACGGATTCCTTCGCGTTCCTCAAAATTCGAACTCAAGACCTCCATCTTATGGGAGATTTAAGGAAAATTCTGGTACCAACTCCTTAAATCTCTCATATGATGAAGGTCTTAAATTCGAATCTTGGGGAACGCGAAGAAATCCGTGAGGGGCTAAGTGGGTGCAGGCTCACCCAAAGTACGAAAGTTAGCAGCTTGAACGAGAGGTTCAGGTCGTTACACCAATTTTTGTTCATTGTTTAAGCTAATAAAATGCAAAATTTTGCTGATTTATTTGTCATCAATCATCATGGAGGCATTGAAGAGATCAATTGTATTATACTTTTGTTTAGACATAGTTTCTATTTTAAACCAAATTGGAAATCACATTGGGAGCCACTGAAAGTTGATTGTATTTCATCGATAAAGATGTCTCATTCTGCAAGGTAGACCTGTTAATATTATAGAAGATTTTAATCAGGTGGCTGTAGATAATAGTTCAATTATGAATTAATTACAAAATTAATAAAAAGTTACTTATTCATAATTAAAGAAAAGAATATTCACAGCCTTACGATTTTAACTAAAATGTCTAATTTGATGTAGATAATGATGCAATAATAAATGCACTACATTTGGCAACTGGTGGGATTGCTGCTACATGTTAGCGGATTTTAATTTCTTTTTTCTATTAAATTGTGAAACAATTTCAACTACTTTTCCATCTCTTATTATTCATTTCAATTTCTAGAGGATCTGTTAAATGTTTGCCAACATTACCTATTGATTTTTTGAGAGAGTGAATCATGACATGATATCTTAACATTTGCTGCATAAAGCTTATTTTAACCAATAAGAGGTCAACAAATTTTGAATGTAGCTTAAGATCAAGCTTTTAGACACACGAAAATGAAAGTTAGGTGTTGCATTGCGGCCAATACATCTATATATAAAAGAGGCTAAGAGAACCTTGGACACGTGTTGATATCGACAACCTTCTATTATTATTTTCTTTGAGTTTCCCTGAATTTTTTTTATCCCACACTCCTTTAAATCTGACACACAACCTCTTTCTCCATTTCTCCACGCTATCAACCAGGCCTCTTCTTCTTCTGTCTTTTTTTTTTTTTTTTTCCCCTCCGTGGTTCTCCATATGTTGCTCTAATTGTGGACCATTCCAAAGCTTATAACCTTTTTTCGTAAGGTTTTAAGTTTTACATGAGCGGCCATGGGAATTTGATTATATTGTAATTCTTGTGCAATCTTGGATATGGTGGCTAAATCTCCTATCTTCTCTCTCGATCTCTTCTTCTGATAACTAGCATGGTATGTTGTAACACACATAGAAATACATACACAAAAATATACATTTATATGTTTAAGATGAGTTATTATATAGAGAGCCATACATATGTAAAGTTTACTTCTTGTTTGTTTGTTTTTGAAACATGGGTTTTACATATATACATATACATATATATTTATATATATATATATATATATATATATATATTTCACAAATCCTTTCCTCAAACACATCGGGTTGAGTTTTATTTTAACTGGTTTATCCAGGAAATATAAAGGTCCCCACCTGATTTTGTTTTGTTTGTGCATTTTTAAGGTGATTCTGATGTCCAAACTTCCCAAGTATTGGAGGGAGTTTTCATTAACTCAAGGACAATTCATTTGAACTAATGAAGGATTCAATTAAGTATGTTTCTTCAGCTATCAATAAGATTTATGTACTTATTAAGGTGGTTGTACTATAATTTCATATTTTGTTACTTCCATATTCCTCCTGCAAGATATTTGTCAAGCTAACGGTAGATTTTCTCATCTTGATAACAAAAAGGTAAAAAAAAAAAAAAAATAGAAAAATGCATGTTGTACATAATTAAGTGTACATAGGGGTGTCCACTCCCTCACTCGGGGTGGATCCACCCGGATCCACCCCGAGTGAGGGAGTGGACACCCCTATGTACATTTAATTATGTACTCATAGCATGATCCAAAAAAAAAAAAAATTTGATATTTGAGCTCACCTCCACCCCCACATAAACAAGCAGACAATTTCTTCAACTATTTTTGAAAACATTGAATCTATACACACATCATATTTCTACTAACAGCCCCCTACTCACTTAGATTGGTTTGGATGGTGTACACGTGATGCTTTCTACACTAAAGTTAATCCAAATGGAATAAAAAATGGTCTCAGAGGCTTGATAGCTTAACCTTAATTACATATCAAAAGTTTTCATCGATTGATCCACTCATCACACAAGCTTAGATTTCATTTCCAATTTAAAAAAAGGTGGGATCCCTCCTAAATTCCTTATCATAGATGATGGATGTCAAGAAACTGTAAGTAAATTTCAAAAGGAAGGCCAACCTCTTGTTGAAGGAACTCAGTACGTCCTCTCTGCAAGATCTTCAAAGCTTTTGTAATCCTTAAAAATCATGGTACTAATAATGTATTGTCACTAAGTGTCTGTTTGATGGGGGGAGAATTCCTTGGAAAATGGAATTTCCCACTTTGTGTTGTTTGATTGAGTTTTTATTCTAGGGAAATGGTTTTCCTTTGTTGAACCTCACGCGCCGGTTTTCCCTTGAATTAGAGAATTCACTTTCCCATAGGTGGGAAAGTGATTTTCAGTTTTTTTTTTTAATTGACATTTTGCATGAAAAACAAAGTTTAACGAAAAAAAAAAAAAAAAATCGATTTTTTATTTTTTACTTTTGGGCAATCCAAACAAATTTCATCCGCAATTGTAAACAAAATTTATCCCAAAAATTAACAATTTGCATGAAAAACAAAGTCAAACGGATTAGATGAAAAATTATGTTAATCAAACATAATTAATTACAATTTCCATTAAAACAAATTTTAGGCAATTTAATTCTCTATAATTCATTTTTTTCACCTAAATTTCATCTTTACAATCGAACAGACCCTAACTTTTGCATAGATTTGAAACTAGATTAATCGATATTAATGAAAATAACAAGTTTACAGTTCATCTACTAATCTCAAAGAGTTTATCCACAAAATCAAAGAGAACTACAGTTTGAAGTAAATTACCAAGAGCACTAAAAATAATCTCAATCTTTTGTTTCATAAAATGTGCAAATGCTAAAAGCTACTAGGTGATGCAAATATGTTTATATGTGACATGCTTTAGCTGGATATTGGGGAGGGGTTTCCCCTCCCTCCGAATCAATAAAGAAGTACAATCTGAAATTAATATAATTTGCGATTTACCTCTTTCACCAAGGTTAGTGCAGGACAGGTGTGAGCGCCAGTAATGAGACGTAATCCAAAAAAACAAAAGAGTACAATCCGAATCTCGACTCTCAAAAGGTGTATGACTTTTACAATGACGTCTACGGCTACCTTGCTGTTATTGGAAAATTCAAGCCCTGCATCTCCATTTTTGCACAAGAATCCAAGGTATTTTTAACATTTACATTTAGATATTGAATTAAATTACATATTTTTTTAATTTACTTTTAAATCTGTGTTTATTATTAACTGATCTTTAATTAAATTCATGGTAATGAGAAAAAAATCAATATGTATCGTTGTTTTTTGACTCAATGTCAGCTTATGTGCTTGAATCAATCAAGATCTAGAAAAGTAAAGTTTAGATTTTTTATATGATTTGATTGGTGTTTGTACTGTAAAATTAATAAATTATGGGTTTCAACAAGGGAAAAATTAATTTTCTTATTGATTATAAGTTTTTTTATTTATTAATTTTCAATATTCCATGATATAAATAAATGTTCCAAGATTGTGTTTGAGATCACTTGTTTAGGGCGATGTTTTAAAGACAATTACGAAACGACATTCAGTTTATTAATTGAATTTGGGGGTCGGGGGAGGTTTCAAAGTGAAAATCACTATTATAAAATAGTGCTCAGTTGTGAATTGCATTTGAGTTTCTTATTGAATCTGGAGATCACGTTGGATATGTAATCAGTTAAAAGTCAACATGATAATTTGCTTTTGTAGACTTCTTTAGATATAGATTCTTGATTCACATGATAATTTTGCTTCGATTTCTCTTGTAGAATGACTTTAAATTTTCATATAATCAAAATGTGTGTTGTGTCAAGAGGAGTAGTACCAGCGTTTGGAAATCTATGTTTCTTTTATCATTCAATATATATTTAAAAATCACTAATTTTAATATCAATGAATTGTAAATGGAAGCAAACGTTGAAAGTCACATATCAATCTGCTATTTATGGCTCAATATTATATACACGTCATCTTAACATTTCTATATACACTTATTTTTAACATTAATTCATTGCTGGTTTACATTAATCCATTAACGTGCAATGAAGGTTTATCCACTAGTCTTTATAATAAAGTTATGGGAAGTATTTGCCTCTTGACATGGATTTTTTAAATACGACGACGGTTACAAAAAGGGCGTGTTGAAAAAAAAAAAAAAAATTTGCGATCATGAATATAAATTGAGCTTCCTCCCCAACCCTAGAACAACTCTATGCAAGGACTTTTCGGAAGCTCAATCGTCGCGATTCTATACATACAGTCTCAATTCTCAACTTCGACGGAGATTTGACCCCTCGACACGGTGGAAGAAGAGTTCGATTTTCCGGCCACCGGTGGGCTGGTTCTGTTTTGTGAAGTCGATTTTTCAGGTAGCTCTTGAAGTTTGTTGAAAAAGAGGAGGAAAATTGGTGGATGAGTTGTTGAAGATGATTTCTGACATGGGTTTTGAGCCACTCGATCAATCTTCGGGTAAATAATCTCCCCGGCGCTGTATTCACGAAATAGGTTTTTGTTGAAATAACAATATGGTCTGCATTTTTGTTAAATAGTCACGTTGGAAGAACTATAGGGTCCACTCTGTTCTTTTCAAAATCTGAGGCGAGGGTTTTTGCCCCAATGATATGAACCATCATTGAGGTCATACTTCTACTAGTGATTTGCTGGGTACTTAATTATGTGATTTTTGTTTATTCATTTTATCATTGGAATACAACACCATCTAATAATTGGGATGGTGATTTCTATGACAATAGTGAAAATATTTTAGGATTAATGGATTTTCTTGTGCGCATTATGATTAAATTTTAGATTAACGAAATATTATGCCTTTTTATGCTTAGCACTGATTTGAGCAGCTTCATCAGTTTTGTTCAAACTGAACTGCTTTCTTTACTTAGCTTAATCCCTTGTCTTTTCACATTTTATAATATATTTTTTTGTATTTACTCTTTCTAGTTGCCCGGGAAACTGAAAATCAATCGAAGGAGATTGGGAAGGTACTAAGTCCTGATGTTGGGGCTGCTGAAATTGATCATAATTGTAATACTGCTAGTTTTCTGTCTCCTCTGGATACCAAGGATTGTGCTAACAAAACTACGTCGGGATTTGATGATGATTGGCTCGTTAACACAAGAAGTCAAGAACAAACTGCTGATATTAGACTCGATAAGCTAAAATCTGGAAGCTTCTTTCCCAGTATGACATGCAGTGCTAGCCCTGAAGCCACTTCATATGGGAAGGACCACGGAAATTGTGACTTTCTGAAGTCTTCATGCAATGTATTATAATCTTGATATTGAGACCTTTTTAGGGAAGTGCTTCTTAAGGCTTACTTATCTCTTTTGGAATGCATGCAGGATGAGACAATTAGTATGGTGTCAGATGTTGATGAAAGCATGATCAAAAGATCTCCTTCTTCTGCTATTGCAGATGATGATGGTTTGTTTTTCTGATATTCTATTCTTTCTTGCTCTTGTTTATTTATTTTTCTCGGTTTGGGGAACTGGGATGGGGAGTTCAGGTAATCTGGAATTGCATAGTTTATTGCACAATGTTCTTACGATGAGAATTGCATCGTTTCAGCTTCTTCCGATGGATCGTCGTCTGCTAACTTCTTCAGTGGCTGTAATATGGTAAGTGACTTTGCTATTTAAATTTTTCCCGTTAAGATTATTCATGTCTAAAGAAGTTATAATGACTCATTTACCTTTCCTTTCCTTTCTTTCTTTGGAATATAATCAAAATGCCTTGGATGGCTATATAGACCAGTGATAATGGATATACCCCAGAAACTGTCTTCAAATTAGTTAAGTCAAACCTAGACTGACCAATCTAGGATGTCTTAATCCCAGTTGACATCTCATTTTAAAACTGATGTGCTGTTTTGGACCACATATTCAACTGTGCGGTGCATAATTACCCAAACAGTACCAATGGTTCATAAAGTTTCCATTTAGCTAAATATTCAGCCATTGGTGGTGTTAAGAAATGACTTTTTTCAGTCTCAGTTTGGCGTCAGTATTGCTTTGCCGTGATACCAAATAATTATCTAAACTAAATTATAGATTGATAATTTAACTTTCTATGCCACCTTCATCTTAACGAACCACTCAATGAAATATAGTTTTTTTTTTTTTTTTTTTTTTTTGTATATATTGACTTGGATCAGGAATTAACTAAATGAGTTGTAGTTCTAGAACTGAGATTCTCAAGCAACTAGGAGTCCTAGAACTAGGAAAAAGCCATAAATAAAAATCCTAATATATAAAAACCAAAAACTACTTAATAATTATAACCTGTTCAACCCTCTTCTCTCTGTCTCTCCTGCAATCTCGGGGTAATTGCTTGTTATGCATCCTGATTTCGAATTGGTTCTCACTGTATTGATTGACATGAAGTAGCTTAAGTTATGGGATTTCAGTTTGTACCAATCCAAATTTTATTTGCCAAATAAGCCCCCGTTTGGCCCCCATTAAATTAAAATTCATTTTTCTCTCTCTCCTTATCAACCACACATTCACCAATAAAATAATATTACACGTAAATCTAAGAACGTTTCCTTCCTTTTTAACCATACATTCTTCAAAAAATTACTATTCCTTTCATTTTAATTTGAAATAATGGAGCCCAACCAGAGGCTAAGAAAATGCTTGGATCAAGAAATGGTTGAACCATGAAAATATTTCTTCTTTGGAAGTTGCTGCTTCCTTGCACTATTGTTTTCAGGTGATGCTGTACAAGCTTCACATCTTGTTAGACAGTTAAATGACATTGAGATATCATCCATTCAAAGGTCCATGAATTTGCTAGATAAAAATATAGAAGTTCTCCGTGTTAACTGAACTGTTAAAATACCGATAAAAATATGCCATGCACACAGTGCTTGCTATTTAACTGTGTTCTTTGCTTTTCAATTGGCAGGATGATGGGAGAATTGAAACTGTTCTCTATGCTGATTATATCAATTATCGTGGTGTACATTATGTGGATTCCATGGTGACATTTTCAAGAAGTTCTGTAATAGTTAAAAGCAAAACTATCAATGGGAATTCAGGGACTTTTCATATTCAATTGGAAATTGAGGATATCATCAAAATAGAGTCTCAGTGGTCAGCTCGTGTGAGTTCTGTTTTCTCTTGTTCTGCATGTATGTTTTCCAGTGTTTTTATATAAATGAAACTAAAATTAATTGTGTGACATAAAATTTATTCAGCATGAGTTGGGCTTCATAAGTGTCCACTTCGTCTCAAACAGCGCAGTAGGAGATGAGACTGTTGACAATACTCCAGGTTAGTTAAGTCTATGCAGACTTAACATCACTTTCTTGTTGCTATATGTGGAAGACTGTCACACATCATTCTTTATTGTGTCCTGTGATTATATGCTTGTTTCATTTTTGCACTATATGTAGTTTTTGGGTGCCTTATTTGGGTTTAATTCGAAGATTTTCTGAGTGGTTTACTATGACAAACAAGGATTTCTGTTACTGTCTGTATTGGGTCCAACCTTCACCTTTTCAGATACTAGCCATCAGAAATATCACCCTATATCTATCTATTTTATGGAGTACTAATTACTGAATAGTTTGTGCCATCAGAAATATCCCACTCTATCTATCTATCCAGTGTTGTGGTTTTGAATTTTATGGAGTACTAATTACTGAACAGTTTGTTCAGTTCATCTTGGTGTATCATCTCCAACAAAAGACCTTCCTAATATTGTGAATTAAATCTTAAGATTAAACTTTGACGTATTGATGAAATTTCCATTAGCGGTATTGATGTGGTTCCTTTCTAAGATATGAACCTGCTGCCTAGCTTTTAAACTATATTTATTAGGAATGTGCATATTCAGTTGTTGAGTATAAACATGAATAGAAAAAAGAAAAATAGAGACAAAATTTGGTGTGGAAAAATGCAATGAAGGTAATAAAAAGGACCTAGACACATCAGTTCACTGTACACATGAACAGTGAACAAGGCCTCCACACATGTATTTCAAAGATAGTTATTTGTGTATGAGTCTATTAATAGAGGTATTCAAGTCTTCTGGTTTTAAATCTCACATATTTTTACTGGATTCTCGTACAGTCTTAAGCATGACTTTTAGCATGAGATACATGTATAATGCTGTAATTAGTGTCTATTGCATCTGTGGTGTGAATTAGGAAAACATAGTAATCCTAATAAGATCAGATCATCTATAGTATAAGCATGGCATAAATGTCAATAATCATCTGTTAGCTGTTATGAAATGGATAAAGAGCTAAATTTCAGAAAAAGAAGATGAGTAAATAACATCTTTCCTGAAGGAAAAGACTAGAAAAGAAGATGAGTAAATAAACATCTTCCCTGATGGAAAAGACTAGGTTCATATGGAACCCTAATTGGATTAATTATGAGAAGCTTGTACTTGCTTTACTTCATTTTTTGGGAGGTTATGGCATGGTCCCCATCCCTGCTTTATACTTCTATTTGTTATCAATAAATACTCCACCTGGGTGGTTTTACTTTATAATACCAATAAAAAGGATACTCATGCAAAAAACTGAAATAATTATTGCCCCCACTTCCAATTTTCTGTTTTGTGTTGAACTTTTTTCTTTATTATTCAAAGAAAGATTCGCAATGTTGTAAAATACAAAATAGGAAGCACTATAACCTCCTTTCTTGTTTTCTTTGGTGAAGCTCTTACTTTTGTTGATCGGTCAGCTCTTCTTGAATATGATCTATTCATAATTAAGAGTCTTAGTTGATTCATCAAGTTTTCAAATCATTATCAAGATCTATTATCTCTGCAATTGACTTAGTATAGATGATTATATTGTTTCCACTTTTGTAATGAAGATCATTCTTTTTATGTTCTTCTATTTTCAGTATCAGGAATTCAAGAGTTGAATTTTCCAGCTGTTGACTCTAACTGGTATGAAAAACAAGAGGCAATTGAATCTCTGAATGAGAGATATAAGGAACTATGGAAAGTCAGGCTTGAGTGAGTCTAAACTGATCTTTCTGTTTTCAACTTTTCATGTGAATGCTTTCCCCTTTTGCTAATAATTTGTGATACGCTGAGTGGGTTGCTTGTCTAATGATTTATATTTGGCAATATTAGGGATTTTGAAGTTAAAAATAAAGCTTGTATGTAGATTTCATTTGTTTTATGTATGGTTCTCTACCTTGTAGCCCGAACCGTGTTATGAGTGTGTGTCTCTAAGTATCAGAATTGTGAGCTGTCAGATTTTATGACCTAAGGACTCGGTCAAAAGTGTTTTGATTTTGAATAGTCTGTGGATAACTTATTCACAGAATAAGTAGGCTAACGTTCGAATACTCAAGACATTCTACATAAATTTGACAGTATAAAGGAAATTATTGCAATTCATGTTTAATGTATATGATAAATGATGTAAGGTGTTAATGAAGGATATTTTTTTTATTTTTTTTGATAATTTGTTCATGTAGTCTGTCATTGCTGAAGGCTTGAGTACCAGGACCATGTCGTATCTTGTGCTGTGTTGTGAGACACGGGTACAAACATGATAAACTGTGTTGTGAATGGACATTTTTTGTTTTGCACATTTGTTATTGGCAGCATAAAAATCTTAGAAATACGTTTTATGAGAGCATTATTTGTTGTCCTGCGAAATACATAGAAGTCTTGTGTGGAACCTTTTAACAACCAATTTTTCTTGAAAACTGCTGAATTTCTCTTTTTAATCTTCTTCAATCAAACATTTAATGGAAAATTATGTTCAACTTCCAGCGTTTTACCTTTCTCAAATATTTTTCCTGGTAGTTGTACAAAACCATCCTGGGACAAACATTTCCATATTGAATATGTAACCCAAATAATCGTCTCCCGGAAGAGACATTCTGGATCACATGTCTTCTTCTTTTCTTTCCCATCGCGTTTGCATTCTCAAAGAATGTCAAAGCTTAATACTGCTTGAAAAATGTATATATTGTAAAAGTATTGTGCCAACCACAGAGTTACTCGTACTGCTCCACTGACTCTTGATTTTGTGGATATATGTCACCAAAGTTAAGTATATTGTAGAGCATCTCCAATTCTACATAAAATAACAATTGGTCTCCAATAAGTTATTTTGTCGAGACCTTTCATATTTTAGTTCGGTTTGACCAACTTCTTGACTTTTACTTTGAAAACTTTGGAAGATAATTATATTACCCTTTGTGTAGTTCTTTATGATCTTTATTAAAAGAAAATGTAATTTGTATGAATCATGATGCTGTAACTGGTCTTTGTTTTCTTTGTCCTAAGTACTGAAATGGAAGATTGTACGGAAGCCACACTTGAAAGGAATGCCATGCAGCAGTCAAGAAGCTATTTCCCCGAGTGAGTGAACAAGTGCCTTGAACTATTTTTAAAAACTCAATTATTTCCTTTGGCATGTACTTCTAGTTAGTCTGCCAGCTGTACTAAGCCCCTTGGAATTTTACTCCCTCGATCCCTCTTTATTTGTCACACTAGGCAAAATCAATGAAAGGATGCACTTTATATTCCACACTTTACCAACATTATGTTTAATTTAAAAGCACTGGTCAACTTATTATACTTATTCTGAAGTGAGTTTTAATGTGTCGTCATTATTGTTTCTTACTCTTTCACATCAATTAATGAATTGGCCTCTCTGTAATCTAAATGCACTTGTGCTATTATTTTAGCAATTGACATTCTTTATGGAGACAATGGGGCCAAGAGGGGTACATTCTTTTTGTTAGTGAGTGGGATTCTTTAACCTGCAAAGCCACCTCCATCAAAATAAATAAACTATAAGAGAAGGAAGAAAGGAAAAATAGAAAGGTAAAAAAATGTTTGTGGCACAATGAAAATGGAAATGAAAAAGGATAAAAGATTTTTGTAGAAAGGAATGTGACGACAACAAACAACTGTATCCATAGTGATAACCAGTACTAGTAGACTGCTCTAAGGAGGTTAACGGTTAACTGCTGAAACTATGCCCCCCAAAACCAAAAGAAATACTTGTCCTATCTAAATAATATTGCTTATGTTAGTATGTTTAAGAATGGAACAAAGATGTGGTTTTCTTTGTCATGACATTATTGGTAGTAGTGAACTTCTGCAAAGTTCCTTAGGATTGCTTTGTGTGACATTTTTGCTAACTTCTATAGTGACTGACATCACTTTGCATCCTTTAATTTCAACAATTAAATTTCTACTTGCTTTTAATATTAAAAATTCTCTTGGAGAAGGTTTTTATAATAATTTTATTTTTTTATATTTTTACTTTGAGGGTGATTTCGAAGATGATCCAGTCAGTTCAACTACTATATCCTGTTCCCAGCTGAGCTGCCTCTAAAGAATTTTGGGGGCAGTTGTGCATTTGGGCTTATTATACCTACCTTATGGATTTTTGTCACTTTCATTATGGTAAAACATTTTTTGTTTATAAAAAATTGTTAATGGTAAATTCCACATCGGCTAAATATAAAAATAATAACAAACATATAAGGTCTTGGGTTACTTTTCTAAATAGAGTTACCTTTTAAAATGGAATCTCAAGATCCAATATTGTATCATAGTCCATTAAGTTCAAACGAGCAACCCCGCCCGTCCACAACTCAAACGAGCTGTCAGGTTCCAGGATTGGTGCTCACAATTGTGCCACCATCTTGTGGGGCATGTTAAGGGTAGGTCTCTCATCGGCTAAATATGAAAATAATAGTCATATAAGGTTTTGGGTTACTTCTCTTAATAATACTGACATTTTAAGATGGAATTTTAAGATCCAATACAAATTATGACTGCTGGAATTGGAATTTTACTAAAGTTTGCAGAGGAGCAGAAATAGAAAACCTCAGATGTCAGAACAGTTGAGCAATCACAGATAGAAAGATTTTTAGCCAATCAACAGACTGCCCCAACTTTACTGAATACTTGAGCAATGATTGATATATATTTTTTTATTCCAGCTTCTTGGGCTCGAAATGCCAGTTTACATAGGAGAATGTGCGAACAGAACTATTTTCCTTGTTCAACTATGCAGACTGAGCTAGTTTCATATTTTGTAGTTTTCATGAGTCCTTTGAAGAAGTTATTTATCCAAAAGGTGAACCTGATGCGGTTTCCATCAGTACAAGGGACATCGATCTACTACGACCGGATACATTTCTCAATGATACAGTCATAGACTTCTACATCCAGTAAGTTTATCTGCTCATATAATACTGTCTTCATTCAGGCAGGGAACTTATAAGAAGACTAGGTCCCCTCTATGCTACCTCTTATCAGTAAAGAATTGAAATTGTTGTCAGTCATATTTGGTTATTGCCACTTATTAAGAGTTAAGAGGGATAGGTAGAAACTAATGAAAGAAGAAGTTGAATTTGACATTTGCTGTTTGTTCCATTAAATTTCATTTGCCTCCAAAATAATGGGTGGTGTATGAACAGACTAGATATGCTCTCTTTGTTTACCTTTTTTTTGGAGGTGAGTTGGAAATTTGGGCTAATAGTTCCAAACTATGTTGTCTTACACAGTTTCTTAGCGTATTGTTGGTTGTGTTTTGCTATTGTTCCTTTTTTCTTGCTTGGTTTTAATGAAACTTTGATCTTGTGACAGATATTTGAAGAACAAACAAAACCCCGACGAGAGGCTTAGGTTTCACTTTTTCAATAGCTTCTTCTTTCGAAAGCTGGCAGACATGGACAAAGACCCATCTAGTGCCTTTGACGGCAAGGCTGCTTTCCTGCGTGTTCGGAAATGGACTAGAAAAGTGAACTTGCTAGAAAAGGACTTCATTGTCATACCTGTAAATTACAAGTGAGAAGTTAAATAACAATATTAATTTAAGATCCCCCCCCCCCCCCCCCCCCCCATTCCCCCCACAAAAGGACTCCGCTGTACTGGGTTCTGGTCATGTAATGGAGTGTGATTTCTAATAAGTTCCTCACAATGCTTGTTGTGACAGTTACCACTGGAGTCTTATAGTAATATGCTATTTTGGAAAAGTGGTTGACTACGAAGGCAAGTTGTATCCATATGCATGCTATTTTTTGCAAATAAGTTTTTCCATGCTCTAACATTTCTTCTTTTTTTCCCCATATTTTTAGATGTTGATGCAAATAAATTAGCCAGAGTACCATGCATATTGCATATGGATTCTATAAAAGGAAGTCATGCAGGCCTCAAAGATCTCATGCAAAGGTAATAGATGTACTTTTGTAGAGTGTTTGTGAATAAGAGTAGTGGGATCCAGGCAGTTTGTATGAGTTGATTCACGTGAGAATGGAGGAAAAAACTTGCATTGTAAGTGTACAAGCCAAGTCGGTCTCTATGCTAAGTGAGGGTGCTGTAGTTGCTTTTTCTTTTTAGTTTTTGTTTTGCGGCAGGGTGTGTTTCCTTCTATCTCGGCAACTTATAAATGAAACTCCATTTGATAAGACCGTGGCACTAAGGAGACCACCTGAAAAATACTTGTTTTGAAAACCTGTACCTACTTGTATATGACTCACGAATTATTATAAACACCGAACACTTATCCATTATACATGAGAACTCTTCAGTTAATGACTTGCAACAAGTTCAAATGGATGTGGCTGTAGATCAGATTGGAACACTTGACACTTTCTGTATAAGGTTCAACATGTCGGTCACTTCGTATTTTATCATTTGTTTCTTTTGATTTTCCTTTTTCTTAAAAATATAGAAAGGTTTATATTGAATGTGATGTCTTACGTGTCAATCAATAACTTGAAATGACAGTTATCTATGGGAGGAGTGGAAAGAACGGCAGAAGGAAACACATGAAGAATTGTACTCAAAATTTAGAAACTTAAAATTCATTTCACTTGAGGTACTATTTTGGTCTTTGTTTATTTTTTAGTATGTTATTTTTTGAATAGATAATTCAGTTATATGGTATATATATGTGCACCGATAAAGATTTAGAGCTTGTTTGAGTCTCATTTTATTGGTAGAATGTATTTTGAAATAGTAGATTAATGGAGAATGTGTGGTTAAAAAATAAGGAATTGTTTTAGATTTACGTTTAGTATTATTTTATTGAAAAATGCGTGGTTGAAAAGAAGAGAAAAATGTATTTTAAAAATAACGAGGATCAAATAAGGGCTTCGTATCTTTTTCTTAATTCTAATATCCGTTAAATTGACATATTTTATCGGGAGCAGTTTGACTGGGGGCACACTTGCCCGCAGCTCCTGCCGCCCTCCAAGCAGGCGCAGCGCTTGAAGAGCCACTCGAGGTAAAAGTTGTGGCAACGCTTATAGCTAAATAGCATGTCAGCCAAAGTTGGAGGGGCTAGATTTTTCTACGATTAGTGAGGAGGAAGCCAAATAGTTAGAAAGACTATTTGGGGTGTGGTGTTCAGCATGAACGACGACAAGGCTTTGGGACCGGATGGTTTCTCCTTTTCATTCTATAAGGCTTGTTGGGAAGTTGTGCGATCGGATATAGTGGATGTTCTTATTTCTTCCAGTGTGGCAGGTTCTTGAGAAAAGTGAATGCTACATTTATTGTGCTGATTCCCAAGAAATCGGGAGCGATGAACATCAAGGACTTTTGACCCATCCGTTCAGTGAATGGGGTGTACAAAATTACTGCGGAGATTTTAGCGAACAGATTAAAGAAAGTGCTTTGGAAAGTGATATCTAAATTTCAGAATACTTTCGTTAAAGGGCTCCAGATTTTGAACTCCGTCCTTGTAGCAAATGAATGCATCGATTCAAGACAGCGTATGGGGGTTCTTGGAAATGAATGCATTGATGATAAAATACGGACAACAAAGCAGATTAGAGAACTTTTTTATTTGATATTGTATAATTAGTTTAATGCTACGACTCTTAGGCATATAGATGGGTTGCCCAATTTCATGTTGTTTATTTCAGATTTAAATTGATAATACACTTCTTGTGTATTACCCATTGATTAATAAAATACTTGATTACTTTTCTAAAAATAAAAAATAAAAAAAAATTGACATTTTTTAGCGCCTCTAAAAATGTTTGGATAGCATCTAGTTTGTTCAGGGGTGGCTTTTACTTATAACCACAGCTTTAGTTGAAAAAATGGCAGGATCATTCTGATATTTTCGTCAGTGATTCTTTGTTTGTCCCCCAAAAAACCAGAAAATTGAATCAGCGGAATAGGAAATGACTAATTCAGCCCACGGCCTTTCTTAAACTCGCCCATCCCTCTGAGTCACACATGCCTTAATGTGGGAATCTTTATTGAACACCCATATATCAAAGAAAGGAGGATTATAGAATGCTATGTCTCTGCCCACTGACATTGGGATTTGTATCTTGATAAATTCGTAAAGACGTGGTTGCGTTATCGGAGCCCATTATAGTTGCTTCAAATCTTCAATAGTGTGGCGGGAAAAAATTAAATTTGAAAACCCTGTGGTGTGAGGGGTTTTGTGTACCAAGTCCTGGGATTTTTATGTTATTTCTTTTCCTTTTTGTGTGTTGTCTACTTGTCTTGTCAACCAGGTCCTCAAGCCATACTGCATACGCACACTTGGCACCTTAGTTTTCTCTATAAATACCAGAATTTAAATTATTTGAAATAGTGGAATTTGTTCCTTTTTGTGAGAAGGGTAAATTCTAGCAATTTCATATTCATGATACTTGTACGAGTCTATAATTTTTATATTTAGGCAATTTGTATTTTCTCCTTCTGATATATTCAAATTGAAGATTTTCCATTACCTTTTGGTTTCTGGTTGGTTGTTTAGATACTTGTAACTGAATTTATAGCATATTTCTGTTTTTGGCATTGCTGTTTGTCTGTCTTACAGGCAAGTACTTTGACCTAACTTTAGCGTGCGTTTGTGCAGCTACCTCAGCAGCAAAACTCATACGATTGTGGCCTCTTCTTGCTTCACTATGTAGAGCTTTTTCTCGAGGAAGTTCCCGCTGACTTCAACATACATAAGATAACGTCATTGAGCAACTTTGTAAGTACATTGCTTGATTTTAAATAGAGATGCGAGCTTCACATTTTTCCATATGTTCAAATTTATTGGACTATAATTGTTGAAAAATGCATTCTTAAATTGATAGGATCAACCTCGAGCATTTTGTTTCCTCCCAATTTTACGGTGCTTATGTGACCCCTAAGTTCCTCACATGCTTAACTAGCCAATGATGCTGACGTGTTAGATGACATTAACTTATTATTACTGTAGTTTTATATGCATGTGTCCTATGAATTCGATAGGTGTCAAAGTGCTCCATATAAGACCTTTTCACTCAAATTGAGACAAATCTAGATGTAGGTAGATGGATCAATAAGCTTTCAGTTACGGTGACATACTTATTAGAGTTTTCCACTAATGAAAAGCTCTGATGCTCGGACTCTTCGAAATAGTAGGAGTACCCGTGTCGGACACGACACGACATGGGTATGGGTATGTAATATGTGTCGGATCCTTCAAATTTCAATCGGACACTTCGTCGTTTTTGCTTCTTTCTTTTTTCCCCCCTTTTCTTTCCTTTTGCTTCTTTCCCATTTTCGCTCTCTATAAATATAGCATTGCCGCCGAGAGGGTAGAGAAAGGCGGCGACTCTAAGTTTTCCCTTCTTTTTCTTCTTCTTTCATTTTTCTTTCCATTTTTTTTTCCTTCTTTCCCTCTATGTATCGATAGTTTTGGGTTTTGTTTGTATAAAATAAAAATGAGTTCCACTAAATTCAAATTGCAATCCAGTCCCTCATTTTCAATTTTATATAACATTTAGTAATTCTCATAATTGAAGACTAAGCTCCAAAATTCTATTTTATTCGTCTTAACCCTTTATTCAATATTAATTTCATTCTTTGTGAATAATTGATTTTGATATATTCAAAATGACATCTTGAATTAGTAAAAAATTGAAGTTTGAAAGGTGTACCCAAGTACCCGCGTCCAAAATTTGGATTCTTTTTAGCCATGTCCCCGTATCCTATAGTTTAGAAAATAAAATATTCGACACTTAGATATGTACCCGTACCAGATACCCGTACCCGAGTCCGAGCATCATAGATGAAAAGTTCACTATTTATGAAGTGTTGTGTGCTACATTAGGGTTAAACTAGCTTAAATAGGCTTCTATCAAGGTCATTAGGAAAGTGTTATTATTTAAGCTAGTGAAAGGTAGGAAAATAAGTGTGATCAAGAGCTAATAGGATTGACTCCATAGGAATAATATGTGCCGAATGGTAGTAGATCATGGTTTATGTAAGGACATAAAAAGAAGTGATTGAGCAATAATTGGGGATATAAACAATTTGGTAAATAAGCTTCCAATAGGTGCCATTTCATACTTCCTTCGTCAGTTCTTAATCCTTAAGGGTGTGTTTGGTCATTGGATTACGAGAATAGGATTAGGAGAGACGGGAATAGGGAGATTTTATTGTAAGGTGGGTTGAGTATATTGTTCTATTACGACATTTGGTGCTACACCGTATTAAAATAACATACAATTAGTTAAAAAATAAGAAATTTATGACAATATACATGTCTAAGCTTAAAAAATGATAATAATAAATTAAAGTTACAAATATATATGGATAACTTACTTTCTCTTATTTTTAAGAAAATTACTGTATTTAGACTTAATTATTGCGTTTGTATCAAAATAGTAACTTAGTTATTTTACTCTGATACATAAAAAGTTGTTGATTTTATAAATTATCATCTCGAAAATATATTTACTTATTTATCTACAAATATGCTTGGATTACTTTTCGTAATTATCATCTTGAAAATATATTTGCTTATTTATCTACAAATATGTTTGGATTACTTTTCGTAATTTTTTTTTATCTTAAATTAACTTTTACGTTACTTATTTATAATTTCAATTCATAAAAATAGATATAATTATTTTAAACATACTTATATACCTAAGGGTCTGTTTGATAGGGTAAGATTTTCCATCGAATTCCAACTTTCATTTTTGCCTTGTTTGATTGCACATTTTTTTTGGCAATTGGAATTCCACTTTTTGGCATTTTCTTTCTTTTCATGGAATTGGTTTTCCCGCTACAATTCCAAGTTTTTTTTTTTTTTTTTGGAACAAATTCTAACCCCAATTGTAAAAAAATTCATCATTTTAATTGTGAATTTCCATGGAAAACAAAGTCAAACGAATGGTATTCGATTTTTCCCTTTTTTTTGGCAATTGGAACAAATTGTATCCCCAATTGTAACAAAATTTATTCCTTTAATGGACAATTTTCATAAAAAAATAAAGCTAACGAATGCCAAAAGATTCAAAATTTTAAATTTTTCCAGGTGAAAAATTATATCAATCAAACACAATTAAGCGACAATTTCCGGCAAAACAAGTTCTAGGCAATTCAATTTTCTGTAATTTGTTTTCTTTCCACCCAAATTCCATCTTGCAGTCAAAGAACCCTAAGTGAATTTACTTGCAAGTGAAATTCCTACTTATGAATAAAAGAATTGCTTGTAAAGAAAAATATTTTTACTTCAATTTTCTTGTAAATAAATTTTTTTACTTAAATTTAATAAAACAAACTTTTATTAAAAATATATATTTTTACTTAAATTTTCTTTTCAGTAAAAAAATTCACTTATATATAAGCTTATTTGCTTCGAAGTAAATTTACTTGTTTCAATTAAAACAAACTTTTTTTTATTATTATTCATGTAAAGCAAATTAATTATTCATGTAAAACAAACTTTTTGTCTAAACCAATTTCATGAGCATATTATTTTAAAGGTTTTGCTATGTGTACATAGCATTTAACATAGAAGTTGACATAATATGAGTGGGGTGGGACCCATGCTGCAGTATCGCGGGTCCCACCCCACTCACATTATGTCAACCTCTATGTTAAATACTATGTACACATAACATTTTCCTTATTTTAATTTGGTTGTGTTTATACGAAACCCGCAAGCATATGGGATCGTTGACAAGTAATAGAATTGATGAATTGAGAGTATCGTCCCACGGGGAATAAAATTTAATAGAGTGTACTAGTCTTTAATTAGATTCAAAGTAAGCAAACAAAAGTGATTTTTGATTTTTAATTATTCCAACTTAATCTACGAAAATGTTTTAAATGCAAATTTAGTATGTGTATAGGAGGAGTGTATTGGATTATGAATCGACTTATTATCATCTATTCCAATTCTTAGTTATGTAGCTAGTTTCGTTCTTGAATTTTAGACAATCGATAATTCTATTGTAATTAATTTTCTTTTCTAAGACAAATTAAATCTATTCTAATCACGACCCAAATCTATTCTTAGACCGAATTCGAATGAATATAACGCATTCAATTGCATAATTATCTCAAAGATTGCACACATGATAAATATTATTCTTAAAATTTATTGCACGTGTTAATCAAGCAATGTTTCAAACCTATTGTGAGCCTCTCAGCTCTACAACAAGTAATCGTATATTCAATTGATGATTAAGCAATCAAATAATAAAATTAGGTATGCAAGATTAATAAAAAATTGCAATAATTCAACTAAACCACTTGTCTAGAATTATAAAAATAAATAATAAAAGGTTTCATCTTCATCCTATACATGAAAATAATTAGCCTAGCATCATGTTGAAATTTAACACATAAGTGGAAAGACATCACCAAAAATCGACGGAACGTGATTAATTCCTCGATCTCATATTTCCACCAGCTTTATGTGTCTTTCTCCAGCCGCCTAATTATCTTCAAAAAGGGACCCTTCTTTCCTGTCCTTTGCCGTGTGTATATATGTAAATTTCAGCTGCTCTTCCTCTTCTTAATGCGTGTATATATACAAGTCACCTCAACAGCAGCCTCCTCCCTCTCTTTCTTCAGCCGTGTGCACGTATATATGTATTTCTCCCCAATTAAGCACGGCAGCCGTTTTCTTCCTTTCTTTTCCCTTAGCATGCATGTGTATGATTATATATATGTTCTCTACATCCGGCAGCCCTTGTTGTAGTGTAATTAGAATTTCAATCCACTAATTATAAAAAAGTCCAAGCCCACTTGAATCCATTCCCATTGAAGTTCCAAATTGAGGCCCATTTAATGTGATGCTTGCTTCCAAGCTCTCATTTCTTTTAAAATAGTGCACTTTAGTCCTTGGGTTCATTCAATTGTGCAGCCCATGTCTTCTTTAATTCAATTTGAGCCCTTCAATTTTCAAAGTGTGAATATTAGTCTTCAAATTTCCATCCAATGGCCAATTTATCCTTCATTTTTTTTTCCATTTGCTTCAAACGAGTCCTTAACTAAAAACAAAAGAAAATTAACTCAAATTAAATAGAAATTAATAATTTGACGACATAAAATTTAGTAATATGGCCTAAATGAGGGCACAAATTGCATTTATCAGGTTGACTAAAGAAGAATAAGTTTCCTAGATTAATTTTTAATCCGGGTATTATTTGCATGAAACACCGGATAGTATTGAGTTAATCCTCATCCAGTCTAATATGGCGCACCAAACGTTCCCCCATGTGCTTCATAGTGGTTCTTTAAGAGTTCTAATTAGCACCCCACCTTGTGGAGTAAAACGTCTTAACAAATTTAAATTCTATCTTGCAACTCAAAATATGAAATAGATTAACCAAATTGGAAAATCATTAATTATCAAAGTATTGATCACATAACAAGACCAATAATTCTCTACTAGAACTTAAAGTTCAAGACAATGAAACATCTGTCTGACTATATAAGTCTAGCAGACAAAAGTTCACTGTTCTGTCATTGTTCGTGTGCCTCTGAAGAACTGCAATTGCCGGCAGTGTGCTAGAGCACGCCTACTCTTTTTTCTAGTTTAAGGGTTGAGATTGTGTCTATGATATCCAAAAACCCTTTAAGGTGTTCTATGATATGGAAAAATCAAGTCCAAAAGTTGAATAAGCAGTAAAAATCCTAGAAAGAGCAATGACAATTCAGTGCACACCTCAACCGCTTCTATGTTTATGCCCCGAGGTGTGCACTTCAGTAAGTCAAGGTGTATGCGTTGACAAACGGTACTCAAGGCACATGAGGCATGCCTCAAGGCGTAAGCTTTGGCATTTTCTAAACAATGCTTTCAGCACTTGCTTGTAATCAACAAATCCTTCATGGGTTCACATTTTTATTAGCTTAGCTGGGTATTGTAGAAAGATCACACGGGATATTTCAAGATTAGGTTTATGTGTAAATTTAATAAATGAATGGAGCATATAAATCCATTCATTATGCAATAATTTCATCAATAGTATTGGACGGTAAGCATGTAAAAGGCTCTGTTATCTCACATGGTCTCACCATTTTTCATTGTCTTAAGACTTAAGTAACCTTCTATTTCTTTAACATACTATTTTGGGGTCTAGGAAGCAGTTACACGCTTCCGGTGCCGGCGAGTTGGTGTCCAATGTCGTATTGGACACTGATTTGTGTAAGATACTGAAGGTGTCTTGTCCACAATTTTTCCCCTCTACATGCAGACATGTCCCGGACACAGCGCCGACACAACGTGGCCCTTTAAAAGTAATTGGGAAAAGGGAGAACTAAACTAGTTTATCTTCATTCTCCACTCAAACCGGGCTTTGTTTCATCAGCGTCTTAAGTTGGCAGCAAATCTGGCAAAAGGTGTTGGATGTCATGGGATCTTTCATCAGCGTCAGCGAAAGAAAACAAATCTGAAACTCCAGCTTTCTTTTATTTTGACTTGCCAAACCCTATATTTTTCTTTTTGAACAGCAAGACACATTTTTTTTTTGATTAAAATTCTCGTTTCCCATTTGATTAAACCATTGGGCTTTGTACCCTCTAAAACTTTTGAGCTTTTTAACCGTTCAATAAACAATTGGGTTTTCAACCATTTATTAAAAAAACTGTGTGCCTTTTTTTTTATCAACAACAAAGCAATTCTCCTCTTTTATCCATAAAGCAATCGGCCTTTTTCTCAAAATCAGGCCCTTTTTAGGCATCAAATTACCAAATGACCCATGATTTCAATTGAAAATAGAAGAACACACTTATCTGCTGTTTCTGAATGTATGATAAATAGTTTGGTGTCACAGAAAAAACAACAATAGGTTTTGCAAGTGAAAGAGCTGTGAGGTCTTTCTTCTAGGGAAAGTATAACATTTTCACGTTTACACCATTTTTTTTTTACCTATCAAAAAAAACGTTTACACCATTTTTTTTTAAACAAAACTGATGCAATAAGTCCTATAGTATTATATTTACTCTATAAATTACCAAATAAACAAAATTAACATTATTAATCACGCGTGTTGGGGTGTCCATGTTAGTGCTTTCTAGGTAGGGGTGTTATCTGCATTCTGATTTTTGCTAGAAATTTGGAAACCTTCTCTTTTTTAAGGTTTCTTCTACAAACTAAAGCACGTGTCACGAGTCTTTATGCGCAAGTGACATATTTTTATCTTTCAGCTTACCGCAGATTGGTTTCCCCCTGGGGAAGCTTCCATCAAGAGAGCACATATTGAGAGATTAATTTATGACCTATCTGAGAATCATTCTGGAGGAGGCTCTTCATCTGTTGGCAGTGACATGCATTATTATCCTAATGGGACCAAGACAACTACTGAATATGGGAATGCCACGCAGCTTGTTTCAGAGAAATCTGATCCTACGCAGGATTGTCATGGCAGCTCACTAGTTGGCTCTGGAGTTGAGATTACTTTATTGCAAACTTCGTCTTCGAGGAGTACTCAATGCGTCAGCAATACAGGATTGGTTTTAAGGGAGTTTTTTGAGCCAGGATCTGCATCTGGATCATTTATTGATGGAAGCTGTCAAACCTTTGAGCAGCGATCATCTCTCAATGAGCTTAAAAGACCTGTTTCTCCAATTCAGGTAATACAAACATTATCACTTTACTTGCAAGTACTTGAAACAACTATCAATGTTGGAATATGAATTAAAATTAGAAATAATGTTTGCTTCTTTTACCTTTTCAATAGTTTCTCCTCTTCTTCAAAAAAGAATTATTATCCCTCCTTTTCTTTTTGGGTCAGTTTCCTCTATTCTTTCGGGTATGGTGTGGGTTGGGGCCTTGGAGGTGAACTTGTTGTATTGCCAATCTGCTTTTATTTCATTGTAATATGGTAGTCAGGACAGAACAGGACTCACAATGGGGGTATCAATTACACAAACATGTAACTTATAGATTTATATGTATATAGGCATAGATAAACATATTTGCGTCTGTGTGCACTTGAGATTTATGAACACTGGAATATAGGTTTAGAAGGTAACATGAATGGGAAGTTGGATTTATGTTTACATAGATACAAATTTATCGATGATCTTACTTTCTACTGCAAGCATATGGACAATTAAAAAACCAGTCAGAGTGAGGTTACCAACCATTTAATGTTGAGCAAAGTTAAACTTACTTGCCTATAATGGAATACAAAGTATTTGACTCGTCTAGCTTTCAATTTCAAATATTGTCACCAGAACTATTTTAAGTTAGATACATGAAACAAACTTCTTTGGACACCATCCTTAGAGAGAAGAGAGACAGATTATGTTTGGCTAAAACCACAATGTTAGTGTAATTGGGTCCTCTGCTCGTCTTTCCCTACACGCGCGCACATAAAAAACAGTGAGACGTATCTTGTTCCATTTGAGGTTACATTGGGTTCTTTCAATAAATATTCTAATATTGACATTTAGGTCTAAAACTAGCTTTTTAGGAGTGTAAGTGTAATTTCTTAGGGCTAGTTTCATTCAAATATTAATGAGATTTTTACTCACTATTTTTTGTTCTATCTCTTTCTCTTCGTGGATAACTATACTTTCCTATGCTGATCTTGATGCAGTGTTAAAAGTCCATTTTGAGGCACAAACATAATTAACTTAACTAGAGTTTATTTTTTTTGCAATTCAAGACAATTATATCTTATTTCCTTGTGTAGTTTGTTGATTCCTAAACTGGTTGTGTTAAAGAAGGTTAGTGCTTGTTTTTAATAACACTTTGATGATACTGAATACTAAAATATTTCCTCTCTCTCTCTCTCACCCACCTCGCGGTTCTCTCCCTTTCTCTTTAAGTTTCTTGTTCTCCTCTTCTTTCTTTCACCCTACCCCCCTCTTTCTTCTCAATTTGTATACAATTGTGATAGCGTCGTCCCATCCCTCTCGAGTTCCCACCTCACCTTCACACCACGTCATTTTCCCTCCTTGCATGATTTTTTTCTGCCCAGCCTCTGAATTTCGCTTCAGCAAGTCTTGATTCAACTTCATTCCAACCACTTTGCCAGAAAAAATTACAAAGCCTTTTGACATAAATTGAGGTTTCAACTATTGTCCTTTGGTTTGAAAGTGTCATCGACTTCTGGGTTTCATTTCACGTAGGATTTTATCTATGTTGTTCAGTATCGGAGGAACAAAAAACTGGAACTCTAATCTGACAATTCAGTGTTGGTTGGATTAGAATTATTAGCATTTTAATGATTTGCTCTTGTTTAATGGTTTGCATGTGTCACGTAATTTATTTCGTCTGATACGACCAATTGTTAGGTTTGGGCTGCATTCGGAACAGTTTGAAACTCAAGGAAATTTATTGAAATGGAATGCGAGGGACTAAATTGAGATTGCTTTAGCTTTAGAAGACGCGTATCATTAACTCAAAAAAGTTTTCCTATTGTGCTCGATCCAAAACTAAGAATAATGTGGTTCTTATTTATTTATTTTTGCACGTATTTTTAACTAGCTGAACTTTTCTCAATGTCGTATGGTTTTTGACAGGAAGAGGTGGAAGCTAATGGGCACTTTGTCTATACAACACCAACAGAAATTGCCTACCAACATCTAGATATCACAGCAGAAGCATCTCTCTTTCCTTACTCGTGTGGAGATTTTAGATTAGAATCTGTTCCCCAAGCTGCATTAGAGGATTCTGATTCATCTCCGGCAGATTCGGTTTGTGATTCCGATAATTTATTAGATGTGAAGGATGATGGAAAATGTACATCTGTTGGAGAAATCAGCTTAGACGATAAAATACAGGAGCCAAGATGTGCATCGCCCGAAAATGTAGAGGACTTAGCTAAGTTCTTTGGCTCAGCTTCTGGCAAAATGCCAAATGCTGCAGAATCTCGTTGCCATGATCAGACAAGTGAGCATAATGATAATGATCATTCAGTCATCTCTTTCCCAAATAATTTACAGGAATTTTATCATCAAGGAGATGAGTTTCTGTGTGATGGTGTGGGTCGTGAGTGCTTTGCAGATTGCCCAGCCTCTGCTTCTGGTGAGATTTTGTTGGATGTTTCGGACTCTGAAAGCCCGACTCAGATGCTCGACCCGAATGATCACGTGGACCCACTCGCACGTTCTCTGAAGAATTCACCACAATCTTCCCATCATGATGATAATATTATGCTCGATGATGTTGGCATTGGCGGTGAGTCAGTATTGGAATCCGACGTGCAGCGTGCTGCAAAGAGGATGCGACTTGATCCCATTACCCAAGAGGAAGAACAAATGAGTAACTTATCCAAGGGTGATCCACCTTTGTGAATTGAATGCTGGATTCTCTCTCTATTTCACATTTTTTGGTGTCAAAAATGCAAGTTGCTGCTTTGTCAGGTAAGAGAAGCAATGATCTTCATTTACTGTTGAATGAATCCTAAAGGGGCATTACTACAGTCATTAAGTATATCGACGGAGATTACTGTGTTTTTTAGTTATCGATGATCACATAGAAACGAAAGATGAAAGATTTGATCAGAAAACTTGTGTTTTTGACAGTATTTTGTTTGCAGGTTTGGGATCTGGATCGATAAGTTGTAGTTTATCAGTAGTAAAACATTGTGTGTGCAAAATTAGGTATATGTGGTGCTTCACTTGAATGAAGGAAAATGCAAGTTAAACTTGTCAGTTTTCCATTTTAATCAGTCCAAGTTATGTATATTAATATTAGAGAGGTCTTTTAAGGTTTAAACTTAATTCCCTTTCCATGTATTTGAATTCTAATTCAAAATTTGTGGGTTGTGTCTCTTAGAAGAGTTGCAATAGAAATTTATAAATAGACATCTTACTTTTGCATTCATTGTGATTTAAAATATTGCTTTTAGTCTGACTATGCAAAATATCAACTTGTTTATTTTCGTACACATTTTTTATTTCCCACTAATGAATGAAAAATAAAAATATTAAGAATTTCGTTTGTCTTGGTTTAAAAGTTCTCTTTGGTTAGTGTTCGCCTATTTGTCAAATAAATGTGCCAGATGGTGATTGAAAACTCTATTATTTTGTATTATAATCAATTATGAACGCAAGTTAAGTTTATTTTCAAATTTTTTTATTTTTTCAGCCATAAATATTTTGTGAACATAAATCTTTTTGCTAGTTCATCTTAACAAACATGTCGGAATGACATTGTTGGCACACTCAAGTTGGATGGATGGGATAATTAAAGTGCAAAAGAGAGTGATTTTTAAATCGAGAAACGATTGAGTCCGAAATAAATGGACTAGAATAGCTGACCTCAGCAACAAAGGAAACCACTACCTAACTTTTGAGTTTTGACAGTGTATTAATTTGATAATTTATTATACAAGAGAAAAAAAAGGAATAAGCTACTTAGACGGTTTCCAAACAAGGTTTGAAAATAGGCCTGCTGACATTGTCATTTATTTTTTCTAAAACTGTCGAATCAATATGCGACAGGTGTCTCCTGAATTTAAAACCTGTCATGTACCCCTATTTTTTGTAACATAACTCAAAAAAGAAATGCCTAAATGTTGACAATGTATAGATTTGAGAATTATAGAAAAAGGAATTAAAAAATGTAAGACATTGTTTGAATACAAAAAAGGGATTTTTAAAATCTATTTGGTGTAGATTTTTTTGAAAATAAAATTGTGAAAAGTGATCTTTTTTTTTTTTTTTTTTAAAGAGAATTTATGGTCAAAAAGTAGAGAAAAATTATGGATCAATGTGCAAACTTAGCCCCTGTTTGGTAGCCATTTTTAGAGAGAATATATTTTTGAATAATTGATTGATGAAGAATGTGTGGTTAAAAATTAAGGAAAAATTTTGAGTTTGAGCGTAATATTATTTTATTGAAGAATGTGTGGTTGAAAAGAAGAGAGAGAAAAATGCATTTTGAAAAAAATGGCTATCAAACTGGGGATTATTTTAATAAAAAAATGTGTGATTGAAAATGAGTTTTAAGGAAAATTACACCAAACAAGAATTTAGTACATCAATTTGAAGCAATTGAATGTTCAACTTGGGCCAATTAATAGAAATACTTCACATTTGTCATGTATTCCATTATTGTGATCAACGTGGGCCCCACATTTTATATGAACCACTCGTGGAACACGCATCATTAAAAAATTGATATGAGTACAACCTAATGGGTTAATTATACTGGTGGCCAGTGAACTTGGCATTTAGTATCACATTAATTATCGAACTTTAATTTATTTCAAACTCATTCATTGAACTTTACATTCGTTTCTATTGAGTTAATTTGACGTTCGTTTTTTTGACTGAATATTCTAGGATTTCGTGTGTCAAGTCATAGGATTTAATTGAAAATCCTAACAATTTGATGATTTGGCACACGAGCGTGCAGGATTTTCAATTAAAAATATTTGATGAGTAAATGTGACAAGTTGTATGATTTAATTGAAAATCCTAACAATTGGATTACTTGACACATGAACGTGGAACATGCATCATTAAAAAATTGATATGAGTACACCCTAATGAGTTAGTTATACTGATGGCCACTGAACTTGGCATTTAGTATCACATTAGTTATCAAATTTTAATTTATTTCAAACTCATTCATTGAACTTTACAATTGTTTCTATTGAGTTAGTTTGACGTTCGTTTTTTGACTGAATATTCTAGGATTTCATGTGTCAAGTCATAGGATTTAACTGAAAATCCTAACAATTTGATGATTTGGCACACGAGCGCGTAGGATTTTCAATTAAAAATATTTGATGATTTAATGTGCCAAGTTGTAGGATTTAATTGAAAATCCTAACAATTGGTTGACTTGACACACGAACGTTAAACGTGCATCGTTAAAAATTTGATATGAGTACAACCTAATGGGTTAGTTATACTCGTGGCCACTGAACTTGGCATTTAGTATCACATTAGTTATCAAACTTTAATTTATTTCAAACTCATTCATTGAACTTTACAATCGTTTCTATTGAGTTAGTTTGACGTTCGTTTTTTGACTGAATATTCTAGGATTTCGTGTGTCAAGTCATAGGATTTAATTGCAAATCCTAACAATTTGATGATTTGGCACACGAGCATGTAGGATTTTCAATTAAAAATATTTGACGATTTAATGTGCCAAGTTGTAGGATTTAATTGAAAATCCTAACAATTGGATGACTCGACACACGAACGTGGAACATGCATCGTTAAAAAATTGATATGAGTACAACCTAATGGGTTAGTTATACTGGTGGCCACTGAACTTGGCATTTAGTATCACATTAGTTATTGAACTTTAATTTATTTCAAACTCATTCATTGAACTTTATAATCGTTTCTATTGAGTTAGTTTGGCGTTCGTTTTTTTACTGAATATTCTAGGATTTCATGTGTCAAGTCATAGGATTTAATTGAAAATCCTAACAATTTGATGACTTTGGCACACGAGCGTGTCAAATTTTCAGTTAAAAATATTTGATGATTTAATGTGCCAAGTTGTAGGATTTAATTGAAAATCCTAACAATTGGATGACTTGACACACGAACGTGTAAGATTTTCAGTTAAAAAATAAACATTAAAGTGAATCGGTGTATAAATGAAATAATCGATAAGGTTGTGATGATTCTGAAACAAAATTAAAGTTTAGTGATCAAACTGACACTAAGTACAAAGTCTAGTTACCATCAGTAAGATTAACTCACAACCAAATAAATGGCAGGAAATTTTCCCAGTTCCCACTCTTATAACTGAGACAGAAACCTGTTTGCCTACTTCAAATTCTTGTTTCCACATTTTTCTTATTGCAAATTTTATGTGAATTTCATCTCACTATTGTCTTCAGAAGCAAAAATGGCAACTGGGCTCTCTCAATTCAAGGCGAAAACGAGTCTATTAACCCACATCAGAAGCCGGCGGCCGGCAGTTCACCGGGCGGTGGTGGTTTCTATGGACCAAAACCAGTCTTTCTGGGCTACAATTGAAGCCGATATTGAAGCTTATTTGAAGAAAGCTATCCCGATTAGGCCGCCGGTAACTGTCTTTGAGCCTATGCACTACCTCACTTTCGCCGCTCCAAGGACGACGGCGCCGGCGCTGTGCATTGCGGCGTGCGAGCTTATGGGCGGTGACCGCGACCATGCTATGGCGGCGGCGTCCGCCATTCATCTGATGCACGCGGCGTATTATGCTCACGAGCACCTGCCAATCACGGGCAGGCCAAGTTACAAGCCCAAAATCCACCACAAAATTCGAGCCCAGTATTGAGCTTCTTACAGGAGATGGTATGGTTCCATTTGGGCTGGAGCTTTTGTCCAGGTCCATGAACCTGGCCCAAAACAACAACCCGGATAAGATCCTACGGGTTATTATTGAAATAGCTCGGCTCGCCGGCTCGGAGGGGATGGTGGACGGCTTGTACAGTGAATTGGAACTTAATGACTCAAATATCGATATGGGGATTATTGAATATGTTTGCAAGAAAAAAGAAGGTGAGCTGCATGCATGTGGAGCGGCTTGTGGAGCCATATTGGGAGGTGGAGCCGAGGACGAAATTGAGAAATTGAGGAAGTATGGGCTCTATGTTGGAATAATACAGGGAATGCAAAATGGAGTAAGAAAAGATAATAAGGGAGTGGAAGAAAAGATTGAGAAATTGAAAATATTGGCTCTTAAGGAATTGGAAAGTTTGAAGAGGGGAAAAATCGAGTCAATTTCTAGCATCGTTGAGCCTAGTCTTGTTGCCATCTAGTGCGGTTGTGCTATATGTACATAATGATTTATATATGAAAAATGTTAAACGAACACTCCGATTAACACCCTGGATGACTGCATATGAGTGTGTGGGTCTCGTGCGAATAAAATAATATTTCTCCACGCACTCACATGTGGTCATACAGGGTATCAACCGGAGTGTTCGTGTAGTAAAATTTTATATATACATGATGTAGTGATATATGATTGTGTTTGAATTTTTCAATTTTTTAACACCTCATTTGTATGTAAATTATTATGTAATTTTTTATGTACAAATAGTATTATTCATAAAAGGTGTACGAGAGGGTAGACAATCATGAAACTCTGGTGATTTATTTAATAATATGTGCATGAAGAAAATAAGGAGCTAAGAACAAGGAACATGTGTGACTGTGTGTATCTTATTTCATGGTGCTTGAAAATTTAGGATGGGTTATAAAATGAAAATAGAGAATGTACCCTTTAGGGTTTGGAATTACTTTCCCACTCAACTATGTGATTTGGAGGTTTCTAAGTTAGTACAAATTACAATAATGTGGGTTAATTAAGTGGAAAAAGCTATTTGTCCAAAATTATTCATGGACAAAAGAAAATCAGAAAAGACACATGGGATGGGCCCCATCTGTATTTTATATTCAAAAAATAAAATCACTCACCTCGTATATATGTGTGTCTGTACGTGTTCTGTAGATGAATAGTTCTATACGTGTAACGAGGTTCTAATTACATAGTTGTAAGAGCACCCGCAGGGCGCAGACGCACAGTGGGGCCTGGTGGGTCACGTGACCCACCAGTTTTTTAAAATTTGATTTTTACCTGCACAGCTGCCCTAGCCCTTGTTGCTATTTGCACTTGGCAGAATTGATTTTATTGAAGCAGAAGACGAGCCTGTTGGAAAATCAAAACCTTTCTTCCCTTTCCTTGGAAAATCGTTATGTTGTCGATTTCAATTCTATTGTTGACTACTCTCGTTGAAGAAGAACTCGTTGCGAACCGTTGAAGAACCTGTTGAAGAGAACTCGTGTTCACTGTTTTGTCAATCTCTCTCCCCCATCTCTGTGCGTGTTGTAAGCTGTTGGCTGCCAATCCATTGGATCTTTAAGTAACACTAACATAAACTTATTACCGAGTTTTGATTAGTTAAATTTATTTATTTGCATTTGGCTTTCTTCTTATTAGTTGTATGCACACGACATATAGGGATGACAATTTAACTCGTCCCGTCCTGACAGAGCCCTGACCTGAATGGAGCCAAAAAAACTGTCCCGAACCCATCCCGTGAAAAAAAAAATGTTGCCTAACAAGTTTACCTACCAAATATATTATACAATTTAAAATGTTTCCTAACAAATTATAGTATACAATTGTATTTTATTCTCTAATAATAGCAAAACTCAAAATATTGAAAAATATTTTTTTTTTAAAAAAATTAACAGGGCAAGATCTCGCCCCGCGCCGTCCCGTTGCCATCTCTAACGACATGCTTGCTAAAATGTATTATTAGGTATTCAAACCTTTAATTAGAGTGTTTAGCTAAAGCTTTTTATTTAAATCGCTCTTAATTCCAATTCTAAGACCCTAATTCATTGCTTTCAAACAACATTTGCATTCTGTTGGATAGTTTTGCTTTGCTTAATTGCTTCTATTACTGTATCTCATTATCTGAAATTTGAAAATATATTTATGATTTGTGATGGATCATCAATGTGATTTGTTGAATTATGATTTGTGATTTGTGAGATTTTATTTGGGAACTTCATAAAAAATTCAAAATAGGGCAGCAATATTTGATGGGTTTTTTGGCATTTGAAGAAAAATCTTGGGTTCTGAAAGCTTCTTATATCAGAAATGGTATTGAACAATTGAATTCTTGCATTTTTGTTGTGTAATTGAGTGTTCTGGGATAAATAAGGAGCTTAATATTTATATACAGCATAATTCAGAAAGTAATTTTATGGGTTTTTTGAATATGTGAGAAAGCTGAGAGCTTGAAATATTTACAAATTGTTTTGATTATAGTGTGTGAAGAAATAAATATCTTCCACGTTTTGAGAAGTTTCTAAACCTTTTTTACGAGTTTTTCAAATGTATGATATAGTTTTAATGAGTTTTAGCAAATGATAGCATTATATTATTTAATACGATTTTTAATGATATTTGTTGGGTAGTGGATCCTCGAACTTCTGCATTTTGCTCCTAGAATCCTACTTGTCGTAGTCGGCACCAAACTAACACAAGAGGCTCTAGTTAGTCTTGAGTTTTCGGTTGAAATTGTCGTAGTTTTTTTTTTTTTTTTGGCTTATCATGTGGGGAAAATAAGTGTGCTAAAAATCGACTCATATTTATCTTATAAATTTGGCATTTCGCAAATTTGATTGTGCCGTACTAACTCAAAATGTTTGCATCTGTCAGTATCTTCAATGATGGTGTAAATCTAAATCACAATTTAGATCTAATTTAGAGCACCGTTGGAGATGCTTTAATTTGGTACATAGTGAAACATGCATCTTTACTTCTAAAATTTCAATTTTACTATTACTACTTTTTCCATTCAACAAATAAGATTTGTTTTGTTAAAAAGTAACATAGATGCATAAAAACATGCGCACACACGAAAGCAGCAAAGAGGGAAGAGATTTGGTTGTATTAGTGATAGCGCCAGTGCTTTGGAGACGACGAGTGCTAAAACAGAACGGAGCAATACAAGTGTTGTGTTGGTTATTTAGATAGTGTTTGTTTGTGGGCTCCGATTTGTGTTTTGTGATCGTGTAGAAATCGACGACTGAAATTGGTGTATTAATGGGGTTATGGATGGTCGTCGTGGAACATTTAGATACCATTTGTGGTCAGGGGCAAAGCTGGGGGGGGGGGGGACCTGGACCCCCCAATTTTATGACAATTTTTTATTTTTAAAAGAAAGTTTGTATATTTCATTCAAAATTCGGATACTCATTTGAATCAATCTAATTTGAAATTTCACTTCAACTTTTTTTTTTTAAATCCAAAACAAAGATTCTAACTAAAGGGTTGTTTGATAAAGTTTTTTATATTAAGTTTTAGGTTTGATTTGGTATTTCTGCACTTCTAAGAGAATAAAACGTCGTTATGATGATAAATTAATCAGTTCCAACATCGTTTTAAAGTTTAAAAATAGCATTTGAACGTATGATAAACAAAAATAATATAACAATATCTTTTTAATATAAAATGTATAATTGTTTAGTTGACGATGTTAAGGTAAAACCTCATATAATTTAAAGTAGAAAATAATAAATTACACAGAAGTTCAAGTTATTCTTTTTAACCATGTTAATCTTTTAAAAATGAAATCTCTAATTATAGTATCATAGACTCATAGTCCAAGAAACCCAAAAAAAAAAAAAAATTCGGGGCAGCCGTCTCCCCCCACCCGTTCACCTCTACATCTTCAATTGCAGGACCCCCCAACTCCTAAGAGCTGGCTCCACCACTGTTTGTGGTCGTAGGATATGGTGGCTTAGTTGTGTTGTAGATTGATTTTGGTGGGGTGGAGGAATATTTCGATGATATTTGTGGTGGTGGGAGATGGCCGTTTCTTGGTGATGTAAATTGGTAATAGTCACATGGTAGAGTATTGATATATTATTTGTGATTGAGCTATCTCAATCATTCCTACTATAACTTTCCATTCTCATTAATTTCAAAGAATCGGGTCGACCGCTAGATCTAGCAATCGTGATTCGTGAAGGTGGTTTCGACGTAGATAACATAAAGTATCGACAGATTGTGTAATGTAATACACACTACCACAAAAAAATGAAACAATGGTGTTAAAACTAAAAAAACCTAAAAATATGTATATAATAAGTAAAAACAGTATTTTAAATTTAAAAAATAAATAAAAAGAAAGTTGGATTGTATTTTGAGAAATAATTTGTTTGTTTAGCTATTTATAGTATTTTGAGAAATAGTGTTTTTTTTTTTTAGCTTTTTGTTTTTGGTTACTTCTGGAATTTTTCTTCTTACTTATTAAAAAAAAAAAATACTAAAAGAAAAAAAGAAAAAATGGTGTTATGACTCATCAAACCGCAATAGACTTGCTCACTTTTCTATACCGTCTTGTCCAAGCCATAAACTCTTAAAGGTGTGTTCTCTTTGCTATTTTCGAACCATTTTCTGTTTTTGATTTTCCAAAACATCGAAAACACGTTCTCTTTCCCATTTTCAAAAAAGAGTTTTTGAAAACGGCTAAAAAATTTGTGAAGAAAACAAAAATAACTTTTTTACGTTTTGACTGTTTTCTTCACAAATCTGTCAAAACTCAAAAAACACGGGTTGTGAAATATTTTTTTAAAACGACAAAAAGAACAAGTTTTCAACAATCTCAAAATGGACACCTAAAACACAAAACGAATTCAAAACTCAAAATACAAAATTGAAACACGAAGAGAACGCTCCCCCCTAAATTATTGTGATTCCTTCTCAACTGGAATATAAAGGAAATATATTATCATTAAAACGAAGTTGGTGAAACATCTTTTCAATTTCCGCACATTTTTTTTACCCTTCTTTTATTGTGATCCCACTTAGGTTGTCTTCCAATTTTTCTCCACAATAATTTTGTGGGCTTGCCGGCTTTGAGTACTCCTATCCCATGCTTCTTAATCTTTGATAATGACAAACGTTATATACTATAAAATCTTAGAACATATCGATTAATTAATATAGTTCATTAATTAAATCTTGCAATAAAAATTAATATTATCTCGAGTGATCGAATGGTTCTCCTCAATAATTACAGAAATCATGAATAATCTATTAAGTGTTACAAAACTAATATTAAAGAAAATATTTTTTTTTCATTCTTCATGAGCGATGCTAGTTCTTCTTCAAATTCAGTACGCTAATTCGAGTTCTTGAATCTGACTTTTTGTATTCCCAATTCATACATAGACAATCGTTTCCCTGGTGTATTCAGTAAGCTGATTCGAGTTCTTGAATTTCACTTTATGTATTCACAATTCATACATAGACAATCGTTTTTCCAATGTATTCACCATTCAGTAAGCCGATTCGAGTTTGTGATCTCGTCTTTTGCATACGTAGACAATCATTTTCAGGATGTTGCTTTAAATCATTGCGGAAAGTCAAAATTAGAGTAGAAAATTCACAGGAATATAAAACTTTTGAACAGAATACTAGAAAAATGGAGAAGAAGAAAGCCATCAATTTTGTACCAGCCAACTATACATATTAACAAAATATACATACAGACCATCTGCTAAGAAGAGAAAAGAGAGATTAATTAACAAAAACACAAACTTCCATAAACAATTACAACATAATTGCATTGGAATTCTATTTAATAGTGTGTAAAATCATCGTGTATGATTAATTACACTGCTAATTTATATATAGGGCCATCCATGTTTATTCAAGAAAGCCAGTTTTGGTTAAGACAGCATTTCTTACCCTGCTTAGATCTCTCCCTTTGAGAGTCCTTCCAATGCCTTCACACACAGAAAATGAAGATATTTGACTACCTGCAAGTTTTCTAGCAATCCATTCGTGCGGGGGCGTTAAATTCCCGTCATCTTCTTCTTCTTCATCTTCATCGTCATCAATTTCTCGACTACTTCTTGCAAAATCATGACCGTTAACCTTTGATCCCGTCCCATAAATCTTTGACCAGTCTGGAATGTTGACAGGGGCCGAGTTTTGAATAATTTTAGGTTCGTGGGAATTGGGATTCTGATTCTTGTAGGCTCTCGGGATCGTCCAGTCTCCTGTTGGCTGGCTTTTGGACATGAAAGCTCCTTCTTTAAATGAACTGATCCTGGAATCAAATTCATTTCTTTCCTTGAACCCTCCCCAAACATCTTCTTCTTGAAATTCTTCATTCCTCATGGATGACCAACCAGTGCTTCCTGGACTGTACAAACCATATTTGGTCCCACTCGATGACATTCCGGTCGCCTTTTCTGCAGTCACTTAACGAAACCTTGTCAGTCAAGAACACAGAAGGAGCTCGAGCAATAACCTCAGAAAAGCAAGATCAAGTTCATTTAACAGCTTCCTCAGAATCCTGAAAAAATTCACATATTAGGTTTTTCCGAAAAATAAACCTTAGAATTTTGTTCCTTACCTAGAACTGAATGAAGATTTTTAGTTCTGAAACTTGAAAAGCTGAGAAAAACCTTTGCTGCTGGATTAAGAATTTCTAATCAGTTCTCTCCATTTAAACTGCTTCTAGTCTGTAGAATGCCAGATTTTCTGCAGAGAAACACTGAAAGGGAATAGAAATCAGTGACTTGAAATCAATCCAGGCCATATGAATCCTCAACAGAGACGAAATAAAAACCTGGAGCAATTCTTTACCTTAATTTCTGCATTAAAAAGAAAAGAGACGTTTGATCTGGAATCAGAAATGAGGTATAAATACTAATGAGCTGGAAAGTTATATCATTAATCGCAGAAAAGAATGCATCACTGGTATAAATAAGTCATAGACTTGAAAAAGACTAGGGGACAGGGAAATTAATTTATTCTTCATGGTACATGATTACTTCACCAAAAATGATTTAAATTAGCATGTTGATACACTAAAAGGAACAGTAATGTACAGCAAAAAGAAAGGAAAAAAACACATTTGTAATTCCAAAAACCCAAGTCTCTTTCTTTCTCGCTTGTTTAGTAAAGTCAAGTTTTTGGCCAATAAGATCTTTGATCCCGTCGGCTAATCAGTTCTAAGATTTTTCCATTGAACACGCACCAAACATGCCCTATCAGGTTAGAAAGTTAATCAAGTTGTTGCAGCTGATTCTCAGTTGTTTCCTATGTATGGACTATAAAATTATAAATGTTAATCTTATGAGAAATTTTTACAAAAGATAACCAAAGCCAATGGCAGTGCTTATTAGTGCAGCCCAGGTGTGATTAAAGGAATAATTAATTTAATCCTTAATTATTACTTTTAGACCTTGTTTCCATCACCTCTTTGGACATACTTGCTAATATGATTAAAGATTAATCAAATGCTTCAGCCACCTTATGTTCTTGCACTAATTTCACTAATTTTTTTTTTTAAGTAAAGTACTCTATTATATTAAAAAAGCATTATTAATTCTTACTTTGTTGAGTTTTAAGAACAGTAAAAGATGGAGATATCTTAATAAAATCATGGTGGGCACATTTTCTATGTTCTGCAACTGACATCACTAGCCTTGTTCAAATTCCCTTTCTTTTCCTCTGATGTGGACTGGCCTAATATGGTTAAAAGGAAAAATAAATAAATTGAAAGAAAAGTCAAAATGTCAATTCTGGTAGGTCGTAGGTAACGACGAACATTGTAAACATGCATTGCAATTATGTTTAGTGAGTCGCTATGATTTTTGTTTGACAAAATTGTAATATGAGAGGGCGGCCGACATTCATTGAACTTGGCCATTCACAATATTGAGACAAAGTGAGAGACATAAAACAAGAAAATCTAGTAAGTCATGGTTGTGTTGAAGCCATTTTCTACTTGTTACTTTACTTCAAATGGAAGAAAGGGAATCTAAGCTATGAATCTTGGAAATATTTGGTGATAGAAAGGCCAGATTCACGGACCTATGTTTGATTCCTTGTTCAAATAAAGTCATGTGCAAGTGGTTGCTGATGGCCCACAAACTACAGAAGCCTCTCTAATTCAGCCACCAAGCATTAATTAAGCTGATGCCTGTCTAATGCACGGACTATGGAGAAGAAACAGTTATTCTCAAGTTTTCTGATGCAGGTTCGAGTGGGTTGGGACACTCTATGGTCGAACTCGACACAGTTCGATTGTGGTGGCGGGCAAGGTCAGACCTGTGCCGTGCTTTCAACACAAAATCAACGGTCTAAAAAAAAAACTAGATCATCGATGTGTGTCAGAACACCTTTCTTGATATCTTTGTTAAAGGATCCTCGTCTATCAGATGGCTATTGCCGAGATCTATGTTAAAGCATCCTCGTCTACTAGATGAATATACACTGCAAATCCTCAGACACTATGATAAAAAGATCAAGATCCAACAGAGTTACAGAAATTACATGCAATCCTCAGATAAACGAAGCAATTCATAACTACTAAGAAAGACCTCTTGGAATCAGTCCTGTCCCTAGCTGTAGTAGTCAATTAGCAGGACATTCCAAGAGATTGAAGGAAGACTTGATATCGCTCCAAAATAAGATAGTGAAGGGTTCCTTTCCAAATAGAACATTAAGTTAAAATTTTCTATTTCCCTAGTCAGATACTAATTTGAGAAGCCTTAATCGATGGACCCAGACTGGTGAAAGAGGAAGATCATTCCAAACAGACTTATATTTTTAGGTAGGAAACAGATTTTCAGTTGAATTCCATCAGTTAATTTTCATGAGGTCAGAAATCCAGAGACTTATATTTTTAACTAAAGGATTTCCATACAGCAGCTTTACCTATATGGATTTGTGTGCCAGTGAGAAGAGCCAAACGATTATTGCTTTCACTTTGCATTACTTGAACAAGAACAAAGATCCTCAATAACATTCAGAAATATAATTCAAACATAAATAAACCGCAATGACACAAATATATGAAAGCAGAAAAGTCAGAAATTGCAGGTAAATTAAGTCAATAGTACTTAAAAGTAGTACCAACATCATTTCATTTCAATAGAAGAAAATTATGAGTCGATAAACTCGGTAACACGTACAATTTCAACTAGCAGACATTAGGAAAGAGTTACATTGAGTAAAAAATAAGAATATGGCATAAGAGATTCGAACCAAAAAAGAAGAACCAGACTGATTCTCTATTAGTGTCTCTGCATCACCCCCAACATCTCACTGGTATTGAGGAAGATAAAAGGTAGAATGAAAGTAATCTCAATGAATTATAAACGGTTTCAACAAAAGGCAACAAAAAGGAGACTGAAACCATTCAATAGTGAAGAGCCAAAACCAATTGAAACTACACAAGAGCCTCTGCTCCAGCAATTATCTCACCAGTGATCTTCGCCTGCCTTCCATGGTTATAAGCAATTGAAAGATTCTTCTTCAATTCCACTGTGTTATCCGTAGCATTACTCATTCCATTCATTCTTGCTGCTAGCTCACTATCGTACGACTCTGCAGTGCCCTCAAAATCTGACTGTTTAAGTAAAGTGGCGTTAATGCATCAAGAATTTGAGCAGAGTGCTGCTCAAACTGATAATTCAGGGAAAAATTCGACATTTTCAACCCCATAACGTGATCTCTCCACCGTTAATTTCCACTCTCTAGTCATCTGCCTAAAGATCTCATCTTCACTGGGATCAACGCTCTTTCCACTCAAATCACAAACCTCCCCCTTCGCAGATAAGGGAAGCAAAGTATGAATTACCAGATCAGACTTAATCAAAGACACAAATTTCATATAAAAAGCTCAACTTTATCTATCTCCTTGCTCACAAACAGCGAAAACACATCATCAGCAATTACTTGAGCTTCTTTCAAATTGGGAAAATACTCTTGTTCGATAAACCTATCCACATTCGCACTAGACCTTCTCCTAAAATACCCATTACCCTTTTTGCCAAACTAATCAAAGTGTAATCCAATCCAAGATTCTTCAATTCGGCAATCCACGTCTCAACCTTTTTCAATACTGCACTGTTGAAATTCCCACAGACCTCTATCACTTGTTATAGCAACAAGAGCAACTTTCTTTACAGGTCTAAATGGCCGTCAAAAGAATTTCCACATCTTCCAATTGGCACCGATCATTGATTCTATACAAAACTTCCAGAAGGGTTTCAAGAAAAGGCCTACCATTTATGACTGCTTCTTGGGCTCTCCGCACCTTTGCTGCTGCTACTAGTTTCATTGCTTCGGTCACTTTCTGCGTGTTTTTAACTGTTTCAATTCTTTCTCGAAGCTTTCGACGCCATTTTCAACCGAGGGCAGTGTTGAAGGTTGATAAACATTGGTTCTTGATAATGGTGTCGGACTGTCGGGTCAAGAAGGGGAAATTGGTTAAGCTGTGATCGGGAAGAAACTAGAACAAATTCATGGATCGAGGATTTTGAGATAACCCACATCGACAAGTTGGAGATAGACACAGTTTTCTTCTATTATTAGAAATAAGGTCCGACGCGATGTAACGCGATGAAGTGAAAAAAGTGAAGTGTATTGGAAAAAAGAGAAAAATTATACCTCTTGTTTTGTGGGATTTGGAGGATTTGATATGAAGATTTGAAGAACGACATTGAAGGGGCAGGAACTCAATTGAAGCTTCGTTTTTCCGGCGGAAATGAATGTCCGGAAGAAGGTTGGTGAACTCAGGGTTCTTTTAAGTTTGATCCAGTCAAATCATTCAAATTTCACTTTGACTTAAAAAATTTGAAATTTTTCACAATGACCTTCAGACCGTAAAAAGACAAAAAGGACCTTAAGTATATAAAACAATTACTAAATATTGATTTGTTTAAAGACAATAATATCCTTTATTTCACAAATAAAAATCAAACACTACGTAAATTTGTAAATTTGTTCGTTTTTTCTTATCTGTCCATTCCAACACAGATAAAAAATTCTCTCAACTTTCATCAGCCTCAACAATAAAATCTGGGAAATAGATGAACGCTGAAGGTCGAAATTTTTTTATATCAATCACTATAATTTCAGTAAGTACATTTTACGCATATTTAATTTCGTTTTCATCAAATTAGTATACGTTTTTATCGATAAAATTTATTATGATGCATAGTTAATAGATCTATAAATTTTTTAAGCATGAAGAAAAAAATTCATCTGTATCTTTCAGAAATTAGTATACGTTTTTTCGATAAAAATTATTATGATGATGTGTTAGTAGATTAAATTGTTAATAGATCTATAATTTTTTTAAGCATGAAGAAAAAAAATTCATCTGACGAAATGGATCTGATAGAAATTGGGATAGACGAGATAGAAAGCCGTCTGTTTTGGCCGACTGTTTAAAACAGCCGGCTTAAACAGCTGGCTGTTCCCACAACAGTCGGCTGTTTAAGTCGGCTGTCAACAAACAGCCGGCTGTTCAAGTCGGCTGTTTTAAACAACCGGCCAAAACAGCCGACTGTTTACAATTTTTTTTTTTTTTAAATTCCATTGTTTTTTTTTTCCCATGATTAAATGTAAATTATATTTCGTCATACAGATATGAATGTAGTCCCGGTCTGTTACTTTTGTGATTTCGAACGAGATGAAAGAAATCGATGGATATGGAAATATACGAACGAAATACGTACTATCGCGATTGTCTTATCATCAAGTACATCATATGAAGAATTGTATAATGATTTACAGAACAAACTGAATGTTGATGCCTCTCAGTACGATATGGAATTGAAATTTATATTCATCCAGCACGAAGCAATTGTCATGGCACCTATAACGATTTATTCTGATGCTGAAGTAAATTATTTAGTCTTTCTGAACCAAAAGGAGACGACTCCTCTTTGCGTGACTTTAGTGATGAAGGATGTCGTCGAAGGTAATTTGAATGGAGGGGATCACAATGGTAATGATTTTTGGGCTACAGTGGAGATAGCTCGTGATGATAATGTGGTTATTCCAGAGACAGATGCTCCTCAACGTGATATCGTTGTTACGCACAGAATTCCATCTGTAGTTGAGGACAACGAAAATCAAAATGAATTTACAAATGAGGATTTGTTTGCTTCTCGTCAGAGACATGAGTAGGGTGGGACTTCATCAGTTGGAATGAGTGGACCGTCCTCTAACTCTTTGCGCGTGGTTCCCGATGAAGATGATTTGGCTGTCGGACAACTGTTTCAAACAAAAAAAGATTTGCAGGAATCTCTACACCTACTTGCAATAAAATACAATTTTTGAGTTCAAAGTGAAAAAATCATCGCAGTCGTTGTTGTCGATCGCATGCGTCGGTGACAATTGCAATTGGCGTCTGCGAGCAGCGAAGATGGACACGAACGCGTGCTTTGTAGTTCGCAAGTATACACGGGAACATACTTGTGAAGTGGGAATTGGTCGAAGTGATCACAGACAAGCCCGTGCTTGGTTGATTGGTCGACAGATAATGCACAGGTATGAGGACCCACGGACAATCTACAGGCTTTCGGACATCATTAACGACTACCGTTGAGATCATGGAGTGATCTTAAGCTACCAGAAGGCCTGGAAGGCCAAAGAATGCGCATTTCAGGATTTAATGGGATCAGCGGAGGAGAGCTATGTTAAATTGGGCAGGTACTGCCACAACATGGAGAAAACTAATCCTGGATCGGCATATTTTATCGAGACGAAGGGCGATAATTGCTTCAAAATTTTCTTCATGGCTCTTGGACAGTCCATTCGGGGATTTCGAAATGTCATGCGACCCATAATTCTAGTCGATGGTACAACTCTGAAATCTAAATACGAAGGCAAGTTGATTATTGCTACATGCCAGGATGCCAATATCCAAATTTACCCTCTTGCATTCGACATAGTCGATAGTGAGAATGATCAGTCTATGTGTTGGGTTCTTCACAAAGCCAAGTGAAGTAATCGGGGAAATCGAGGACCTTGCATTTGTAACTGATCGGGGACAGTCTTTGATAAATGGTATCGCTGAAGTTTTTTCCGAGGCACATCATGGTTATTGCATGTACCATATACAAGGCAACCTGAAGACTAGGTTTCGGGGCAAAGGCATCGGGAAATTATTTAGAGGAGCGGCCGAAGCATACAGTGTTGAAGAGTGTAACAGGTTCATGGAAGAAATAGGAAACAAAATCATTCCCGGCTTGGGAGTATCTGACAAAAATGGGGATCCAACATTGGGCTCGCTCACACTTTCCAGGCCGTCGGTACAACATGATGACGTCGAACAATGCGGAGTCTCTAAATGCGTTATTCAAGAAGGATCGAGAGTTACCCATCCTCGCAATGATTGAGAACATTCGTAACAAGCTGCAGCAGTGGTTTCACGATCGGCGTGCGAAAACACGTAATTGTTCGACCATGCTAGCGCCAGCTCAAGAGGAGAAACTCTGTAAAGCTGCAGCTGTTGCAAGAAAATTTAATGTGGAACCACTAGATGAGTCTCGATTATTTGTGAAATGTACACGTACTACAGCATACATGGTTGACTTGAGTGATAACACATGCACTTGTAATCAATTTCAGTTGGAGAGTTTTCCATGTCAGCACGCAGTCGCGGTGGCTATCTATCGAGGCTTTGCAGCGAGAACATTATGCTCTCGTTATTACACGGCTGATTCTTGGAGAGCAGCGTATGCAGAGACTATATTTCCTCTACCTAATGAAGCTGAGTGGGAAGTTCCCGACAACATTAGCCACTTTAATACTGTTTCACCACCAGAAGTTCAACTGCGTGGTCCAGGACGTCCACGTACGTCTAGAATACCATCTACCGGAGAGTTTCATCAACCGCGTAGGTGTGGCAGGTGCAGAGCCGTAGGCCATACTCGTAAAATTGTAACAGTCATGTTCCCCTAAGTGACATGTAAGCGGATTTACGAAATGAATAATGTTTTTAATATTTATGTTATTAAAAATCTAGTATTTAATTTTAGTCATCATCAAATTTTTAATTATTATTTTCGATATTCGTTAAATAATATATTCTATGGTAATATTAATTAAAAATCAGTAAGTAAATATTAATTACAAAATATTTATATTCTTTAATTTATATTTAATTATTTATAAGCTGTAATTGTTAATATATTTATATAACTAAATAAATTTTTATTTATAAGGTGTAATTGTTAAATTTTTTTTACCAAGTTAAAATTTAAATTACAATTGAAAAAAAATTTAATTATATAAAGAATTTCAAATTACATTTGTAACATAAAAATGCAAAATTACAAATGATTACAATGTACATAAATAACAAAATTTTTAATTAAACAATAGTTACAAAATTACAAAGAATAAAAAATTAAAAAATTTACAGGTCGCAGTTAAATTCCCAAATCCGCTGCTAACTTATTGCGCCAGTTCTGAATCCATAAATGGTTAATAGAATCAACCTTCTGATCTATACTCAAAAACTCTATATATTTGATGACGTATATGCCGCAATCACCGCTGCAATTAAACAATAACTGGTTAGTAATAATAAATAAACATAAGAAGAAAGTCTAAAATTTTAAAAAAATAACAAATACTTACGATATGGTCTGTCTCGTCGTAGTCGTGTCCCGCACGACGACTAGTCTGTCTTCTACGCAGATATCCGCTAGTCTAGCCATCCGGGGAACGATCACAGCCACCGGCTCGCAGATCTGCTCGAGCTGCATCTGTGTCAAGCACGAATGATCGGGGTCATACACATACACCTTCGACTCGGTGAAGACGATTTCCAGTGCAATGTAGTGATGGTTCGCACAGACTGGAATGTACATATGTGTACAACCAGTCCATGGCCTCCCCCGACCTTCGGTGACAACCCGAAAATCCAATCGGCCAAATAATCCGGCACTACGTAGTATTCAGTCTGATGCCTGAACGACTCGTACTCAATGCCAATGGCCTGAAAGAACTCCATATTCATAATGAGTCGGCCTAGGATGCAAAAGGACTTCGGGAGTCTCACAGCTCGGTCACGCAGCAGATCCATAATAAGGTCAATGTGCTGCATTCAAATGTACATACATCAGTTCATCAGTTCATCAATTAATTGTAAAATTATATACATATAATAAATAACTTCACTTACATCGTCGGCAAGCCAAGTACCAGACTGGGTGACGTCATGAAACCAGCTGTAGACGTTCTGGATCGCCTTTCCCGCGATCGTGCGTGGAACCCTGAATGTATACAACCAAAAACATAATTAAACAATATGTAACGAGTAATTATTTCGCAATTCACTAACCAATTAATTACAATACTTACCCTGGCCTCCACCGTCTCCACTCCGTCTCGAACGCCTTCCATTTGGCGCTATCCACCTCCCTAAACATGTTCGGGACGCCTCCATCAATAAACGTCATCCTCTTGGCCTCGATCGTGTAGGGAGAAACAATGTACTGTGACGGCATCCTAGGCCTCTTGCCAACCGCCTACTCAACCACGTCAACAGAATGCTTCTTACCCCCAGTCACGGCCGGCGTCCTCTCCCCCCCTCAACTACCTCCTCCACCACCTCCTCTGTCCTCCCCTCCTCAGTCGTCGGGGCTGCCTCCTCCCTCCACCCCTCATCCACCACCTCCTCCGTCCTCCCCCGTCGGGCTGCCTCCTCCGTCCTTCCCTCCTCCGAAAACAACCAATCCGCGAGGTCCGCATCTCCCTAGTACTGTGGGTGACCTCCCTCTCCGTCCCCCTCTCGGCCAGCCTCTCTGACTCCACCAGTACTAACAGCCGACCGAAGCGACGCGACCTCCTCCTGAAGATCTGCAACGTGGCCACGCAGCAGATACACATCGTATGATAGAGAGTCGACTCTGCCAGTCAGATCACGACCCTGATCCATCCACTCTCGGCGCAAATCTGCAATTTGGCCGGTCAACTGTCGTCGTAGCTCGCCGACCTCCCCTGTGATAAGTACAGTCAATCGGGCAAATAAATCATCGCTCTGGCTCTGGCCGGGTGTAGGAGATCCAAGGGGGAACTGTCGGGGTGGAGGGGACGACCATGCTGGTGGCGGAGGGGGGCGACCATGCCATGGGCGTCGGGGATGCCCTCCGCGAAGGTGACACAATGGGCGGAGGGGGCGACTTGGGCGCCAGGGACGCCCCCCGCGAAGGTGACACCATGGGCGGAGGGGGCGACCTGGGCGGAGGTGATCCTCGATCAACTGGATCGCGCTCCTACAAAAATGTCAACATACACAATTATTATCTTCAATCTTATAGAAAATGTTTATACATAATTTATCGGTCAAATCACATACCCTATCTCGGTCCGTCCCCCTCTCGGTCGCCTGGACCCTCCTCCATCGACGCCGTCAACTCTGTTATTACTTCCAGCTGACATATATCCGTTTGAATTATTACAACATACTGTATCGATATTTCAAATTGCATAAAATATAAATGAAAAGCATACAATACTCACAGTGGGATCGTCGAGGAGAGCCGATAACTGTCTTCCAGATGGGCAGCCATCCTGTCGGGATGATCGCCAATGGTGCATCCGGGGACAACGTGTCCCCAGCCGCTTTGCATAGCGGCTACCCAGCAGGGGACGGTCTCGTACGCCCAGATCTGCAACATATACAAATATGTTATACACAACATAATTTTTTTTTTTAAGAACGCTTAGTATGTTAAATATGTACCTGCACTGCTAGGGGGAATCCATAGACATCGTACTTACGCACTGCCCCCTTGGGCTTCGAGTGCGATCGGGTGAAGACGTGGACGGTGTCATCGTAACACCTCCGGCCCCAAGGATAGCTGTTGAAGCCATCCAGGTCATCCACGATCTCTAAGTGGAGGAGATCGATCGCAGTCTTCTTATGGTGACACCGCAGAACGTTCTCCAGAATGTAGACCAACCATAGCTTCAATCGGTCTAGCATGTGGTCACATCTCCTGATCGCGTCGATCAACTGCGGCTGCAGCACCGTCCCCTGTCCCGGAAAGTAGGCATCCAGCAACCTGTTGCTTCGTCGAGCAACCTCATCCCCGGTCAACTGTAGCTCAGTCATCAGTGTAAACTCGGCAGGACCGAAACTGGTGACCTTGCCCCCGAGATCGAAGTGGAGGGCATCGCCGTCGACAGGACTCAGCAATCGACATAATAATGCATCGATCATCTGGTCTGAAAACTGTATCTCTCGCAACTCACCTAAGGGCCAGATGAAAGACTGTCGCAGCATCTGTATGTGCTGATCATCCAACAGCCCCTCCACTATCGAAAATGCGTCAAAGCTACTATTCCAAGTAGCTTTACCCGCCATCCGTCTCAATTCATCATCCAGATGATATTCTATCCTACCAAAATTCAAAATGAGCAATGTCACAACACTGTACAAGATATAATATAATAACGTATAATAACATCACATTAAAAATTCTGAAAAACAACTACTACCAACAAAGACATAGAACATTTTTAATAATTAATTACAATTCTTTGTACTTGCAGATTTTCAATTTCAAAAATACAGTAAATAAAAAAATTACAATTTTTATTTAATTACCAAATTGAATTTTTGGGAAAAACTTAATTTAAATAAATAAATACATTTTTTTAGTATTTAATATTTTAAAAATAAAAGAAAAACGAAATTCCAATTAAATTAAAAATAATAAGGTAATTTTTTTGGTATTTATCAATTTTAATTTATTTATTTAATTACATAAATGACAAAATTTAAACAAACTTAATTTAAATGAATAAAAAAATTATTAAAATTAATTAAAGAATATTAATAATATTCAATTAAATTACCGATTTTTATTTTTTTAAATTATATATTTTTAATATTTAATAACAATTCATTTTAATTACAAATATTATTTACGCACTGCGTAAATAAAAGAAATACGAAATTCCAATTAAATTAGAAATAATATATTATTTTTTGGTAATTATCAATTTCAAATTATTTAATTAATTACATAAATACAAAATTTAAACAATAAGAAAATATTTTTTAACATTATTTCATTAATTTTTAATTACCGATTTTTATTTTTTCAAATAATATTTTTTTAGTATTTAATATTTTACAAATAAAAGAAAAACGAAATTCCAATTAAATTAAAAATAATAAGGTAATTTTTTTGGTATTTATCAATTTTAATTTATTTATTTAATTACATAAATAACAAAATTTAAACAAACTAAATTTAAATGAATAAAAAATTATTAAAATTAATTAAAGAATATTAATAATATTGAATTAAATTACCGATTTTTATTTTTTTAAATTATATATTTTTAATATTTAATAACAATTCATTTTAATTACAAATATTATTTACTATTAAAAATAAAAGAAAAACGAAATTCCAATTAAATTAGAAATAATATATTATTTTTTGGTAATATCAATTTCAAATTATTTAATTAATTACATAAATACAAAATTTAAACAATAAGAAAATATTTTTTAACATTATTTCATTAATTTTTAATTACCGATTTTTTACTATTTTTTCAAATAATATTTTTTTAGTATTTAATATTTTACAAATAAATGAAAAACGAAATTCCAATTAAATTAAAAATAATAAGGTAATTTTTTTGGTATTTATCAATTTTAATTTATTTATTTAATTACATAAATTACAAAATTTAAACAATAAGATTTTTTTTTTATTTTTCAGCATTATTTAATTAATATTTAATTACCGATTTTTATTTTTAAAACTACATTTTTTACTATTTAATAACAATTCTTTTTAATTACGAATATTAATTAATTTTAAAAATCAAACAAAAATAAAGAACAATTGACTTATAAATAATAAGTTAAATTTTTTGGTAATTATCAATTTACATTTATTTATTTAATTACGTAAATAACATAAATTACACAAATTTAATTTAAATGAATACAAAAATTATTAAAATTAATTCAAGAATATTGAATTAAATTATCGAATTTATTTTTTAAAATTATATATATTTAATATTTAATACAATTCTTTTTAATTACTAATATTATTTAATTTTAAAAATAAAATAAAAATGAAATTCCAATTAAATTAGAAATAATATATAATCTTTTTGGTAATTATCAATTTCAAATTATTTATTTAATTACATAAATACAAAATTTAAACAATAACAAAATATTATAATTATATAAAGAATATATTTATTATTTGATTTAAATTATATTTTAATATAATTTAAAAATAATTTATTTTTTATACGGGGCCAAACAGTCGGCCCAACTGATAAGTTGGGCCGACTGTTTTGTTTATCAAAATATAAGGAAAAAAAAATCAAAACAGCTGGCCCAAAATAAAAAAAAAAAAAAATCAAAACAGCCAGCCCAAAATAAAAAAAAAAAAATTAAACAGGCGGTCCAAAATTTGGGCCTTTTTAACAACAGCCGGGTTAACACCGACTGTTACCCGACTGTTTTCGGGTCAACTCGGCTGTTTCGGGTCGGGTTGACCCGACTATTTCGATTGCGCCCTTACGCGCGGGATCGCCGAAAAACGTCATTTTCGACAATTCAAAACTCAACTAAGCCTAATCCACCTAATCTAAACCTAAATACCCAATCATTAACACTAATAATCAACAATTCAATTATTAAAATTTCAAAACTCATCAACCTCCATATATATTAAAATGAAACCGTAATTAATATTTTTAAAAAACTCACCTTGTGATGAGATCGAAGACCCTATTGACGTTGTTTGACTTTGTGATGATCGGCGTGCTTTCCTCCCTCTGGTCGGCGCCGGCGAGTAAATATCGACGTGCGATTTTTTTTTGTCCGATTGGTTCTCAAGTGAAAGTGACGTTTGGAGGGTATTTTTGGTTATTTGTCTTCACTTTCAATTATTTTTTTTTCTTTTTTTTATTTATTAAATCTGGTCAAAGGTCATTGTGGAAAATTGGACTTTTCAACAGGTCATTTACTACAATTTCCTCGTGAACTCAGAAGGTTGTCCTGTTGAGCGGTCCTCCAATAACAAAGATTCGGTTAGGTGGTGGTTCTTTTCTGGTAGAGGAAAATTGTGAGGACCAAAGTAGCCAAACAAAAAAATTAGGGGCATTTTAAAATTTTATTGGATTTAAAAAATTCGTATAAATTAGTTAAATATATATTTACTTATTTACGATCATGTTACATGTATATAAATTTTAACACGATGATTTACACGTTGATGAGTTGATAGGTTTTGGTGCACTGAAAAATTGATCATGATACATGTACGTCAATGTATAATTTTAAATCTATTAAGATAAAAAAAAAAAAAAATTCTGGTGAATTATCTACGTCTATCTTCTAAAATACATACATACATACAATATGTTAAAGAATAATGTTCATTGTACATTCTACGGATAACATCAAGTTTGACATTATTTTCAATCCTTTGCAAATTCAAAATATTGTGTAGCGGGAAAGTGTGTTGAATTCAAAAATCGATCAATCATGTGCCGACACGTGGTACAATGTCAAACTTGATGTCAAATACAATGTACAAGTAGCATGATTGTTTTTACTAAACACTATTATTACTAATTATCAGTATATGACTAATAAAAGCTTATAAAAAATCAAAATAAAAATTATAATAATACTACATATATAATTAACATGAAATGACATAAATTATTAAGTCGATTAATATTAATATTAATATATAAAATTTATAAATATAACAAAATTATGTACACAATTAATAATATAGATAGTGTTTAATTTAGAAATTTCTTATAAAATAAACAGTTATAATTTAGAGAAGAAATAATTTTCAAATGGTCACCATATCTACAGTATAAATAGGATATTGATCGATAGAATGTTTCAATTACTTGGAGATTGATGGAGATCTCATAGAGTACGAGGATATGGATTGACTGCTAAAACGGAATTATCGGGAAAATGAGATTTTGTAGTGGCTATGTGCTCTAGATGTACAGGTCATTGGAGCACGTCGTACGAACGAGATGTTGAATAATTTAATGAACTCAATATTTTTTCCTTTAACAATATCAATTATATCAATTACTTTTAAAATAAAATAAAATCTATTAGTACTTAAAAAATATTACGCATATTATTCTTCTAATATATAAGACATACAACGCATGTGCTTACCGCTAACCACTTACAAAAACTCAGTTGATTCTATATTATTATAATTTTGTTACATTTTAGCGCTTGAAATTCTATCAATAACTTAATTTTATTAAAAGAAAACTTTTAATCATCTCTGACCAAAATCTTATGTAGCGACTTTATTAGTAAACTATTTGGAATGAAATCTTCCTAAAAGTTTAGGTACATAATTTCTGTCTCGCATTTTTTTCATCTCGAACACCATTTGCCTATCGTACAAAAATGTATTAAATTTTATGTTACTCAAATCATGAAAGAACACGATCTTCATTTTTTTAATACCACATGGAATGAAGATAATCTTAATTAAATTCTATAAATCTTTCACGCGCAATGATAATCTTAATTAAATTATAAATCTTGCATACCACTTGACCATACGGGTCCTCACTCGCAAATACAGATTTCTATTCAAAAATTATTTCCATAATTGTCAGGGACGGACCTACTTGAGGCCCAACGAAGTCGACTGCCCTCACTCGATTTTTAGATTTTCAATTTTTTTCTAGCTTTTTTTAGACTTTCAGATTTTTTTTTTTCAATATATTTTGGTTTCGCCCCTAAGGTTTTTTGATTTCGCCCTCGCTGAACTTTCGTCTTGGGTCGGCTCCTTATAACTGTTACAAAATCTAATTCAACAAATACATAAATACTTATATTTTAACAACAATTCCAATAATGTATTTCAATTAATAATTATAATCGTAAAACACAAGTAATTTCAATTGGTTTGGTTCACTATTCTCTGCAAACAACAAAAAAACTATATAACAATATTCCTACAATCAATTTCAATAGACACAATATTCCATAATTTAAACATCGAATTCCAACATCATTAAGCTGGGGAAGTCATTGATTACTTGAGTAGTGAGAATCAAGTCAGGACTTGGAATTGGCAGTAATTTCTCCAACAAAGAACACAAATCTGCAAAACATGGACATCTTAGGGGACGTTCTCTTCGTGTTTCAGTTTTATGTTTTGAGTTTTGAATTCGTTTTGTATTTTGTGTTTTGGGTGTCCATTTTGAAATTGTTGAAAACTCTTTTTTTTTTGTCGTTTTGAAAAAAATATTTCTCAACCCGTGTTTTTTGAGTTTTGACAGATTTGTGAAGAAAACAGCCAAAACGTAAAAAATTGTTTTCTGTTTTCTTCATAAAATTTTCAGCCGTTTTCGAAAATGGGAAAGTGAACACGTTTTCAATGTTTTGAAAAATCGAAAACAGAAAACGGCCCGAAAACAGCAAACAGAACGCACCCCTAGGGTGCGTTCTCTTTGTCGTTTTGGGGCCGTTTTCTGTTTTCCGTTTTTCAAAACGACGAAAACGCGTTCTCTTTCCCGTTTTCGAAAACGAATTTTGCAAAACACAAAATTTTTTTTCACACAAAACACAAAACGAGTTTTTTTCGTTTTGGGCGTTTTCAGTTAAAAACACGAAAAACTTTCAAAACGCCAAAACGCGTACTGTAGCTTCAAAATTTTCGCTCCCATTTTTGAAGCTTCAAAACTTCCAATCGCAACTTCTCTCCTTCCCTCTTCCACTCTTCCTTCTCTCCATCCCTCTTCCACTCTCCTTCCCTCTTCCACAAAGCCCGCGACGAAGGAGATCTCGCCTCTCTTCTCTGCAACCGGAGATAAAGAAGACCACCACAAAGCCGGCGCCGGCGTGGGTCGCGATGCTGTCGTTCGTCTCTACTGTGAACAATGCTGCCGGCGTGCGTCGCGATGCTGCCGTTCGACTCTACCTCCTCTCTCTTTTTGGTTTTTTTTTTGGTTTGGGGGTTTTTTGATTTGTCTGTGGTTTGGGGGTTTTTTTAATCCCGATTGGGTAGCTTTGTGGTGGTGTGTGACGGCGATTTTTGTTTGTGGTGGTGGTGCGGTGTTGATGGAGGTGGTGGCTATGGAGATTTTGGTTGATGGTGGTGGTGGCAGCCGTTGATGGCGGTGGTGGTGGTGGTGGTGGTGGTGGTGGTGGTGGTGGCAGCCGTTCATTGCTGTGGTGGTAACATTGAATTTGGTTGATGGTGGTGGTGACGTTGAATTTGGTTGGTGGTGGTGATGTTGATTTTGGTTCACTGGTGGTGGTGGCAGTGGTTGGTGGTGGTGATGATGTTGATTTTGGTTCACTTTGGCGGTGGTGGCAGCCGTTGATGGCGGTGGTGGTGGTGGTGGTGTTGATTTTGGTGGTGGTGGCAGCCGTTCATTGCTGTGGTGGTGACGTTGAATTTGGTTGGTGGTGGTGATGTTGATTTTGGTTCACTTTGGCGGTGGTAGATGGTGTTTGTGGCGGTCTTGTGGTGGTATTGCGGTAGTTCTTGGATAAAATATTGTAAACAAATATTCTCAAAATTCTCGAAGTAAACGCGTTTTTCATTTTGATGTTTTGAGATATCGTTTTTCAGAATGACCAAAAGAACGCGTTTTCAACAATCTCAAAATGGACCCCCAAAACACAAAACACAAAACGAATTCAAAACTCAAAACACAAAACTGAAACACGAAGAGAACGCACCCTTAGTTTTCAAGCACTATCGATTTCTTATAAGCTCAAATCTGAAATTGACATAACATAGAAATTCCCAAATCTAGAACTCACAATAATTAGTACCATAAATCATGAAGCAAGAAAAAAAAAATAGATCTATGAATAAGAGGATTGGGAATTCCCTTCTCCGTCAAAATGAGAATTCCTTCTTCGCCTAGAATGAAAAATTTGGGAACAACAAAGAAATTGTGGAGAACAAGACCAAACGAGAGATGCTTTTTTTCTTGAGGTTCATTATAACTTAGACAGAAAAAATATGTGCCCAGATATTGAAGTAGTTACGTCTCACTACGTTAAATCTTTAGCCTTAAAAATGTTGAGCGTCTAACATTGAAAACACAGTTATAACCTTTTTATTAAGTTGAACCAAATAGAGATAATATTTTAAAATGCAAATAGTAGTTTTTTGCCAAAATTTTGAAAGGTTATCCCCTTCTTTAGGGGGATTTTTTTTATTTTTTTTTTGGGTGAAACCAAGTAGTATGTAAGGAGAAATGAAGATTCTAGTGTTCTTTCGATTGAAAATGGTGATTCGATCGAAGATATTCTTTCTATCTCCATGATGGTTGATCATAGATATTCTTTCTATTCAAGCCAAGTTTCAAAGAGAAGTACGGTTTTTAGAGTGGAAGTTGGGATCTCAAAGTTGTCGTTTTTTTTTTTTTTGGCAATTGTCATATTTATAGACAATTTTTTAGAGACATTATTTCTTTTTTTGATATCTACACGCACGTGGTTAGTGCACTTAAATCCAGGTTGGTTCTGTCGGCATTTCCACTAAAATTACTTTCAACCTCGGACTGTCCAAGACTCTCCGGCCGAAGTCCTTGACTAAGGCCTCAACTGAGTTTCTGTCAAAATATTGACCTTTAGCTCTTAGGCTCAAGTAAGCTTCGGTGGCCTAATGCCATTCCGAGGTTAGTCGGTCTCGATCATCGAGGTGCAAATAATTGGGCAAAGACACGTGAGTGCACTGTGGAGCTCAATTAGGCAATAGAGAAATGAAATTTATGTTCTTTTTATAAAATAATCTTAGAGATATTGGACCTAACTCCACTCAACAAAATCGACTTGTCAAATGAAGTTTGCCCACACTATATTAATTGGTTCTAGGTTCTTACCACAGGCGATGTGGAATTTAATACACCCCCTCACGCACAGCGTGGACTTTGCCATACGACTGTGAAAATCGATATTGATGGTCCAACACCAAAACTGAATCTGGCTCTAATACCATTTTAGAGATATTGGGTCTAACTCTACTCAACAAAATCTGCTTGTCAATGGAGGTTTGCCCACACTATATTAATTGGTTCCAGATTCTTACCACAGGCGATGTGGGATTTAACAAATAATAATAATAATAATAAATCCTTGAAGTGATACAAATGAAATGGATTACTTTCAAGTTAAGATGTTATGAAAACTAATTAATAATAAATTTTCAAAAGGTGAAACACGTATCTAACAGAAATTAAAAAAATAATCCAGAAACTTATTAGTAATTCACAAGCTAGATTTTCTTATTATCTAAATTAAGCTCCATTAATAAATGATAAACCTTCAAATCGATTTAAAACTTCTAGCACTTCCACGATCCTTACGGAGCAACGCGAAAATAATTTTTCCAGAATGCAAAATTGAAAATGAGAATAGAAGATCAGTGATTCTTAAAAAATAAATATATATAGTAGTTTAATTTAAAATATATGCACATGTTACCTAGGATAATTAGCAATTCATTTTAATTATTAAAGTTGAAATTGTGCACTCCACGTTCACTCTGTGGGACAGTGCAGAGTGAGGAGGCCACGAGAAAGATCGCACAAATGAAGAAGATTCCAGTACCCCATTTTCTAATCGCACGTTGCGTCTGTTGCTAACTACTTCTGATAAAGACAGTTGGAAATTATATTAGAAAAAAACTTGTTCTACATCACTTGTACACATCATTATACACATCTCCCTCACATAAAAAGGGACCCATAGTGATTAAAATATTCGCGGGTCCCCTCATGTGAGGGGGGTGTATATAATGATGTGTACAAGTGATGTACACCAAACCTCTCTCGTTATATTAAGTCCTTATTTGGTGAGATTTAAAATTAAATTTTTAGTAGATTTTGATAAAAGTTGATGAAATGTGTGGTTGAAAAGTTTTGGAATCAATAAAATATGTGGTTAAAATTATTTTTTAACTTTGATTTTTATTAAAATCTAACTTTTAATCCTTATCAAACATGATCTAAGTTTCAATTTTCATAATTATTACATTTTAATTTTCAATTTTGGTTTAATTAAAATCTTATTATAATATAACATATACTTAAATATTTGAATAGAGGTCATGAATTAATTAATTTTACATTATTGTGGGGTTGATTTCATTGGTAGATGCATCGTAAAAAGATATAACTTGAAAATATAAATATATTCCTTTATTATTTCATACTATATTTCTATAATTTTCGCAATTCAATGAGAGGCTCATTATTGATTTCTCTATGATCGTGCTCATAGAAGGAGGATCAACCGTGAGCCCAATAGATTTCATCTTGGAGCCGTGTAGTGTCGAAAGTATTCGTACGAACGAGAAACGGCACAACTAATTTAGAATAACGTCTTTGTCGCAACTCCCTAAAACTTGCATTTTTACCTTTTCTCTTCTTATATTTATATTATTGTTGAATTACAGGCGGCCAACAATCCCAATTATTTCCTTGAACAAGCCCCAACATGAAACCATGGTAACTGGCTTGTATTATGTTTCAATGATTGATTGCTTGATTCTTTTTTGCTTTAGCTTTTGCTCAGCAAAAGAAACGTGAATTTAGTAGGATTGAACCCTAAAAGTGCTACTAATTTCTATAGTGATAGAAATAAACAAATAGACTATCAACTTAATGGTGCCGGAACACCGATACAAATTATAACATGTGCATTCCCAATATAATTAATGTTGACCTGTCAAATATCATTGAATTTTTGAATTACATATTATATATTGGCGATTAAAAAAAATACTTTGAAATTCCAAAACCAAATGTTTTCAAAAACTAATGTCATTGAAGTCTAAAATGTATAATTTAATTTATCATTTAACATTAATTAAATACTTAAAAAATATATTTGAAGAAAAACCGAATTGCATCCTTAATCTTCCCTTCATTTTAAAAATTGGATAAAATTATGTGGGTTTTGCTATAATGTGAGTGAGGTGGGATCCATAATACTGTAGCATGGGCCCCACCTCATTCACATTATGAACACCCTTATGTGAAATTCCATGTCCCAAATTCTGTACACAATTAAAAATCGTTCAACCTGAATTTTTAGTCCTTTAAAATTGAATTTGTTTTAGTATGTTGATGAAATATTCATATCGGTTGTGAAAGAACTAGAAAAGTATTCGTGAGATAGTATTTCAAGATTGAGGTCTTTGTTAAATAGCTACAAAGAGGGGGGGGGGGGGGGGGGGGGGGGGGGGGGTGTTTGTAGAAATTGATATACTTTATTTTCTTTTATAGATTTTGTTTAAGGAGAACTTGAAAGTCGAATGGAGCAACATCTTGAGAAAATCGCCATATCGCCTAGTGTGAGCTTTTCCCTGTATAAAGCCTTATTTGGTTGAAAGCTTTGAGATGATGATCACACTTGGTAGCTAATTGGTTATTGGCCATTCATCGTTGGTTAGCCTGACCATTGAGGGCATTAACATATGGTTAACAATGAAATTAAAATTTGCTCACTTTCTAAATTTCATATACTATGGTTATAGCATGAATTTCTTTCTTATTCATTGTTTCCCCAAATTACCAAGTTTACCATGTCACAAAGTGAGATCGAGCTTCCAACCTTTAATGGAGTTGGTAGGAAACTATTCTTTCGTCATTTGATTTATCTAACCAATTTGAAGAATAGTTTATTTTCTTTGCATAGCTTTTGAGTATAATCACTAGATAATGTGAGAAAGCCACCAGGGTCGGATCTGCATAGAGACAGATGAGGTCGTCGCCTCAGACCCAAAATATGAGAGGGCCTTTTTTGGCCCAAATAATTTTTTTCTAAATATTAAGTAAACACTGTAATCTGTAAAGGAAAAATCTTGTTTTCTCTCCTTGGAGAACCTAATTTACAGAGTTCGCCTCACACCCCAAATATCACACCGACTCTGAAAGTCACTAGATAGTATTTCATAAACACTAGAGTGTAATAGAGAAAAACTAATTTATTGGTCCAGACATTTATGCCATTTTGGCAACAGGCTAATTTATTGGTCCAAACTAATTTAATTGTTAATTGTACAAGAGCTGCATATCATGAGTGCAAAGGTATATGGGTATGATATCTATCCCTTGTCGAATGCTTCGTATTAATTTAAGTATGAATAATCTATATAATAATAAAGGATATTTAAAGCTTTATTTTCTGTTATGAATTTTGTGCAATGAGTTCATGACTCTTTCCGGGACATATTATTTAGATTAGTTGTACATTGTAAGAGTGGATAGTTTTACCTGCATAGCTGGCTTTTAATTTATTTGCAAAAAGTGACACCGATAATATAGTGCACCTTCATCTAAGTAGTTATCAACTACAACTCTATTTTGACTGGCAATCTGAGGCAACAATCAATTTTACATTTCGAAATTTCTCTTGTGCTTGGTAGGAAGAGAGCAAAAAAGAAAAGAAAAATTGTCACACTCTTATTCTTGTTATAAACATGATTGATACTTCTCGGACTTTGTCATATAAAGTGTTTATATCGAGAAAGGTGGCCTCTATGTCAATTCAACAGAGATCGTATATTTACTCAATTCAAGTTGAATATCTTAGAAATGTGGGGTATTTAAAATTTCGGATAGATATATCTTATATTATTCTTCGTTGTAAAGCTAACTTTTGAAAAGTGTGATAACAAAATTGTAGATCTACATGTGAATACAAGACTTGAATAGATGTATCTATTCCAACGTGTTATTAGAAATCAATTTTTAAATTTCATATATTTATCTTATTATAATTAAATATGTGTAATGATATTTTAAAAAGTTAAAAGAATTTGTAGCTATGCAGATGTGCAAACGAAGAATATAAGATTTGCAAATTTATGGTATCAAATTATTGTTCAAGAGAGACATGAAATTAATTATAGTCTGTAATGGATATAATAAATCATCGAGGGAATGAGTTTAAGCCTTAAGGGAGTCACATTTGGGATTAACCCAGCATTTATAATTGGAGATCATGTGAAGAAGGTTCAACATGGTATAAACAATTTGCACTGCTTGATTTCTAATAGCACTATTTTATTTGTGCTCATCTATATGGTGATATAGTGCTAATAATAATATGATGTTAGGATGAATTTAACCTTGAATGAGTATTGAGGCAAGAATCCTTGCGAGGAGTGAGTCACACGCACCATTGAAGGACTCGCCTATGTAAGAGTTGTCATGAGACTGTGATTATGAGATTGGACTATTTTTTAAAGACTCTTACCAGAATCAAGATTAGAGTCCATGACCATCAAGAACGCTACCTCTTATGAACTGCAGTATAAATCGATAACTGTGTATGGAACAATTAAAATTTGCCCAAAGGGATCTAATTCAAGGCCTAGTCCATCATGACTCCCTCCAATGAAAATTGTTATCACTAAGAGATATTCAAGTCCAAAAAACACCTATACCTATTGCACAATATACCGTCGCCACTATATAATATATATTTCTTTATTTTGAAAGATTAAAATTTGTGGGCAATTGTTGAAAATTATATTAAGTTTCAACTTTCAAAATTATTATATTTTCATTTTCATTTTTGGTTTAATTGAAATCTTAATTTATAATATAACATATACTTAAATATTTGAATGGAAGTTATGAATTAATTAATTTTACATTATTGTGGGGTTGATTTTTCCTTGTAAAGGGATGTTGATTTCATTGTTAGATGCATCATAAAAATATACAACTTGAAAATATAAAAATACCCCATTTATATTTCATACTATTTTTTATTTTTTTTAGTTTTTTATATAATTTTGGCAACTTGATGAGAGACTCATTCTTTATCTCTCTATGATCGTGCTCATAGAAGGAGAATTGGCCGTTAGCCACATTGATTTTATCTTGGAGCCGCGTAGTGTCGAAAGTATTCACATGAAGGAGAAGTAACACGAATTTAGGACAACGTCTTTAGCGTGACTTTCTAAGACTTGCATTTCTAACTCTTCTCCTTTTATGTTTATATTATTGTTGAATTATGTTTATATTATTTAATTGATTATGTTAATTGATAAATATCTACACACAAATCACCCGAAAACTTGCCCCATAGAAAGCTTGAACATGCTTTAAGACATCACATATCATAACGTAATTTTTTGCAGACAAAATATTTTGAGATTATAAGTTGATGAATCTTATTAAATATGTGATTAATAAAATAAGTATGAGGGTGTATTTGATTACGAGTATGAAATTTACATAAAAAGAAAATTAATTGTCTAGAATTTATTTATATAAAAATTGTCAATTAAATGTATTTGATTGATTTAATTTTTAACCTAAAAAATGTTATACTAATCTTTTTTTATTGATGGGCAGATGAGTGAGACGATGTAGATGAGAGATAATTACCTGAAAAATAAAACCCACTTTCCCGAAAAAATACATGATCAAAAATAAAAAAATATTTTTCATAAAAAATATCAATTAAATAGCACCAAATTAGATATTTGTGTGAAATAATGACATATTTTTAACAATTCCTTTTTTCCAAACAAAAAGCGGAAAATAAGACGGTCAAACAAAAAAGTCGTAAACCCTCCTCGTTTTACGCATGCGTATATCTTAAATCCCAATCGTTAATCTCCCTCAACCTCATATCCAACGCTCCATACTCTCTACTCACACCTCACATTCCCTACACCTCCATCTCACCCTATCAGAACCCCATCCCTTGTTCACTCGCTGCCATTGCCCATTTGATTGTCACACTCCTTGGCTCATTTTCGCAGCTCCCACTCATCAATACGTACACAAATGACAAATCTGTATCTATATGGATTGACATAATTAAAAGGAATTTTGTACTGCTCCCTAGGGTTTTGTTCTGACAATAATAACAAGAGACATCTTTAAATCGTCATGTATTTACCCACCTACTGCACTCCATCATCGTTGCTGAGAGCTTGTAGAATCCGCACCGCTTCAACCTTATCTGCTTCTGCTCCTTCATTTTCATCCGTTGTCGCTTCTAGAACCTCAGCGAAGCAGGATTCGGTTCGTTTTTCTTCTCTCTCGAGTGTGAGTTTTCGATCGCGGAACTTCACGTCGTCACTCCGATCATCTGCTCTCCGGTGGAGTCACGGTGTTGACTGGCGATCGCCTGTCAGTCTTAGAGCTCAGATCAGAACTGCCTCCCCTGTCCTCGAACGCTTAGAGCGCAAGATCGCTACCATGGGTATAATTTGCTTCGTTTTTTAATTGAAATATGATTTATTAATGATTGAATCATGATCTGTTTTCTTTTGTGCTATCTGGGTTGGTCTGAGTTTGATTTTTTTTTCCCTTTTTGAGTAAATGTAGATTTATTGTCCATCTAATCGGGTTTTTTTTTTTTTTTTTGGTTCGTGTGTGACTGCTATGATTGTTGTGAAATTTCGATTCGTTTTTCTTTTGTTTATATTTCAACGTTTTAAAATCATAGTTCAACCAGTGGTTTTCATTTGAATATTTTGGGGAACGATTTCTTGACTTCAATTCAATTAACCTATGTTGGTGGTGCTTGTGCTTGCATTATGAGCATTTCTTGCCTACCTGCACACTCTCATGCATACATACCTGATATGTTGGCTTTTCGTTAAAGTCAAAATTATGGAGCTGATGAACTTCTTGTGCAAATTGGTTTTACGAAGCTTGCACATGGAATTATTCAATTGTTACCTCCGGGGGTGATAACTGATAATGAAGACATTTCTTTTGTTTGTGAAGTTTTAATTATGAACTATTTCTTTTTATTCTGTTTAACATTCTAAAGTGGAAGATAATGAATTGCTCTCTTTTGGGGTCTGGTCTTCGTAAATCATAATTCTCCCATTACAATGGATTGGCAAAGTTGATATTATTTTTCTTGTTTTCAAATTTTAAATGAAAAAGCTGCATATATTTATATTTCTGGAAAAAATTGATGAGTTAGGAATGCATGAAGAGATAATCTAGGTTTCAGTTGATTCACTTGATGACATATTTACATACCATTCTTCTTTGTTTCAATTTTGTAATTTCACTAGGGAAGTAATACAATATTTTATGTTAATGGAGATTAAGAATCAGAGGTTGACCACCCCACTCTCCCCTTTCCGCCATATATTCTTATATTTCTGTCTCATTTCTGTTATTTTGGGTTTTCTTCCTTTATTTTGCTTATCACATAATGAATTTTATCGAATAGTGTTGCGCTCATCTATGTGAAAAAATTAGGAGCTTTTCAATTGCTATTTGATGTTAATATTTGTTCAGTTCAATTTTCCCAGTCCTGACGGGCATTTTGATTGTTGAAGTTGCTCCCAGCCTCCCCTACCCCATTGAAATGATGCTTCCAATAATTATGCAATCACGGTTATCTTTCATTGCTTTACTGTGGTTTATATTGTAATGAATTTTTCCAATTCAAGCAGCTTCTGAAAATCCTTTCAAGGGAATTTTTACTGCTCTTCCCAAGCCCGGAGGAGGCGAGTTTGGAAAGTTTTACAGCCTTCCTGCTTTGAATGATCCTAGAATTGGTATGTGACTAATTTTTTGCACCGTTTAATTTCTACTGTCCTTTTTTCATTTATTTTTCATCTCCTCTTCTAATTGATATCACGTGTTTTTGGCGCTGCTGGAGACATTTAAGGCCATTCACGATATGTCTAGATAATTTTTATCATATTGAGTCTTGATGTTTATGTTTATTGTACTTCAGAATGAATCTTACATTCCTCATCTGTGATACCCATTCTTGCAGAAAAACTTCCATATTCAATCAGGATACTTTTAGAATCCGCTATACGAAATTGCGACAACTTCCAAGTTACCAAGGAAGATGTTCAAAAGATCATTGATTGGGAAAAAACTGCGCCCAAGCAAGTTGAAATTCCCTTTAAGCCAGCCCGTGTTTTGTTACAGGTGAGAGGGTGGCTTGGTGTTAAACTGATAGTTATAGAATAAATTTCTATCAGTGTCCTGTAAAGCTTTTACTTTTCTTGAATAGGATTTTACTGGAGTTCCAGCTGTGGTTGACCTCGCTTCTATGCGGGATGCGATGAAGAACCTTGGCAGTGACCCTGACAAGATCAATCCCTTGGTACACTGCTTTTCCTCTGCGAAATAATTTCCACGCAATGTGTTTTTGGTAGTAGCAAAAGCTATTGCTTATAATATGTACAGCAGAATAGTAGCAATAGTATATAAGGTTACAATGCATTATGATTTTGACTGGAATAGCCAATGTTGTGTGGAAGAATTTCTTGAAGTAATTGTGTAAGGAAGAAGAAAAGTTGAGACTATGTTCTAGTATTTCCTTTGTTTTTCATGTTAAAACATGGCACAATCTATTTTTAAGTGTCATACTATATTGGATATCCTGATAAACAATCCTTCACATAATGTTTCTGTTGTTGCCTAACATGCATTGTACGATAATTGTCTGTCCAGGTTCCTGTAGACCTTGTGATCGACCACTCTGTCCAGGTTGATGTTGCCAGATCAGAAAATGCTGTGCAGGCTAACATGGACTTTGAATTCAAGAGAAACAAAGAGAGATTTGCTTTTCTTAAATGGGGATCCACTGCCTTCCACAATATGCTTGTTGTTCCTCCTGGTTCTGGTATTGTCCATCAGGTACAGTTTTGGCACCTTGATTGACAATGTTTCTCAGGTTCCAAACGTTTTCAATTTTTTTTTTTCAGCCTGATATTACTGGTGGAGATACTTGGCCGTGTAAACAAAATGGGAAGTGTCATGTTTCGATTTTATAGATATAAATGTTTGATATTGATGAAATTGCTTTATTTTGCAGGTGAATCTGGAATATCTTGGGCGAGTTGTTTTCAATACTGATGGTATTCTATACCCTGATAGTGTTGTCGGTACTGATTCTCATACAACCATGATTGATGGACTTGGTGTTGCTGGATGGGGGGTTGGAGGAATTGAAGCCGAAGCAACAATGCTTGGCCAGGTATCCTTGCCCTCTTTACTTAATGAATTTATTCTCGAACACTGAATTTTGCGTGACCATGGCAGGACTTGATAGGTTAGTCATTTATGATAGATTTCAATTCATTGTAAAGGGGGTCAATATGTCAGCTATATTTATGGTTCGACGTAGAATGGCTCATTCACTTACTGCACATGATACCTCCCCCCCCCCCCCCCCCCCCCCTTCTTCCGTGTGTGTTTAATTGCTTCTTGTTTCGCATATTCACTTTGGACCTCCTATAGGAAGGATAGAAATATTAGACTACTATTTAGCATTTGTAGAATTCAAAGCGCCTTGAATTTGTTATTAATTTCTCTTCTTTATCTGATTTGTTAGCCAATGAGCATGGTTCTGCCGGGTGTTGTTGGATTTAAGTTGTCTGGGAAATTGAACGATGGGGTTACTGCAACTGATTTGGTTTTAACTGTGACCCAAATGTTGAGAAAGCATGGTGTGGTTGGCAAGTTCGTTGAGTTTTATGGTAACGTTTCATCGTAACCGCAATGCTTGAAAAGTTTGTTGAGTTATAATTTTTCTTAAATCTCTGTACATACAATCTGTGTAGGTGAAGGCATGAGCCAATTATCATTAGCAGATAGAGCAACAATTGCAAATATGTCTCCTGAGTATGGAGCTACCATGGGGTTCTTCCCAGTGGACCATGTCACTCTACAATATCTTAAATTGACCGGAAGAAGTGACGAGACAGTAAGTTGCTTAATTTTTTAGTTATCCAGATTTTGCCTGATTTACATGGAGCGTCATGACCATTTTTAATTCAACCTGGCATAGGTTGCAATGATTGAGTCATATTTACGTGCTAACAAAATGTTTGTTGACTACAATGAGGTAAGTTATTTTCACTCATTTGTCTGCTACTCTCACGTCATGATTTTAGTCTTATCTGAAAAGCATGAGCTTTATTGCAATGATATTGATGATCTAGCCTGAACAAGAGAGAGTGTACTCATCTTATCTGGACTTAAATCTTGCCAATGTTGAGCCCTGTATCTCAGGACCGAAAAGGTATGTTTTTTGTTTTATGAAGACAACACTGAAGTTGTGATATTCATGTTTACAAACACAGAATGATAAGTTCTTACTACTTTAGGCCTCATGATCGTGTTCCCTTAAAAGATATGAAGGTTGATTGGCATTCGTGTCTTGACAATAAAGTTGGATTCAAGGTAAGATGAAATTTTCTTTTGATGAATCCTTATACTCTCTTCATATTCTACTTTTAACATACCTAATTAAATTAGAATATCTTTTCAAAAAATGTTTTATTGAAGCAATTTTAGACAAGATTGAAAATTCTCGTCTGTCAAAAGTTAAAGAAGGAAAATCTTTCAAGAAGATTAAAAACCCAAGTGTAGCACCACCACATGCCTCTGCTGCCGTGAACCCTTGCTGGACTATAACAGATGATTATCTTCTCAGACTATATTTTCAGAAAGTTTTATTTCGTCAGCTCCTGTTAGATGCTTAATCATTATAGTATCAATTAGCTCACACTCATCCTCTGTTTGTGTTTCATTTTCTTTTACTTAAATTTTACTTTTCAAAGTCAAACATTAATTTTAACCACGCATTTCGTAGGACCCGCAAGTACTACCCAGTTATCCACCACTCTTTTCTTGAAAAATAGAATTTAAGGGAAAAAAATGGAACCCCAAACAAAGGCTTTGTTTTCTTCTTCCATTTATACTTTTCCTTTATTTTGCCTTTTTTTCTTTCCTCTGGAGAGCACGAGAATAAGATTAATACCGCAAGTGATGTGAATTGGATATGCCTCCGAGATTCTGCAAGTCTGCTATATATCCAGCCTTCAACCCTCATCCATGTGTAGTAAAAGAAATGATATTCAGTGATAAGAATAAAGGATTTTCATAGAGATTAATTTTTTTATTTTTTTTAATGCTGTTGGGTCCTGTTCAGAAAGCCAAATGTACCTGAGTGCACTAGAAACAATAAATAAGGCATTTTGGGTCTTAAGCACATTTAGTTAATTTTGAATCTGGAATACAATTCCTGCACAACTGCATAATACCAAAGTCATAACTAAAGAAGAAAAATTGGGAAAATCAAATTTAGTGTTTCAAGAGATGCTAGGTACCATGGTAAGGATAAATAGTCAGTGTTTTGATGCTTCTAGAGTTTGGGTTCTCTCGTAAATATGTATTCACATAATCTTACATCTTTAGTTAGTCATTCCCATTTCATTGGCCCAACCACTTTAGTTTTAAGGCTGACTATTTGCATCAAGTGCAGTGTGTAAATAGAAGAATATATTCATGGTTGCTGGAGTTGTGTACACAAGTTTATTGACCTTCATTAGTTTCTTTTATTGCACAATTTTCTGTTGATTTGTGAGTTTATTTGTAACCTATCATCTGGATTCATGCAGGGATTTGCTGTACCAAAGGAAGAACAGGAGAAAGTTGTGAAGTTTACATACAATGGGCAACCTGCAGAACTTAAGCATGGAAGTGTTGTTATAGCAGCTATTACGAGTTGCACAAACACTTCAAACCCAAGTGTGATGCTTGGAGCGGGTCTTGTTGCTAAGAAGGCATGTGAATTGGGGTTGGAGGTTAGTTTCTTCTCTCACGATCTTCTGTTCAGTGCTACATGCAATTCTTTGTATTTATCTATCTCCAGCTATGCTGAGATATGATTTACCAATTGATTGATTTACACTGAGTGCAAGATCATGCCAAGAGCTTAGCTTTCTCACGCGACTATGATGATCACTGCATAGGTTAAACCATGGGTTAAAACAAGTCTTGCCCCTGGTTCCGGGGTGGTCACAAAATATTTGCTCCAGAGGTGATGATTATGATTGCTGGAAATTTTTGTTAACGATCATTTTCTCCCCTTCTCCTAGGTGAAACTACTTGATGCTAGTTGCTGATTTTATTGTCTGATCTCTTGTAGCGGCCTGCAAAGTTACTTGAGCCAACAAGGCTTCCACATCGTTGGCTATGGTTGCACAACATGTATTGGAAATTCTGGAGATCTCGATGAATCAGTTGCTTCTGCAATTGTAGACAACGGTACTATTGCTTACATATAATGCTTCTCATTCAGTGAACAATTTTTTAATGCTTACATATAATGCTTGTCGGAAAAAATTGATCGTTTGATGCATTTTGATGGTTATTTACCGTTTGCCTTTATTCTTGAGGCCAATCTCCATCTTGCCCAAGGAAACTTTGAATAATCAGTTGGCATAATTCCATTTTACAATATTCAATCATCATTCTTTAGTTGAGTTCATGTACTTGACTAAGAGAACTTCAATTCATGAGAGCAGCTCTTCTCGTGGGTATAATGGGGGTAATAGGGGGCAAAAGAATTTTTCTGTCTACACATTTACAGGTTCAACATTTTTTAAACTATTAAGTTGTTTTGGAGCTTCAATGTCTATAATGCATTTTTATGCTTTATCAAACTTTTGCATTAATTCACTTTACCTTCTGATATGGTGCCATTCTTATCTCTGTAACATGGTTCGAAGTTGTTTTAAAATATGTTATACAGAATAAAAATATCAACTTTGAGAAATAGTTTGAATGGTAAACATAAACATAAAAAATATTATAACTATTTGCTTTTGAAATAGTTTTAGCCCCTGTTTGATACACATTATTTTTTCCATTCTCATTCTTCTACTCATTTTCAACCACACATTCTTCAATAAAATAATATTTTTCATCACATCAATAACTTTTCCTTCTTTTTCAACGACATATTCACCATCACATCAACCAAAAAAATGCATTCTTTCCAAAATAATGTGTATCAAACAGGGGTTTAATAAATATTTAACTGTAGTAAAAGGAGCTTTCGATATTTTTTATTATTTCGTGAGAGTTGTCTAAATTCTTATATTTCTGAATTATCCTCGTGTTTTTCCTCCACATCTTTGAAAACAAAACTTCTGAAGGTCTAGGGGTTTTGGTGAAACGGTGCCATGCCTTGTGTGCATAACTTAATCAAGTTGCTTGATGATTTTGGTTGAAAGTGGAACTTAAAAGTTATTTTGGCGAGTTAAATATGGATCTTTTCTTTTTATGTAATGTCAATTTTTCTGACTTTCTCATCTTTGGATTTTATTTATATACATTTTCCTTTCCAGACCTTGTTGCTGCTGCTGTTCTCTCTGGAAATCGTAACTTTGAAGGCCGTGTTCATCCGTTGACAAGAGCTAACTATCTTGCTTCACCTCCATTGGTCGTGGCCTATGCACTTGCTGGCACGGTATGTGATTTAAGTTTTGACAGGTTACCTTTCATTTTTCACTCAACGAACTTATGTAATATGAAAATGATGTTAACATTTATTCTTTAAGAGGGAAGGTTTATGGATCATAACTGGAAATATAGTACTAGTGGATTCTGATATGCACCGGTTCTATGAGTCAGCAATTAATTTGTAGTCTATCAAGTGATCAATCAATATATTAGAGGAAAGGCAGCACTCTACCCGCATGGGAAGGGGGAGCATTACTTTAAATTAAAAATCTCCTGGTTAGTTAGTTTTTGGCAGCGTTTGCAAGTGTTAATTGTCATGTTTTTGGGCAATGATGTATGTGTGGATCAAGCTTACAGGAGGATGGGATGGGATACTAAAACTTCTCAGCGAATACTTCATTTGTCAACATAAAGTATTAGTTAAATTGAAAATCTTTTGGTTAGTTGATTTTCGGCATCATTTGCAAGTGTTAATTATCATTTTTTAGGCAATTATGTGTGAATCAAGCTTACAGGAGGACGGGATGAGTTACTAAAACTTCTCGTTGAATACTTGATGTTGTCAACTCATCTTTGAATTGTTAGTTAATTTGGGTGTTCAGGTCTAATCTGTGCAGAGGGTTCTGTGGTTTACTTTTTTGAGGAGTGAAGAGAGAAGGGGGGAGGGGGTCATTGAAATTTCACTCTCAATTTTAAATTCATCGTTAGCAAGGACGGACTTTGCATAATTGCAAGTCTACTTGTATTCATAGGTTGACATTAATTTATGTCTGGCTGATGCTGTGCTTTCTAGGTTGACATTGACTTTGAGAAAGAGCCGATTGGAACTAGCAAAGATGGAAAAAGTGTTTACTTCAAGGATATCTGGCCTACCAGTGCAGAAATAGCAGAGGTAGTTGGGAGTTTCCTTGACTTGTCTAATCTTTAACTGTGCTATTCTCATATTCGTATCACGCAAAAATCTAATTAAAAAAATAATGCTTGGGTAGGCCGTTCAATCTAGCGTGCTTCCTGATATGTTCAAGAGCACGTATGAAGCTATTACAAAGGGCAATCCAACCTGGAATCAATTATCAGTGCCTTCATCGAGTCTTTATTCATGGGATCCAAGCTCAACGTACATCCATAAGCCTCCATATTTCAGTGGCATGACAATGGATCCACCTGGTGCTCGTGGAGTGAAGGATGCTTATTGCTTGCTGTTGTTTGGGGACAGTATCACTACAGATCATATCTCTCCTGCTGGTAGTATCCACAAGGATAGTCCAGCTGCAAAATACTTGATGGAACGTGGGGTTGATAGGAAGGATTTTAATTCTTACGGTAGCCGTCGTGGCAACGATGAGGTGATGGCTAGAGGTACATTTGCCAATATCCGGATAGTAAATAAACTATTAAATGGAGAAGTGGGCCCAAAAACCGTTCACATTCCAACAGGAGAGAAACTATATGTGTATGATGCAGCAATGGTAAGTTTCGGTCCTTTAGCATGCAACACCCGCCCACCCAGCTAGTGCGACATGCATACACATGCACATAAAATAGTAGTTGATCTTATATAAGAAACAGACCTTTGCTGCTCATATTACTTCTTCTTCACTTTCAATTATTGTATATTGTACTTAAATTATATTATTTTGCCCAGAGATACAAGTCAGCCGGGCAGGATACCATTGTTATTGCTGGAGCAGAGTATGGTAGTGGTAGTTCTCGTGACTGGGCCGCCAAGGGACCAATGCTACAGGTAAGTGGTATCCTGTAAAATTTTGTACTTTTTATGTGCAGTTGCTTTGTATTATGCAACCAATCTTTTGAGTCTCTTTTCTGTTTGCTATTTCACATAATTACATCAGGGTGTAAAAGCAGTTATTGCCAAAAGTTTTGAGAGAATTCATCGCAGTAACTTGGTCGGGATGGGAATAATTCCACTTTGCTTCAAGCCTGGTGAAGATGCAGACACGCTAGGTTTGACTGGTCATGAGCGTTACACTGTAGACCTTCCAACAAAAGTAAGTGATATAAGGCCGGGACAGGATATTACTGTGACGACAGATAATGGAAAATCCTTCACTTGTACCGTCCGCTTTGACACAGAGGTACATGTCACGTTCCTTGTTTCATCATTAGATCTCCTTGTCATTTATGTGTTTCATGGAGATTTTCAATTAGAAATAATTTCAGGCAAACACATTTTCTGGTACAGTTGGGGTGGATACCTTTGATCCAATTTATCGATTTTAATTCAGCTTCTATTGGAATGATTTTTGTTTGTATGGAAAATCCCAGTGAACCATGGTTGCTAGACTCTGATAAACTGGCCTCAATGGTTTTGACAGATTAACTGATGGCCCAACAATTATTTTCTGTTAACTCCCAAAATCAATAATTGAATGACAAGCTATGAACTTGAACAAATGCATGATCAAATATTTTTTACTGCTTGATGAATTAATTCTTTATAGACAAACTAGGGAATGAGAAATGTAAAAACATACAAGGCATGGTCGAAACTGCTTCTAATTGCTTACATTGTTATTTCTATTGCTTCTGCACAGGTTGAACTGACATACTTTGATCATGGAGGCATCCTTCAGTACGTCATTCGGAATCTAACAAAACAGTGAATTCTCTGAAGAAATAAGTCGGCTTCTTGTGAGGCCAATTTCGTCACCTTGCAGGTGTTTGTTGGGTTGTTTACATGGTGATAATTTGCTTTCTTGATATTGAGACGGTGTGATTAAACGCTTACATAGCTATGCTTTTCCGCTTCCATGCATGGTTTCAATAATAGCGGGGGATTGTATGTTCTTTTTTCCCATTCAGCAGTATGTTGGGGGTAAAAGTGTCTTGATGTGTACTTGCTCTTCACTCGGACAGCTAGGAAGGACGTTAGTTTACTGAATTTATTCTTCATTACAATATTGCTGTTTTTTTCGAGTGAACCTATAGCCAAGAGTTAAGATACTATGCAACAAGTGTTTCTGCAATTGACTCTGTAAAAAAATGATATAAAATATGACTTACGGATCAAGGTTTTGAAGAAACAAAAATATCCTATGCGATAGGATATGACACGGGAGTATGCCAGATTCTCTGGGTTAACTCCTTAACTGGGTGATTTTATTCTTTGAAATAGATATCTGCAGACTGCAGTTTGTACAAAAAATATGCTGCCCGAACTAATATAGATAACACTTGGCAGATTTATGTTGGACAACGGCCAAAAAAAAAAAAAAAAAAAAAAAACAGAGACCAGACAAATGCTGCCACTGATGGTAGTCAAATTCTCTTAACTGTGATGATTGTTATGAATATTGTTTTGACAGGCACATCCTTGTTATCTTACCTTGTGCAAAGATTTGCTTGTCTTTGAGGCAAGAGCTAGTGCTTTTCCTTTTCCTTTTGTATCCGTCATTACCCATTCCCTCTCTGCACGTTGTAGATGATATATTGCATTCTTCGCTCTCTTTGGCACTAAGCGAGTATCTGTACAAAGCCTGAATTTTCAGCAGTGGATTATTAATTAGGACTTGAAACTGATGGAAGTGTAGTCTTATATATAAATCCAGAAACTGCCCAAAGTTTTTGGATTGGAAGCCGCACAATTCAGATCCATGAGAAAATTATGAAAATGTAGAGATCAAATGGGAAGATTGTCTCCATTGACCTGGGCTACGACTACTACATACTCAAATTGACTGATGGGGAGGATTACATCAATGTCTTTTAACAATAGGGTCATCCAACACAACTTGCAGTATTGCTTCTTGAGGAACATCAGAAGCCGACACCCTAAGGCGACGGCTTCTCAGATTTACTATTAAGCAAGGGCAATCAACATTTTTTTTTTTTTTTTTTAAATTTATAGAAAGAAATTTACCCTTAAAAAATTGAAATGGACTGGGGGATTGGGTTCTAGCCGAGCCCAGCCCATCCACCCCTCCCCCCTCCCCCCAACAAAATCCGCCACCGGGTGCACCTCACGAGGCTTTCATTACATTCCCCGAAGCTTATGCCTTTAGTGTCATTTCAAAATTAACGAATCAATCTAATGAGACTTTGGCCGATACGTCGCAAAGATAAGCCTGAGGGCTGTTAAGGTATGCACTCGATTGTATTATCCTTTTTTATGTCTTTGCACGGAAGGGTAATGAAAGATAATCGTATATGAGGAGACTTCATATGAATATTCTTACTTTACTTTGTCAGGGAGTATGCGACAGATAGAGTGACATAATAAGTTTTGACATGATGTGATTAAATGGAAAAAATTGTTTGTGTTCTAAATAATTCAATGGTAGGTTGTCATGTAATATTATGTTAATGATTATGTCTATGTAGCATGATTAAATTTATATTGATTGAAATGCTGACATGGAAATCAAATATGTTGATAATTCATTAATTCTCTTAAAGGTCATACTAATAGTGTTAATTTTACTCTAACACATTCGTCAACTCGATATTTGTACGAAACTTCAAAAGTTTTTTTAATACACCAATTAAAATAAGATTTGGTAGGTAAAAAAATTAGATTAGGTGTATAAAATTTGATCTATATTTATTTCTTAATACCAAAATATATTAAACTCATGTTTGATGAGACTAGAATAAAAATTTTAGTAAATTTTGATAAAATTAATGAAATATTTAGTTAAAAATTTGTGTCTGTCCTAAAAGGTATGAGTAGAAGTGTTGTTAATTTGATTTAAATTAAAAAATTTAAATTTAAAATTGTTTCAAAAAGATTAGGCGCGTGCCATTTGAGCGCGTGAAGAAACAGGTCCCCCAAGATTATTTTAATCATCGCCAGTCGAAATATTGATTAATTAATTAATAAATATTTGCAATATTAACTTCTTTAATCATCTGGAAGCTTCCCGTACATGAGACCACCTATGACGCCTCCCGTATCGGACATTATTATTGGTTCGTTGATCTAACGCGTTTTCTTATCTCGTCAAGGAGTATGTGTGGTTAAATCTAAGCCGTCGACTTTTTATCTTCAATTGTAAGTGACCCTGGTTAGAGTTAAAAGTTTAGCCGTGGTTAGAGCCACCGCTTTCCCCATTTGCCTATAAATCGACCCCTCTCCCCTCGTAACTTTCTCATATTTCGGTTCTTGTAAGATTAGAGTATTAAGGTAAGTTCCTCTTAATTTCCCTTCTTAATTTTTAATTTTTGGTATTGGTTCGGATTGAAATAGGTTGTCTTCAAGCTAGATCTTGGGTTTTCTTCTTGGAGTTTTTTTGGGGGTTGAATTCATGATGCTGCTTTGATTTTTATTTTTTCAATTTATTAGTCATACTTTCGTTACTAGTAATCATCTGTGATCGAGGCTGTCTTCTATTCTTGACGGGTTTTTGATTTTGTTAATTATTGAATATTTAAATCTTAATTGGGAATTTGTTCTTGTTTGTAATAATCAGTGATCAATTTCTTACTTCTATTCATGATGGTTTTTTTTTTTTTTTTAATAATTGAAAATCTAAATCATAATAATTACGATTTCTTTTCTCGTAATCATCTGCGAATAATTTCTCGCTTCTATTCTTGACGGGTTTTAGGTTCAGTTAATTAATTAAATATGTAAATCTAAATTGGGATTTAAACATGATTTGGAACGTGTATATGGACAGAAGGGGTTTGGTTATCGGTTTTCATATAATTGATAGTTAGTGTTAATATTGGTGTTTGCTTTGCCAATTCTTGTTTTATGCTCTCATTTAAAATAATTTGTATGAAAAATTTTGCAGCTCTTTGTGCAGTTACACGCCTCCCATCTCGTTTTCGTCCAACAAGTTACATGGTTGAGCTAGACGTTGAAATTCCTACTGCTTTCGATCCATTTTCTGAGGCCAAAGAATCAGGTGCTCCCGGTGCGAAGGAGTATGTGCATATTAGGATACAGCAGAGGAATGGAAAGAAAAGCCTAACAACAGTCCAGGGACTGAGGAAGGAGTACAGCTACGCAAAGATCCTTAAAGACCTCAAGAAAGAGTTCTGCTGCAACGGTAATGTCGTACAAGACAAAGAGCTCGGCAAGGTGATTCAGCTCCAGGGCGATCAGCGTAAGAATGTTTCTCAGTTTCTGGTTACTGCTGGACTTGTGAAGAAGGATCAGATCAAGATTCATGGTTTCTAAGCATTCATAAATCTAATACATTGTGTTCTATGAGTGAAGTGTGGTTAATAAAGAAAGCTTCTTGTTATATATTTTCGAGAACAATTGTTGGGTTTTTCTGATTTTATTTACAGAACCCTTTGATCATTAGATCATGTCATGGGGTATCTAGTGGATTGTAATTTTATTCTCTCCTTTATTAATGAAATTCATATCTATTTAGCTAAAAATATTTGTCCATTTGTCCCCTTTCTTATCCCTTTGTTGTTTATTTTTGATATGTTTTTGTTGGGAATGAGAACAAGAACAAAGAACTCAAACACAAGGATTGTATTGAATAACTTGATACTTTATTGAATAACAGTGGCTATTTGATAGCCTTACATGAATAAACAGAATGGTTAGAAAGCAGCCCGCGCTAACAGAAACGTGGTAGGTGCAACAAGGAAAAAAACAAAATAGAAATCCCTGAAGAAAGTGTTAAGGCTGTGAACGACTTCCTCAAGACTAGGGACTTGTTTAGACTGAAACTAAAACCCAATCAGCAATAATCCTAAAACTACCAGGAAACCAAATAACCCTTCATTCTTCCCTTTAACTTACTGCAAGTTGCAGTCAGTTTACATTAGGAACTTTTCCAGCACCCAGCAGCTCTCTTAACTTCAGAAAAGCATCGAGCTTCAGCGGTTTGGTCATCAAATCTGCCACCTGATCCTGACTTTCACAATGAATCAAATTAATCGTACATTCCTTAGTAAGATTTCTCAAGAAATGATACCTCACATCGATATGCTTACTACGCCCGTGCATCACCGGATTCTTAGACAGTTTGATAGTTGAGTTGTTGTCACATCTCACACGTGTGCACCCTCCATCAAAATGCCCCAATTCATTCAAAGTCGTTTTTATCCAGAGAGCTTGACATGCGCACATCGCAGTTGCCACAAATTCTGCCTCAGTGGTTGATAAAGTTACTATTGCTGCTTCTTCGAACTCCACGAAACTGCTCCAGAGCTCAACCAAAATACATACCCACTTGTACTCTTCCTATCCTCCATATCTCCGACATAGTAGCTATCCGTAAATGCAAGCAATTCATCACTTCCTCCTTTCTTCTAATGAATTCCAAACTTTACAGTCCCTCTCAAATATCGAAGTGCCCTCTTTGCTACTTGTAGATGAAGCTCTGTAGGTTTAGACATGTATCTACTTATGAGGTAAGTGACAAACATCATATCCGGTCTTGTGGCCGTGAGATACATCAGACTGTCCACCAATTGCTTGTAATACGTTTCATCCACCGTAATGTCATCTTCATCTTTGTTGATTTTGCATCCAGGAACTATTGGATTATTAACTGAATTGCTCTCCAATATACCAAACCTCTTCAAAACTTCCAATGCATATTTCTTTTGGCATATGTAGATACCATCTGACCTCTGTAACACCTCAATTCCAAGGGAAAAAATGCATCTTCCCCAAGTCCGACATGTCGAACTCTCTCATCATGGAACTCTTGAATTCGGACAGCATAATTTCATCATCACCAATAAATATTAAATCGTCAACATAAACACTTACAATGATGATCTTTCCTTCCCTGCTTTTCTTAGTGAACAATGTTTGCTCGCTGTCACACCTTTGGAAACTTTCATTGATGAAGTACGCTTCGATTCGGCTAAACCAAGCTTGTGGAGCTTGTTTTAATTCGTACAGAGCTTTACGTAACTTGTAAACAAGATGTTCGTTGCCCCTTTTCTCATACCCCGTAGGTTGTTCAACATAGACATCTTCGTTCAGCTCACCATGAAGAAAGATTGATTTGACATCCAACTGAAAGATTTTCCAACTTTTCTGCATTGCTAAAGCAATAATCATCCTCACCGTATCCAACCTTGCCACTGGTGCAAAAACCTCCGTGTAGTCTATGCCATGCTTTTGTGAATACCCTTTAGCGACTAGCCTTGCCTTGTGCTTATCAATGTTCCCATGCTCATTGTACTTTGTTTTGTACACCTACTTCACTCCGATTTTTTTCGCTCCAACTAGCAGCTCAGTGAATGACCAAGTCTTGTTCTTCTCTATGTAATTGATCTCACAGTCCATAGCACGCCTCCACTTTGCATTCTTTACTGCCTCTTCGAAATGAGCAGGCTCTGTTGACACAACTAATGCCATGTTTGCTTCATCTTCAAATAATTCTTCCCCAGTAACATAATCTTGCATCCACACCGGAGGACCCCTCACTCTTCCTTCATCTTCCTCTACTTCATCTCTAGTTCTATCTTCCTCACCAATCTCTAAACCACTGTTTCTCTCCTTACCATCATTAACATCTTCACCTCCACCGTCACTCTCCCTATCTACCTCACCGTTTTCTTCATTCTCATCCCAGTCTAGGTAATGCAAATCTTTAGAATGACAGAATGCAAATCTTTGGAAGATCATCTGGCTGTAATCAAAGAGATCGTCACTGATTTGGAGACTTTACAGGCTAAGTATGATGAAATTTTTTTAGCCTTAATCCTTTTATGTTTGATGCTCTCTTCGTTTGCTTCGATTAGAGACACAATCTTATATAGTCGTGATATTTTTACCATTAAAAATGCGTATGATGCTTTGTTTTTAAAAGAGAAGATGAAGCAACTGGTTAGATCTGAGGCCAGAGATGGAGAAGATCTTGTTGTTTATGATGATCAGAGAATGGATAAGTCTATGCCAAATTTACAGTTTGTGCATTCCATATGTGTCTCAATCGAGATTTATTTGAAACACATGAAACGGTGACATAAGGTACGTTGTCATGGGTAACGACGAATCTCGTCTGGTAACTAGTATTGGTAGACTTGAAGAAGAATCTCATTTCATTAAGTACTCTTGATTCAAAAGGGTACACGTCCTTTAGAGGAGGTGGAGTCTTAAGGGTTCAAAATGGTGTTCGTGGTGTATTGAAGGGACGGAAGAGATCCTAATTATACATCTTGCAAAGTTGGTCGAACAGAATTTGTGAAGAAAAGTCAGCAAAGATGTAATATCGTGGTAGATATTCAGTTTAGTACTAGACCTTTGGGATTTGATTCAGGGTCCATATTGAAGAATACTACTTAGTCGAATTTGGAGGATATAGGCAATTTCACTTTGCCACAATTACCTGCGGTTCATCGTATTCAATTGTTAGGGATATGCCCATTGAAGATAAGTATGTGAATGCTGATTTGGTTGCACATACTTTTAATGTTTTTGAAGGTGTTGAGACTACTCAGGAGTTTTCTATGAAATCATTAGAATAGATTCTGCTACAGGGTGTGTTCCAACACTGTTTGATAATTTCTAATTCTTTACGAATTTTGGGGAACTCGATTTTTAGATTTATGTATCCATGTTGAGTATCATGGGAGAGGATGCGTATTTAGTGTTGGAGAAAATTTATTTTTCTAGGTAGAGAAATTTTGGAGTTTCGTTCGTTACATCGAAATTTGTGTCAAGGTGAAGATTGTTGAGTTTTTTTTTTTTTAATTTTTATACCCAAATTAGGTTGAATTTTTGACAAAATATTTTCTTCCCTTCTTTCCACGTGTTTTTATTGGAAGAATTATTGTTTCCTTTATTCCGTGTGATTTTTTATATTGTTTCCATCTTTGTGGTATTTCTAGGGTTTGACATGCAATTCTATATATACTAGACGCTTTTCACAAGCTTTGTATTACTAAAATATAGAATAATTGTATAGGTACAATTATTGTATTTGTTTTCTTCATATTAATCAATTGAATGCCCTTTTGTTTGTGATCAAATAACTCATATTGTGTCGTATATATTACCTCGATCCCTTTTATTTCCTAAAATATATTTTTATCAATAAACATAAAACAAATAACAGAGAAAAAAAATTTGTTATACCAAAAGCTTATTCTACGTATTAATGAACATGTATAACATTAAATACTCCTATCTTTGTGTGTGTGTGTGTGTGTAAGAACAATATTTAAAATTTTATCAACTTGTTATCTTTACAATTATGTGATTATGCCAATTTAACATAAATAAGAATATTACAAAAATAAATCAAGTAGCCAGAAATTGCTAAGCAATTGTATAAGAACAAATTTCTCTCCCTCACCTTCACTTTATTGTACAATATAATGATAGAATTTGTTAACCACTTTTAAATAGGTGGTGTCATGGACGGAGCACATGTTCTTTTTACATATAGCATTCCGAAGCATTTATTAAATGAAACATTAAATTTCATTATATATAACTATAGCTCTTACATTAAACTTTCTATCTTCTAAATTATTTAATGCATCGATAATGAATAAGAACAAATTAAAGAATTCATTAACTAACTTCACCAAACTACTTCAATTAAAATTTCATTTAAAGTTTCTTTAATAAATTACATTAGCCACATAAATTCTTACGTTAACAATTAAGAAGCGGTTTACAGATGAAAGGGTTAAAAATCCTCCAAACAGTTCCTTCAATAATTATCGACTTGTAGGCGTAGCATTATATAATCCCTTTTTTGTTTCCTAAATTCTCATCAATCAAGAGTCAAGACATATCTTTTACTCGGAGATTGAGATGACTTCCAAATTTGTTCTCTTGGTTCTTCTTGGTATTCTTGTTTGCACTACCACTGCAAGAAAGCTTGTTAGCTCAGATGGTCCTCTCAATGATGAGAAAACATTCTCCTTTGATCATTCGATATCAGGAGGTGGAGGGCTTGGTGGTGGAGGTGGTTTAGGGGGTGGTATTGGTGGAGGGATTGGTGGAGGTGGCGGCTTTGGAGGGGGTGCAGGTGGTGGACTTGGAGGTATCAGTGGAGGTATTGGTGGAGGTGGAGGAGGAGGAATAGGGATTGGCTCTGGAGGTTTTGGAGGAGGAATTGGTGGTGGAATTGGAGGTAGCATTGGAGGATTAGGAGGAGGTATTGGTGGCGGAATCGGCGGAGGAGTTGGATTTGGTGGAGGATCTGGTGGTGGAATAGGAGGTGGTGGATTCCCTTGAGTAAATAAAGAATTTTTTAGTCCCATTCCCATCTTTTCATTCACATTCCATAATATTGATCATTTTCATGGCTCAATTAGAAAAAATGTCTGGAGCCATTAATTAAACAACTCTACTGCAGATGTCCTATTTGTACTCAAAATTATTCAAACAAATTAAAGTAAACTTCAGTTGTTTAATTTATAATTCACTTTCCTTTTTTCACGCTTCATTACTTTCATGCAAACGATCTCTTCATATTCTATTAATTTTGGTTTGTTCTTTATAATCTGCTCACTAATTTAATTTGTTCTAATTCAAACCAATGTAATGCATATTCCCTTCCCTAAATCATTTATTTATTTTTCAAACAAAATCAAACCTTATTTTGCAAATAATCATGTAACATCCTTGGTTATTAGTTATGCTGAAATAGGTACACGAAACCTCGTGAATTGTGGGACCAAAGAATCATAACAATGGTCATTTTGGCATGATCGTCCTATAGACTTTAGAGGACTCGATGTTCATCATTTGGTATTTTATCAAATCAATCTAATACAGTAGTTTAAATGGCCAAATTATCCTTCGTCATTTGATCGTGGATACGAAATCTTGTAATAATGATTTTGTTCGATTAAAGAAAGAATAAGAAGTGCTTAACTATTGGGTAGTTCACCAAATATGAGAGAAATGGTGGGGACGAGATAGATACATGAAGGATATGGTGTTAAAGTTATGAATTATGCTTATTGTACATCGTTGGTTGACAACTTCTTTGATAGTATACTTATGTGTAGAAAATATGACCATTGATTGTAAAAAGTTTTTTTAAAATCAATGTAAAGAAATTTGGTAACTTACATGATGTCAAATTTGATGTAAAACATAATGTACATACATCATGATTGTAAAGTCATAGCCGAAGAAGTGTCACCTTTAGACTCCATATATAAAATATTGTTTTTGAAATAGAAAATTAATTTTTGGAAAGAATTTTCTATTTTGAAAGTATTTTAGGAGGAAGATATTGGATCAACTTTATCTAAAATAATTTTTAACTAGGAAGTATTTTCATAAAATCAATGTTTTCAAAAATTCCTTTTACGTTCTCAAACGTCATGTCAAATAGATCCTTAATATCGATTTTTTCTTCTAGTAAGAACCTCTGCCGAAAAATGAAACTGGGACTTGTGACGACAAAAAGAAAAAAAGGAAAATAAACTCATTCATTAGGAGTTTTCCTATGACTTATTCTTCTACGGAAAAGTATATATATTGTTGGTGAAATTTTAATAATAGAAAATGGAGATACAAAATGAATGAGAAAATTACGAAATCAGACGGACTGAGATGTGGATATCTTGTTTTCTTTAAGGAGATTCAAGCATCTACGGTTTGCAAAGCCTAAAACACCGTGCAACAAAACTTCTGTATGACTTGTCTCCTCTAGGATACAACAGTCCGATTGTTCGTCGTATAGATCAAACAAATTTTGCACAAGTGGTTGAGCCAAAAGCTCAACTAAAAGAACACCATTATTTGCTCGATAATCTTTCAGTGAGAATGTAAGAAGAGAAGATGAGAGAATTGTTGTGTTGTTAATGAATGACTAAGGAATGATCCTATTTATAGGTAAAAATAGGCCACTCAAAATAAAGATCTGTTATAAACACATGAACTTTTTTCACCTTGAATAATGATGGTTGAACAGGGTTAAAAACAGAGAAAGTGTGGACAGACTAAATTAGCAACATTTGGTTGGGTATTTTTTTTCAAAAAAAAATTCAAACTGTCAATTCATGCTTCAACACGTGTCCCCCCAGTTTTTAACCATGTTTTTGTAGCATTTTTGTTTGACATTTCATTTTTCAAACCCGCAATCCCTTCACTTTCCTAACTCCCAAAACCTACAACTTTTTAAAAGAAAATATAATGAATGAATTTTAATGTTAAAATGCACCAACAAACTTTGTCGAAGTCTTTTTGTACAAAATTCGTATTCTAATGTATAAAAATAAAGATCATAGAGAATAACAATTTTTTTGGTCGCTGCATTAGTTAGTTATATTGTCACGGTCAAAAATTAATATGTGGTTTTGCTCTTGTGCTCCCCCTATCATGTATCTAATTTAAAAAGTAAACGCATGGGAAACAATTACACAATTCATAAATTTACAAATGAAATGTTTTGTTTAGCAATTATTCAAGAACGGACCATATTTCATAAATATACGAGGTCCCGTACATTTTTTCGTTATTGAAAAAAGGATTCGCTAACCCTAGCCCGGGTCGGAGCCAGTAATTTAATTGTTGAGGACATGACCTAAATTGCGTTTCATATAAAATAAAATATTTAAGGTGTATTTGATAGTGATTTTAGTGGTATCGATATTTTTTTGAACTGAAATATTTTGAATTAGAGTTTGGCTCCAAAGATTGCTTCCAAGAACTTGTAGAAAATGCTACAAGTTACCCCCAACAAATTCATTAGGTTTACGTTCAAAAAATTCATTAGGCGAGCATAAGGAGACTAATTTTTTTTTTTCTCATATTGTTAAATAATTAAAAAATATACAAAATATTGAAAAAAATATTTATCCCTCACCATAAAACATGGTAGTCGAATATTTGGACATATTTGTTATCATGGACAAGACATGTTATTTAGTTGAAGGTTAATGATATAGATGCGATGGGGGAAAATTGAAGACACAAGTGTAACAATAACTAAAAGTTGAGAACTTTCATTGCAACTAAAATGTAGTGCAAAACAAAATTTTTAATGTGAACAGTTATCGTTCGTTTGATTGTAAAGGTGGAATTTAGGTTGAAAGAAAACGAATTGTAGGGAATTGAATTGCCTAGAATTTGTTTTAAAGATAATAGTAATTAATTGTGTTTGATTGATATATTTTTCCATCTAATTCGTTTGATTTGTTTTTCGTGCAAATTTTTTGGTTTTAGTATAAATTTTTTTACAATTGGAGATAAAATTTCTTTGGATTGCCAAAAAGTAAAAAAAAAAAAAAATTCGAATTTTTTTGGTGTTCGTTTGACTTTGTTTTATATGAGAATTGTCAATAAAAGTGATATATTTTTTTAGCATTGAGTCTAAATTTTTTTTTCAATTGCCTAAAAAAATTGGAATTGGGGCGCGTGAGTGGGAGGAATTCCACCCCAAATTTGGTCTATCAAACAACCATAATTACATAAAATTGAAAAAAACTTTTTCTTTTCTATGAAATTCCTTTACAATCAAACAGGGTCTTACACTAACATTAAAGTTAAAATGAGGTAGGCTGTTATCTTTCAGTTCGTAGTTTTTTTAAAAGTAATCAAATGTACATAGGATGCATTTGGTAGTTCTCAAAAAAGGTTTTGAGTCTGTTTGATGCACATTAAAATAGAAAGTATATATTTTTTGGGTGATATAATGGTAAATATATGGTTAAAAAAAAAAGAAAAAATTATTGATGTGATGATAAATATTATTTTATTGAAAAATGTGTGGTTGAAAATGAATAGAAGAATGCGAATGAAAATTAGAACGTGGATCAAACATGAGTTTAAAAACACTTTTAAAGGTATTTGAATAAGTTTTTGAAAATAATATTGACTTTTATAGAATACTAACGTAAGATAACATTCTCATCAGTCTCTCGTATAAGAGTCATGCTATAGTGTCCGCTTGTTTGACCGTTTGAATGACCACACCCACACACATTGGGAGAAAAAATATTATTTTATTTTCGCAGGACCCACACACCCATGTGAGGGTGTAATCAAACAAATGGTCATCCAAGTGAATTGTTTAACATTTTTCCTCGTATAAATATAGAAATCCTATAAAATGGGTGTATAGCATTGTTACTTCTTCGAAAAGTAGAGTCAATATCAAAAGGAAAACATCGTCTGTCCTGGCTCAGGGACAGACTTAAAAATAAGGTGCCAACAAAGCAGATGGAGATTGTAAACGGAGAGGAATTTACAGAAGGAAAGCAATCACAAAAGCAATTAAAGTTTAAAAAATAGAATTGAGCTACTCAAACTGAAAATTTGACAGAAATATTGATAAAATTGACGTGGCGAATTGTGATTCGCTTATATTTTTTTTAAATTTTTATCTTTTAATGAATAAATACAAGTGTTGTCCATCAAAATTTGATGTCAAATTTTCCAGCTTGACTAGCATGATTGCACAAAATATGTACATGCCATAATAAATGTTGAGTAAAAATGAAAGGCCCATATCTACTCAGTAGTTAATGTCCATATTCATTTTCCCTGTCGGTAAAGTAGAGGCCACAAATCACTGGTAGTGACAAAGCCAAATGAATGATACTGCATGTACATGTCTAATTTATCAGGATCTGTACAAATAACTTACATTGGAAAAATTGATAGTATATTTTTTCAATTTTTTAACACACATGGGTGGGATCCATGTGTGAGGCCTTGTAGATCCCCTGATAACAAGGGTTTATACACTAGACTTTATTCAAGCCAAAGGCAGTGCAGCACCTGGTTTTGTGGGATTTTGTTTGGCCATTCATTTAAATTTTAAGGATCAGTTTGGTATATTTTTTGAGAAGCCAAAAGGAATTTTTCATATTTAAAAGTTGTTTTTGAACCTATTTAATTAATTTTATGATGATGCTTCTTCTAGTCAGAATACTTTTTAGAAGAAACTGATTCAATGACTTTTTCTAAAAGTACTTTCGTAATAAAAAGTTCTTTTAGAAATTAATTTAATTTCCTCAATAAACTATTCTACAAGAAGTAAAAGCAAAAGCAAAAGCAAAAGCAAAAAACTTTCCTTAAAAAAACACAAAGAATGGATTATTGAATTCTTAATACATTATATTAAAAAACTATTGGTTAGATAATATGAAATAGAATAAAGCTACTTGTACAGAAGAGGTTGACAAAATACTCACATGCGAGTGAGTCCCATGTCAATAAAATAGTCCAAAAAAAAGGAATGGAACCCTCGCATGTGAGTCTTCTGTCAACCTCTTCTGTACGAGTAGTGGGATTGTATGAAATAAGAGTAAAAAAATGACTTAGGGTCGTTTGGCATAGATTTTACTTTTACTTTTGCATCCTGTAGAGGATATTTTGAAGGAAACTATTTTAATTTTTGTTTCAAAAATAATTTGTATAAGAAATTTATATTTCATAAGTGCTTTTAGAGGAAGTCATATTGAATTAACTTCCTATAAAAACTCTTCTAACTAGAAGAAGAACTTTTATAAAATTAGTCAAACGAGTTTCAAAAGCTCATTTTAATTTTTTAAAAGTCATGTCAAATGGATCCTTAATTTATCTGAGATGGGGAAAAGTTGTAAATCTTATATAATGAAATAGTGGAAAATAATAGATTTGAAAACAAATTTCAAAGGCTAAAATTATATTTCATGTTCCATCTTTACCCCTGGTTATAATTTAGCCCCTAATCAATTAAAAAAAAAATGTTTTAACATCAACATTTCATTAATTGCGTTCTTGTATTTAATAACAACGTGGTAGGTTTTACTTCTTCAATGTCAAGATTCTTTATTTTCTTACATTTTAAGACAGTGATTTAAGTTTTAGGGTTTTGATGGTTAAAATTTTTATTTTTTAATTTTGTCCATGCAGGTGGGTTTCTCTGGAGAATGTCCAATATTTTGTAGCTCCATGGAAATGTTAAAATATGTTGTGGAATTTGATTTTTTTTATCTTGAAATTTTAGTTAGATGATTATATTGAGAGGTTAGGATTGAGTCGGCCTATGGGTTACGTCTTTTGGAGACTAAAAATGAATCTTATTGATGACACGATAAGGTTGGTGACAGATGAAAACATAATTTTTATGATATAGAACCTCGACAAAGATAAAAGAATTGATATTATGGAACAAGGAAGTGACATGGAAACTGATATGGACGCAATGTTGAGCCAATGTGTTTAGTTGAAGAGTGTAATGATAATATTGAAAAATAATGTAACGGTAACGTAGAGAAAGATGTAACACAATATTTTTATTGAAGAAATTTTAGGAGGTTGCATCACATTTTCAATATAATAAGTTTAGAAGTTATGAGGAAATTGTCAAGGAATGGAAAGATACAAGAATGCCTTGTTCGATGTTTTTGGAGGTTACATCTCATAAAAAGGACAAAAGGTTTTATGACCAAAGTGTAAAGAGAGGTAAAGATTGAGAACAAAATGTAAAATATAGCTAATTCAAATGTGTCAAACATATGTTTTTTTAAGACTTGTTCAATTAAATGTATGAATCATCGAATATGTGCTAAATTGTTACTCGAGGACAAATTTTATCAAAATTAGGTACTAGTCATTTAATTGGAGGACCATGCTATTTGTACCTTTTGACTTATCCGTTTGTTTATTCAACCTCACCCGCACCTCTCACATTGGAGGAGAGTGAGGTACATTTGTCAGAAGTGGGTCCCGACTCCCATGTGAGAGCACCGATGGGTCGAGTAATCCAAAGGGTAAGTCAAAAGGTACAAATGACTTAATCATTTGTTGTTTGTTCTTTTTCACTTATTTTATTTATTTACTATTACTATAGTAATTTTATCAAAAGTTTTGACATTTTTATGGTCAATTGGATGAAACCATCCAAAAGAACCCATTTCGCCCATTTAGTGAAATGCTATGGACGTTTACGTCAAAATTTGAAGGTTAGGGACTATTTGCACAGCTACCTATAGGTTAGGGAACAGTTTGCCTATTTCCCTAATTGGAAATGCATGGACTTACTAGAATAAGGTTACCTTAGAAAAAAGAAATCAAATGCCCTTTTATGGACACAAGTCTCTTTCCAGTTTGTTTAGACAACTGAAATTATTAATAGGAGTAATCAATATGGACTGAGGCTCTTAAATCTTTAGCCATGCCCATTGCACTGAATTAGTTGTTGCCCCTTGAATGTATTGATTTGGATTTAAGATGCATCCCATTGTTTACAAATCCCTCGGTTTGGGGATATAAGACAAGGAAGAGAATGACTTCATTTTTTGAACACTTCCATTTTCATTATTAACTCGAGTCGCTTCACTGCTCAATCAAAGTGTGCTCGACTTGCTAAATCAAAGTTTGTTCGGCTCACTCCACGAACTTGCCCATTGATAAAATGAGTCGAACCACTTGTGGCTCGCCAATACATATATATTTTACTGAATTGCATTTTTCACTCATTATGACAGATTGATTAACATGCGGACTAACAAGCGATTCATCAAACTTAACAGCATTTGACTTACATACCACTGCCACCCCTTATCCCCTCTAGAATTTCTAACCAAACCATTTCCCCTTAAAGTCTTGAAGTGGTTTGAGTATACACTATGGTAGGATAGTTTATTCAAGTTATGATATTTCGAATACCAAGTGGATTCGTCCACACAATCCTCTTTAAGATTAGTATCATAATTTAAGAGAATGATTCTATTACATGTGTACACAAGGTCGACCGTTCTATTAAAGTATTTATAGGGGAGTTGTATGCTTGCGTTAGTGGTTTGACCGGCTACGCGTACAAGCACGTGAGAGGTAACTCCAATCCAACAACATAAATGCTCTTTACCCTTCTTTACATTCTCGTGCTATAAATGCGTCTGCTATTTACGTCTCTTCTTTTTCAGCTCCTATTACAACAACTCAAAATTGACAAGGAATTATTAACACGCATGTTGATCTGTTACTCAGTGATGAAGAATTGTCTCTCTCGAATTGTCTATTGGGTTTCTTCAGAACCCATTATTTCTGAATCTGGGCTCCTCTTTTCAGTGATGAAGAATATCGCTATGGCTCTACTCACTTGCATTTTTGCTTTAGGTATGTTCAATTTGATCTTGTTAATTTCCACACTCAACACTCAATCAAACCCTACTGCGTGTTTTTTAATATTTCCCCATGGCCTAAAATTTCAAATTCCATCGATATTCGTGAATTAATTATTGAAAATCCTCCTCAAATTGGGATTTTTTTAGGTGGAGCTACAGTTGGAGCAATCACCGGAGGACTCAAAGGACAGACTACAGAAACTGGTTTTTTACGTGGGGTAGGTGTTGGTACGGTGGCGGGGGCCATCACCGGCGTTCAATTGATGGAACTCATAGTTAACGGAGAGCCATTTTCTAAGGTGATACATGCCATAAAACTTGGGTAGAATTCCGAAATTAATATATATCGCTTTCATGATTAAAAATTCATCTGCAAAATGCAGTAATTGATATTTATGGATAGTAGGGTAGCTGAATACTTCCATTAGTGGCACCCTTTGATTATTGTTATAAGAAATTTATCTTTCTGTTAATGTTAGAATAATGTGCCTAAATGAATTTCTTGAATGAACATACACTTGATCTTATGATTAAATGAATGTGAATAGTTATTCATATTTCAAAAATATTTATTTTTTGTCCAACGTTGGGATAATCTTTTGGGATGCGCTGATATTTGGTTTGGTGAAACCATTAATGATCTTTCATGTTGCACCAATTTAATTTGTCGTTGAACATTAATCTTTCGGGTTGTGCTGACTTGTAGTTTGGTGAGATCATTAATGATCTTTCAGGTTGCACTATTATATGGATTTCTTGTATGAACATACACGTGATTTTATGATTAATGAATGGGAGTCATTCTTGATATTTTGAAGGCATTAATTTATCATCGGACATTGGGATAATCCTTTTGGGTTTAATGATCTTTCAGGTTGCACTAATATGTAGTCTGGTAAACGGGAAGATATTTATGGAATGGGTCAGTCCTGCCATGCTAAAAGCTTATCAGTGGCAGGTGAGTATTGAATTTCCTATCTAACATTATTAGTTTTAATGTATTCCTCGGATTTTAGTTCGGTTAGCTGGGCAGTCGAGCTTATTAATGATGGCTTGGATGTTTTAGATTAGCACTATGGAAACAAGTTTGAGGGAGATTTCGGACATATTTGATGTCAATACTACTAGAGGATTATCTCAAGATATAATTCAGAAGCTGCCAATTTACGAATTCTATTCCCCAAGGATGACATCTTGCCACGAAACAAATTGTACAATTTGCTTACAGGTGAGCTCTCCTCTGTTGATCCATTAAGAGCAACATTAAGTATTTTATCAGCCATTATGGGATGAGGTGATTTTGAGGGTTTGATTGAACTCTATGTCCTACGTGGGAGTCTGGGGACCTGATTTTTTTTTTTTGGGGGGGATGGGACCTAATTCCTACTTACCTAATTCCTACAGTTTGTGAGTCTCAACGACTCAAACCCTTTCATCCCCACAACTTAAATAGACCAGTTTGGTTACATATAACCCATATAGACCAACCAAACCATTCTCAAGCACTAACCCGAAAGTTGCCATTTTCTCTCCTTATTACAGTACAAATCTACTAGTTCTATGTGCACTTTTTTTTTTTTAGTTCTATGTGCACTTTTTTTTTTTACCGTTGTCACTTTCTTTACTTTACTGGTAGGACTTTAAGAACGGAGAATCTGCAAAGATGCTACCGACCTGTAGACATTTCTTTCATGTACGCTGCATAGACGAATGGCTTCTCCAGCAGGGAACGTGCCCAATGTGTAGAAGAGATATCTGAATGCAATTGGACGACGAGGTGAAAACTGACTGTGCAAGGAGAAATAGGAATTTGGTGCTGGAAATGTTGAACCTCCAAATCTAAACGAAAGTATCCCAGTAATGCTTCTATCCTCAACATTGTTAGAGATGTACTTTGAATCAACGAACGAACTTTGATCTCTCATCTCTTCTGTAAGGGAGATTCGATCCTTAAACGACTAATCATCATAGTACAAGTGAAGTACTCTATAGTTGAATGTGGTATTTCACTATTTTCTCATGTCAATACAATGTTCTCTTAAAGACCGTCTCTCTGTTTTAATCAAAGTTACTGCTGTTGTGTTTGTAAATTGACTACAAACTGCATTAATGGATTGGAACAGAATGTTGTATTACAATGATAAGTAATTGCTACAAATTGAATCTGCCATACAGTGTGGGTTGAATCCTTTTATGAGTCCTCTGATTAAGGCGATATGAGCATTGAAAATGAGAGGTCACGTGACTTGATTCTTGAAATTAAAAGACTTGCATTTTTTTATTTTTTTTCGAGAGACACTTGCCCTTGATTGGAATTTGATTTGAAGGTATTCTTCAAATTCTATTATTATTTTTATTTATTTATTTATTTTTTAAATCCAAACGGAAATTACTTGGTCTTCAACTATTTTTCTTGACGTTGGCTGTTAAACCTTTCAAATTTGTCTCTTATACATCACCATATGGTTTTCCTCCATTGGTTTAAAATAAGGTTTTTATTATCTTACTAGTAGAGATCATGCGTTGCATGATAATTGTTATAATTTTACAAGTGATTTTGTTAAAAAAAGATAAATGATTTTGAAACATCAAAATATTTAACTATTTAGACTATTAATGTATTTTATATTATTAACGATACGAAGGTATATTGTATAAAAGTCATTAATAGACAAACTCAAAGATATATTCATATGTACCTTAGAAAACAATTATCTTTCTCCATGTAAGCAAACAGAGAGTTCAAAAAAGAGAAGTATGACAATCTGAAACGACTTCACATCTTTAAGAAGAATTATAACTTCATTACAGAACAAGTCAATTATAATTTCAATTACAATGGCAATACTTCAATGCCTATCATAAGACGTAAAATGCAATATGATAAGACAAAAAAAAAAATTAAAGAAAATGAGTTGGATGTAGTAAGATCTTATCAAATCAAAGATCAGTTTCAGGTTCCACCTATGACAATGGATGTAACCATATGATTAACATGGTTAAAATGGGTTCCGGCTAACCCTCTGAGAGGCTCACCTGTGGTAAATGCACTTACAATTCCAAAAAATTAAATTTACATGAAATCACCAAGAAGAAATTGATGTCAATCAGTAAAAATAAAATATACTAAAAATTGGTAAAAAGAGACAAGTGAATGGAAAGCTGAAAAGGGAAGTCTCCTAATGTATTTCTCTGAGAGAAACATGAGAAATAGGAAGGAGATCAATGAAAAATCAAGAAAGAATGATGAAATCATAGAATTCAATGACATCTTTGAAAGGCCAAACTATTAAAAATTCTTTATTTTTACTGTAAAATAAATTAGAGAAGTATACCTTTCATGAAGTGGACGCCATTATAAATTCCAAATCATTCATAATAGAAAGAATGTGTATAGATCTTATAAGAGGAGCTAAATGTCTTGGAAGTCTGTCATATAACTTCAACAAATTTATCTGCCTCACATTTTGCTATCTTGATAATCAATCTATGCAAAATGAATAGAATCAAATCCCAACTATAGAAACAAAAAAAAAAAAAAAAAACAAATAATAAATGAAAGATGAATCAAGAAAGAAATTGAATATGTAAATGTGAAAAATAAATGTAAAAACACAAACATTTGTCTTTACATTATCTCATTGGTTTGCAGTGCTAAACCAAATTTTGTCCATAGAGAGCCTTCTAATATTTTGTGGAATTAAATTTGATACGTCTTTATCATTTTCAAAATAAATATGAAACATATGATTGTCTCGAGACCTTTCAGTATTAAAAGCTGATGCTCAATAATATCGTGTTACAAAACAATGATTGTTCATAATATAAAATAATAGTTTCAAGTAAAGTCTCAATTGACAGTCTGGTAATGGATAAAAAGCCTTTGTTTGAGCCCCATTTTGATAAGAAAATGTATTTTGGATTAGTAGATTGATGGAGAATGTGTGATTAAAAATTAAGAAAAAATTTGAATTTGCGTGTAATATTATTTTATTACTAAATTTTCTTAAAAAGCTTAATCCACGAAATTCACATGAGTTAACATTTTATTTAATTTTTTTTTTCATAAATGGAACGATACAGTAAAAGAGAACTACCATACCTTCGATTCATAGCAAAAATCTATATTTACTTACCAAAAAAACTTGTTTCAATAATTCTTTTGATATTAAAATATAATATCAGCATGACATCATTGATGATGCGTTATGAATAGTAACCAACTTTCAACATAAAATCAAAGGAAACTCTAACTATAGTAGGAGAAAGGAGAAATGAATGATGAAAAAAAGAAAAAAGGACCGAAAGTGCACAAAAAATTAACTTTGGGGACTGAAGTGTACAAATATCAAAAGTTAAAAGACCTAGAGTTGCAATTTTTAAAGGACTCGAAAGAAAAGTCAAAATTTGAGAATTAAAATGTTCGAAATGAAAGTTGAAGGACTGAAAGCGCATTTACGGATAACGTAGTTGCAATATATAAAAGAGGAGATTTTTTTTCCTAGTGCTGTATGACATTATCAATAGGTCAGATATAGAATATATATAGATATAGATATAGATATAGATGTATAGATATAGATTTTCATTTGCATTTTACTACTTAATTTAGTTATTTTCTATTTTGTAGGTGTCTAACGCCAAAATATCAAATTGGAGGAGAAAACGGATGTAGAAAGGAAATATAGCTTTTTATTTGTATTTTACTACTTAATTTAGTTATTTTCTATTTTGTAAGTGTCTAACGCCAAAATATCAAATTGGAGGAGAAAATGGATGAAAAAAAGAAATATAGATTTTCATTTGTATTTTACTACTTAATTTAGTTATTTTCTATTTTGTAGTTTGTAGGTGTCTAACGCCAAAATATCAAATTGGAGAAAAAAATGGATGAAGAAAGGAAAAAGGGACCAAAAGTGTACAAAAATTTAACTTGAGGATTGAAGTGTATAAATTTCAAAAGTTGAAGAACCTAGGATTGCAATTTTTGAAGGACGTGATCAGAAAAAAGTCAAAATTCGAGAACTAAAATGTTTGAAATGAAAGTTGAAGGACTGAAAGCACAATTATCCAGAAAACTTAGTGCAAAAAAAAAAATGAAAAAAAATAAATAAATAAAAGATGTTGTATGACATCATTAATAGGTCATGACCATGCACTGTAAATTGGAACAAATCTTCATCTTTTATAGAATTAATCTTCAAGTACATTATTTTTGTACACTATCTTTGACATTGTACTCATAATGCATGGGATCCACTATTATTTTAATCATGGACTTCATCCCTTGTATGTGAGTGCAATATCAAATTTAATGTAAAAAATAATGTACTTGTAGCAAAACTCTCTTTTATATATTGTATAGATTATGAATAATCCTATGTAAGATGAGGTGTCTGAAAGAGGGTCAAAGCTTTTTAGCCCATAGCTTTACCTAGGGCTGCACAAAAAAATCACGAAACCGCAAATCGAACCGAAGTCGTTGGTTTGAAATCGTTGGTTTGGTTCCACGTGGACCCGCGGTCTTGTTTTCCTCAAACCGAACCAAACCGTTTCAAAATGGTTCGGTTTAGGTTTGAACTTTTAAAAACCGCAAAAAATCAAACCGAACCACTTTTTTTTTTAATTAAAAAAATATTTTTATTAAATTATAAAATCTCAAATAAATTCTCAAACCAGATATTTTTATATATATTTTTTTCAGTAATATGAAACTTCCAGTTCCAGGCTAATAGACTTTGGCCCAACCCAAATAATTTTAAATTACTGGGCTTATGAATTCCTAAAACCTATTGGCTATCACCAGACCACCAGTCCATCCGAAATTCCAAAACCTACGGCAGACACCAATCCGTCCGAAATTCCAAACGATATTTCTCTCTGCGCCGCCCGACGACTCCACCGGTATCTTCAACTCTCACTCTCGTCTCTCGCCGCCCGACAGTGCGACTCCACCCTTTTGTTTTCTCTCTTTTCTTGTGTTTGTTAAGGATAAAGGGATGATCTTAATTTCATTGTTTGCCCATATATATATTTAGGTAAGTCGATTTTTTTTATTTTTTGTTCATGTTCCCTGTATTTGATGGTGAGATTTGTTACAAATAGTATTTATTATTATATTTTTGGTCACCAGATCTGATAACTACCCATTTCACTTTTAGGCTTCTTAGGTTGAATTGGATGCTCTAATCAACTGTGAATTAAGAGTTCTTCATATAGCTAGCTGTATATAAATGTTCTCTTGAGGAATGGAAAACGGTTTGTTGAAACCCTCTATTTCTATTTTGTGATTTTCATCGATATTGGAAGAAGATGATGAATTAATTTAACAATGACAAGTAGTGTAATTTTAGATGGGCAGGGGGGTGACTTTTACTGCTGTTTCGAAAGTGATTTAGATGGAGGATATGTTCTGGCAGTTTCACTAAATTCTCTTTCATACTCGATGCAATTAAAAATTACTGCAATGGAAAATTGCACTGTCCTGGCTAACAATGATCTGGTTATAGGTGGTTAAATAGTTTTGAGATCATCCTTCTTTTTGTTGTAATTTTAGGTCATGGTTTACATTTGGAAACATACTGAATATACTTTGGCAACTGATACATGGTGCATGTCTCTATGTCAGCCTGCCACTACTTTCCATCTCATCTTATTGTGTGCCACTGGAGCTATAAGTTTGACCAGCTTTGATAAAAAAATCTTGATCTTTCTGCCATAAAAAGAAAATGGCTTAGTGTTTTGGTTTTTGCTGGATATTATCTGTTAAAATTTATTTAAAGATAATAGTATGTTTAGAGTTTACAAAGAAACTGTTAAGACAAGGTTCTATAGTGGAGACACATCTGTTTGTTGAAAATAACCACTTTGCTTATCAGGAAAGATGCACTGTCATTGTGGTCTACATGTTTTGTACTGCTTTTAGTTCTGTTACCTGCTTCTTCCAGCATCATATATTTGTGTTTTTAATGAGCTTGAGAGAAATGTGTTTCTTTTTTCAGATATGGATCCAATTCCAGAAGAAGTCGATAATGCGATTCCAGTAGAGGATGACCCTGAAGATATGAAAATGGATGAAAAAAGTAAAAATGGAATATTTATTTTCTATTATCAATTTTGATATTTTTATGAATATTTTTTCTTAGTTGTTTGCTAATATCATTAATAAGGACTAATAAATGATTTGATATTTGCATATTATACAGAGGCCGAATCATGTGTTACAATCGGAGATATTGCTCCAATTTTTATCAAATGAGAGGTTAGTACTTTTGTACTTATTCTAATATTGTTGCTTGTAAAAGTTTGAGTGGTGCTAGCTTAATACTATATTTTTTGCCTTTTTGTTATATATCGAATTTCAGACAAATATGAATATAATTTAACATTTAATATTATTAGTGCTCGTTTAAATTTATATGTTAACTTGTTTTAAATATATTATTATAATGTCGATAGGTAAACCGCGGATTAAAACCGAACCAAACCGCAAATAATGGTTTGGTTTGGTTTGGTTTGAAAAGTAGAATGGTTTGGTTTGGTTTGAAAAATTTCCAAACCGCTAGGAATGGTTTGAGTTGAAAATATAGCAAAAATCGTCCAAATCGAACCGTGTTCACCCCTAGCTTTACCCGTCCCCCGTTCGTTCGACAAATAGAGATTAAAGCAAGTCTTGAATTCAAAGCAGGTGTTAAATATTACATATTAAACTTAAATAAGAGAAAAATAAAAACAATTAGAACATTGTCTCCCTTTTCCTATTGCACCTTGTGATATGGCATACGGGGGCAATAAGGACAAGTACCCTCTGAGATTTGAATCATAGATCTTGGCACGTGTATATCAAATTTTATATAATAGATTATATAATTTTATATGTTACTCTATTATTTATCAGTTTAAAATACAATCAACTTTTTTATTCAATCATTTTCTTCCACATCATTTTATGTAATCTCATACGTATCATTTTTATGTACAAGTAGCATAATTCTTGAATCATTAATATAATCTTGCAAAAAAAAAATATTAACTATAAAGTGCCCCCACTAAATTTCAAAATTTGAGAATTATTTTTTAGTTAAAATCGACCTTCACGGAGTTAAATTTCTGATTCCGCCTTTGCCTTCACCCAATAAATTGTCATCCCAATCGAGGTGAGAGAAATGGGAAAACAACTGGATTTTTAATAAAATTTGATAAAAATTAATAAAATATATAGTTAAATTTAATTGTCGTCTTTGACTTGAAACTTTTAGTAAATTATAATCTACACTTAACAGAGATTTACTGATCAAATAGACGTAATCATTCTTTTATGATTCAAGTGCTATAAAATTACTACATAAAGATAAAAGACTTAAACGTCAAGAAATAAAAGTGTGACACAATTAATACATTACTCAGTGTTTTGAGACCACCCCCAAGAGTAATTGCACGATGGAAGGCAAGGGTAAAATTGACTTCTTCGCACCGTTTTATGTAACTCATAGGGGCTTTTGAGATTTAAAAAAATTACTTTTGAACTTATTTGACTAATTTTATATATAAAAAAAAAAATTCTAGTTAAAAGAACTTTTAGAGGAAACTGATCAAATGTAGCTTCATTTAAAAGTATTTTAGAAATAGAAAATTGTTTTATAAATTAGTTATCAAACAAAAATTAAAGTGGTTCCCTTCAAAAACTTTTCTACGGAAAGCAAAAGAAAAAGCAAAAGCAAAAGCCATCATAAAAAGCTATAACATTAAAGATCAAACAATTTCAAAATTATTTTGGGTAATTATATTACCATCACGAGTTTTATTAGTTACACCATGATTTTAAATATTTTTTATTTAATTAAATAGTCTTAAATAAAATTATATAAATAGAATTTTAATATATTTATTACATAAAATAATTTATTATTCCACCACATTCTTAAACCTAATTTTTTCTTTCTTTTCCCTCAACGATTGCCATGGCTTTGCCATGATGTTGGAGAGATGCCTATCACATGGGGGAACAATCTTTGAAAAAGCATAGCAGCTCCTACCTACTTCATATATAATATATAAACTTCGACCCATGGAGTCACGAGCATACTTTTGTCGTTTAAAAAGTCAAAACACCCATCAAAAGTATATTATATTTTTCAATTATTGACCCATAAGCCTCTATTATTGTTGAGATTGACACATCCGACATAGGGTATGATGGAGTATTAAAGCAGATTTCAAAAATATCATGTCAATAACAGTTGGTTAGATTTTATAGTGAAATACTTTGAACTGAACTTCAAAAGAACCATTCAACAATTAAAAAAGATATTTTATCAATTGTTTTGTGTATTTCAAAATTTCAAGATGATTTGATTAATAAAGAATATATATATATATATATATATATATATATATATATATTTTTATCTTTATTGAATTAGGAGTATAAATGTAAATTTATTGTAGTGTATTTATTGAAAATATACCCAATTATAACATTTATCTCCATCCCCACCCCTTAACATATACCCCTACTGCTCATACAACAAAAACGACGAGGATGGAACTAGGAGGAGGTGGGAAAGGTAACAGTTGGGGAGGTGAAGTTAACGCTATACTCGAACAAGGGTGTATTAAAGAGAAAATTTAGGACATATTTTTAGAGTAAATTACATAATCATATCTTAAAATAAAATTTATGACAGTCACGTAGATCTCTCCCTTGTGTTTACAAAATTTTCAAAAATCTTCCTTCGAGGTTTACTTTAGTAAAAGTTCCTGGACAAACAAAAAGTAAATATTATGGGGGTGTCCTCAACTATGATTTTGATGAATTTTAAAAGATTATAAATTCTAATGAATTTTGTGAATTTGAATAAATTTCATAAAAATTTCATCAAATATGGTGAAATTTCAAAAGATTTAATTATATATATTTTTAAGCTCGAAACCCATCCAAATCTTTTAAAATTCCACTATTAATGAAATTTTTATAATCCTACTGGTTATTGAAAATATTTAAATTTTAAAAGATTTCATTGAATTTCATTAAAATCTCAATTTGTGACATCTAAATTTTAATAGATTTCATTAAAAATCATTAAAATCTCAACAGAGTACACCTAAATTTAGAATTTTTTTAAAAAAATTCATCACAATATCAATTGAGACACCCATTTAAATTTCTTCTTTATTCGTCTATACTCTTTGGAAATTATTATTATTATTGTTTATACTATATTATTATTAGAAAATTAAATTAATATCATCACAATTTTAAATATGCAAAAGATTGTTATCAAAAGTTTATGGTATAGATTCATTTTTAGTTCATTTTGTAGTAAATATTTTGGATCAAATTTATTTGAATTTTTTTTTTTTTTTGTTATTGAGGAATCAAAATTCACAAAATATGAATAAGATGAAATTACTTGACTTTTGTATAAAAAGTAGACTTTTTAAAATTAAAATATTTTATTTTTTGCTAAATTAAAATTAAGAAAACTAGGGGATGGACAATTATGTAAGGATAGGATAGGGACAATTATGCAATAAGTTTGACTTCTTAGGGTTCTAAGTGCTTTTTTCTTTAACGGAGGGTGCAGACCAATAATATTAAAACATTGTGGGGATAATATCATAAATATTAAAAACAAGAAGGAAAATAGCAGATGTACAAAGAAGAAATAAAAAGACATTTTTTCTGGTGTCTCAGTTGCTCACTCTACTCCCTAGACACACGCACTGCAATATAGAGACATTTATGGCGTGGTGCACCGCTGCAAGGAGCTTCCATTTTCCGGCAATCGATGTCGGCTCACTTCTATCTCGGGTCGGCTGTGTATCATTTGCTGGTACTAACCTCCGCTTCCCTTCGTCGTCATCTAGATCATCGCCGCCGCCAACCCCGTTCGCATCCTTGAGCATTTCTACGGATGCCACTGCCGGTGAGTCCCCCTCTCGGATTTCTATATATGTATATCCTGTTGAAATTGTGTTTATTGAACTTCCGTTTCAATTGCTGCTATAGAGAATTGTACCTTATGCATCTCGGATTCCTGGAAACTTTCTAGACAAATTAATATGCTATTCATGTTCAAGATGATACTACTGTTTATGTCTAGATTATACTCGAAAGTGTTAGATATTTATACAATAAATATAATATGTAAAAGAAATGACTAATTTAGATTAATAGCCCAGCTGGTGGAAGGCGAAGGCGTGAACTTTGTGTGGGAGGTTTGGGTGCGGGTCACGTCCCATGCAATAATATATTGGGAAATTTTCATAACTAAGAGTATAACTTTGGTCAAATTCAATAATAAGAAATTAAGTTTCAACTTTTAAAAATCAGATTTTTGTTAATTTTTATTTATAATTTAATTAATTAAATATATTAAGGTCACAGATCTCTATAATTTGGTCACAGATTTACAATTAAGTTAGTCATATATTATTTTCGATCACAAATCAAAAATTTTAAATGTCAAAAATTATTTTACGTCATAATTCAAAAATTTTATAGGTCACAATTTGTTAATCGGTCACAGATTCACAATTTAATTAGTCACATATTATTTTTCGGTCACAAATCAAAATTTTTAAATGTCACAAAATATTTTACGGTCTCGATTCAAAAATTTCATAGGTCACAATTTATTCATCGATCACAAATCACGTCACAACTTATTTTACGTCATAATTCAAAAAATTTAGGTCACAATTTATTTATCGATCACAGATTCACAATTTAATTAGTCACATATTACTTTTCGGTCACAAATAAAAAAATTTAAATGTCACAAATTTTTTTACGGTTACAAAATTACAATTCAAAAATTTTAAAGGTCACAATTTTTTCCTTGGTCACATGTGAACAATTTATAGATCACAAATCATTTTCGAGGTCACGGATCAAATTTTCAATAGGTCACAAATCATTTTCGAGATCACAATTCAAAAATTTTACGAGTCACAATTTGTTCCATTGGTCACATATCAAAAATTTACTCGTCACAATTTATTTATACGTCACAAACAAGTCACAAATTAATTTTTAGTCACAACTTATCAAATTATTGGTCACAATTGAAAGTTACGATCACAATTGAAAGGTCACATATCCAATTTCGAGTCACAAGTGGAAGTCACAATCACACTTTTCCTCACAGCCAACATCACAGCAGTCAGCAAAACCCACTCCACCACCAAATCTAGCAAAAATCTCGCCACATCAACCACTCCAAATCATCGCGCCACCGTCGCCGCCACACATCACCACCACTGTCACGGCCACCACCGTCGACTACCACCGCCGCTATCACCAATCTTTCCGGTGAATAAAAATCCCAAAACCAACGCAGCTGCACCCACACCACATCCCACCACTCCACCGCACCACCACCAACCACAACCAACGACGTTGCCACCATTGACGACACCACCAACCACACAGATCTGGAAATCGCAATCACCAAACCTCACAAACCTGAAAATCACAACTCCTACCATTACCGCCATCGACAACAAAATCTGAAAAATCACACCTGCATCACCACCAAATCCATCGTTGCTGCCCCACCACACAACTCGCCACCACCGCCATCAACCACCACAGAACCAACAAAAACTGTCGCCAGATTTAGGTAGACTCGAATCGTCGCCCATTGCAGTAGATTCAGGCAACATCATCCCCACAAAACCACAACCGTCCCCACACAACCACATCGCGCACCCAACCACGACCGCCCCCCACACACCACAACCGCACCACACAATCGTCGCACCTACTCCCACGACAACCACCACCGCGCACACACACCACAGCCGCGAACACACCAAAATCGCACGACTCACCACGCCACCACCAATCACCTCACCAACCAGATCTACCACCGTGCACACACCATCCACCTTCGTGTGGATCTGGTTCGATGGTGTTTGTGGGCGAAAACTTGATTTTCGCCTTTGTGAGTCTCCGCAGTAGCGACGCTCACATCCGACGAGGTGAAACAGTGACATCAGGGCAACGACGGCGATATGCATATCCAATTAGAGATGGTCGACGGCGAACTAGTTGGTAGCGGGTGGGAGGGAGAGAGGCTGGCGCACTTTGGGGAGAGAGTCGAGAGGTAGAGAGAGGGTTTGGGGGATTAGGGATTAATTGTTTTTAAATAATTAATATAGAAAATCTTTTTTTCTGATTTTTGAATTGTGAAACTTGGGATCTGATTTTAGAATGTTGCATACTTAAAGTAGGGTATTGAGTAATTTCCACTAATATATAAGTCTTTGATCCCCGGACCTTGGGCTCTCGGGCTTCATTGATTAAAATAATTATTTTTTTGTTTATTTAAATCATTTTTGAAATTATTTAATGGGTCAAACTAGTATTTTATAACCATTTTTTAACAACCCACTCCGCCTGTGTAAACGTGCATCTAGTTTTGAAAAATATACATCAGAAAAAAAAATCTTAATTTTCATATTCTGTAATTTTTTATACTCGAGTTTTACATTTCTATATTTTAGAGTACACTTGAGAGTTCTGAAATCATTTGTGATTGCTGTACAAGTGATTTATTTGATCGTTGTATCTTGGACGTGATTGTCCACAGAGGTTGCAGCAGTTATCGACGGACAATTTCATTTTACTGTGCTGTCATGAAACTCGACAGTCGAGAAGTTTTATTTTCGTGTTTTACTGTTCTGCAAGTTACTGCAACTAGTTTATCAACATAAAGTGTAGTTTATATGATACAAATCTAGTAATGAATAGTGTGAAACGTAGGCCTCGGTATTTTGACCGGAATCTAACCTCTCGAACCAAAATCAAACCAGATTCGAAGGTTCTGGTCCGGTTCCAAAAATAAAAATAAAAATTAGGAATTAGAACCGAAAACTAACTTAATTTGGTCGTTCTTGGTTCCTGAACTCCCAAATGAAACCGATTTTTTGTATAATTTTTTATTTACAATTTATAGGCTGGGTAAAAAGTAAAAAATAAAAAATAAAAACCTAATATGGTAGTAATTTGTCTAAAGCTCTACACACTAACCCTAAGAAATCAAGATTGAATCCTACTTTTATGCCTCTCGTCCCACTTCAGATTGTTATATTTCAAAAGTTAGTACAAGTTAATATTTGCAATTTGGACTTTCTATAAATCATTTAAGGTCAAGCTAGGTCGTGTTGTAAGTTAATGAATCGAATCATTCATTCTTTGCAATTCGAGTTTTTTACTTTTTTGCATCGTTTACAAATTTATGGTTTTTAATTTTTTTTTATAATGCTAATTGAATATGATATATTCATAGTTTGGGTTGTGATATACGTTTTTGGTTATCTTGAGTTCGTTGTCCTCTTTTGAAATATAATTTTTCCCTTTTTATTACAACTGAGAGTTCAGTATATGAACCGTAGTTTCTAGATACTATATTGTTATATATGTAATTAATATTTTTATGTCAGTTCGTTTTAAGAGTAAAAAAAAAGCACTGTTTATAATTAATTATAGGCTCTAGCATGCCTCACTTATGAAGAAAAATAATTTCTTCTCAAACTATAATTTAATTTTTGATATTTTAATTATCTCATCTTTTTGTGATTTTTAGTCTCCACTATTTTGCTTTTTGGAAATTCTTAGCTTGATTTTCTCCTTTACACAAATATTGTCGAGTAGTAGCGAGTTAGGTATATGTATTTAAATAACCTATATGGAAATATTTATTAAATGTATATAAAAAAAATGTTATGGGTAGAACCGAACCGAAGCCTTCGGTTTTGGGTTTGGGTTAGTTTGGTTCCAATAATTACAAGGACCCGAATGATTCTACTTACAAGATACTGAAGTGTAATGGGTGGTTCTGGTTATTGAAATACTCGGACCGATCCACCCAATGCCCATGCCTAGTGAAATGGGATCAATTGTATAATTAATTGCCAAGAAGAATTTGATTTAGTGTTCCTAAATTAGAGAACATAATTTACATCTTCAACTTGCATTCAAAAAAGTTGGAGCTATTGAAAATATCTATTCGTTAAACTAGTATATTGAAGTGTAAGGGAAGTCAAGAGTTATGGTATTATACCAATACACGTTTCTCGAAGGGAAAGCAGAGTAATTCTTGGCAGTTGTATTTTAGTAGTTGATTTCTGCCCGGGGTTACTCATTTAGTACCATTGTTATTGATGGTAAGTTTTTGGTTGTTTTTCTTCTCAATATTATTTGTGTGAAATTCTTTTCTCTGCATATGTTTCTTTATATCTACTCAGATGTTTTTGAAAGAAGCAGTGACTGAAAAGACTCTTGAGGGAGCCGACCCTTGACCCTACTATTGCTTCTTACTAACTGCTCTTAGGTTGTACTTGTAAACAGTATTTACTGTTCATAACAAGTTGAAGACAAAGCAATTTTCTTTCTCCATTTTACTTTTCTAATTTCTTCCATTCAAGAAGGAAGAATTTCCAAATGTGAGTCCCTTGTGCTTTACTCATCAGTGCGATGCACCCCAGTACTTAACTGCTTGTGTTTGGTTAAGGACAGACTATTTTGGTTCAATTGATTTGACGATCTTCGTTGAACTTTTCCATTATTTTTCTACATTTCTTAATGCCTGTAATTTGTATTGTGATGCTCATCTGTTTCGCAATATGCAATTGAACCTAGGCAAAATGGAAGCTGTTCAGACAGAAAAGGCTCCAGCAGCACTGGGGCCATATTCTCAAGCCATCAAAGCAAATAATACACTTTTCATGTCTGGAGTTCTTGGACTAATTCCAGAGGTTTGTAGTGTCCGCTGACCATACAATATCAAATTTTTTCTTTAACCATCTAATTACTGTTTTATACATGATCTCTATATATGTATAGTTTTATTTACTCATTAAAATAAAACAAAAAGGTTAAAAGAGTGGTTGTGATAATTTTTCTCATGCATGTATGCAGACCGGAAAGTTTATCTCTGATAACGTGGAGGACCAAACTGAGCAGGTACGCTATCATACGTGAACTCTGCGATTATTTATTTTTATAGACTATGTTTCAATGGCAAATGTATGAAGTGTATAAAATTCTCTTTGTCTATACTAAATGTATATGGTATTGTCTTGTTATAACATTGGCATTTAACAATCACGGTATTCAGTTTCTGGCTGGAGAGTGGATAGCTTACTGATGTATGTTTAAATTGCTAGGTTCTCAAGAATATGGGTGAGATACTTAAAGCGAGTGGTGCTAGCTATTCTTCAGTGGTCAAGACAACAATCATGTGCGTGATCTTGTTGCAATACCTCTCTCTCTCTCTCTCTCTCTCACACACACACACACACACACACACACACACACAAAAGCCAGCTCAATTACACGCACACGTAGATGGACAAACACACTTCTCATCACCGAACAACATCTTGGTTTGTGCAATTGATATTGCGTTTTGTTTCTTTACAGGTTGGCTGATCTGAAAGACTTCAAGAAAGTGAATGAGATATATGCTAAATGTGAGTATTTAGGATTTAAGTTAACTCTTATCTGTTCATATAATTTATTTTGCTTGGATTTCGCATACATATGAAGATGCAACTGATAGGAATTGATCCCTGCATCCCTATTTCTTTGCATGAACTACAAGAAAATCGTTTGAAGATTAAATTGCTTAGCATGTCCTTTTGTCGCTTCCAATAGCAAAGAGTGCTAATTGTTTCCTGTGTTCATGTACCTTTATGAAAAACTCTTTTTCCTGAAAGTTATTATAAATTCAGTTTCCTCTCTTGTTAGCTTAATGCTGATTCATTTAAGCCACACCATTCTGACCTCCAGAGTCTTGCCAATTGATTTTGGGACAGCATTTGATGAAAGGGTGCCTCTACAACTTCTTATAAGACCTTAGTATGAGAACCCGAACGTTTCCATTCAAATTTAGTTTTATGCAAATGTGTAATGCTTTTTTGATGTCCGTGTACCTTATTATGTAAATACGAATACAAATGTCTAATGCTTTAAATTTCTAAAAGGGCATGAATTTCAGCAGTAGTTGTATGGAGTAGTTTGTCTTCCTCTTGAAAAGCTTGTGAGAATTTTCATATATCATCAATTTCCAAGTTGATTAAATCTATAGACTAGTCAAGGCTATCAAATACGTAAAATTAGATACGCATTATCCATTGATCTTTCTTAAACCTGTGTGTGATTTTTCTTGAGTGAATCACTATATCATGCGAGCATCTTCTGTAACACATGTAGCCTGTATTTTGCTAATATCCTTGTTGTCCCAAGCTTGGTAGTTCTAATCATGTTCTCCTGACCAATTTATTTATTATTATTATTATTTTTTTTTTCCAGAACTATTCCATGTATGTATTAATGCTGAATTAACATTTTAAGATAGTAAGAGCATCTTCAATAGGCTCTTTAGTAGCGTTGTTTTCTTTATTTTAGAGGGTCGAACCTCTTCTTTTAGGTGTCTAATACACTCTTTATCTACAAAAATCAAAATAAAGACTGGATTTGACTCTCCAAATGTAGAGACCCAAATCCATTCTCTATACAATGCTTCATTTATTGTGCAATTTTCTATTTAATTCTTCGTGAACAATAATTGCTTATGGGAAAAGGCAAAATAATGAATGAATATAGTGAGTGTTATTGGAGTTGTGTAAAAAATTTGACTCTTTTTTTTTCTCTTTATTTTTTTTTTTGGGGAAATTCGTTGAGACACTTCATATGATAGAAGATGTTCTTTAAAATAAAGAGCACTATTGGAGATGCTTTAATGGTCGATCATTTAATCTGTACTTGTATTTGTAATATTGCAGATTTTCCATCACCTGCTCCGGCTCGTTCAACTTATCAAGTGGCGGCACTACCAATGGATGCAAAGATTGAAATTGAGTGCATAGCTGCACTATAGTAGCCAATAGCCTCTCATTGTGTTCCCAAACTTCTTCTAAATGATCTAGAGCCTAGAGGCGACATATTTGGCTGTTATCCCCATCGATTTTGAAATATAAAAGAGAACTATTTAAAACCGGAGTAACCTCTAATGCTACTCCTCTAATGTTGTCGATCGTGTCTGATAACAAATTCTGATAGTCATGTAGTTTATTACTGTTTAGCCTTACTGTATGCTCTTTTTTTTTTTTTTTGTCTTTTTGGAGACATTGCTTAAAAGCTAAAAATTGAGTGTTTTAGGTTCTCACTAGTGCCCAGGCTTTGCTTTTTCCTTTCTTATAAGCTCTTTTAATTTGTTGAATAAAAGCTTAAAAGTCAGCTCATAATTTAGCAAAGCCAATAGTGCTCCTTTCTATTGTACATAATTATAAGTTTATGAATTAAGTCACAAGTACACTTCATTTTGATACTATGGTTGACACTTCACTTACATGTGGTGGGGTCCATGATTATTTTAATCATGGGCTCTACCTTTTGCATGTGAGTGGAGTGTGAATCATGATATAAAAAAAATGTACTTGTAGCATCATTGTAAATTTATTGTTCTTATTTCGAAATCCTAAACAACGGCTAAGGTGATGATTTGACATGGCAATATCACATGTTGTCATACCTACAGTGGATATTATAACTCCTGCCAACTATAGGCAATCTGATGAAAGTTTTATGTCTTAGAACATCACCAAATAACTCTTTAAATATGATATGCTTTTTAGTTTAAAGAGTCGACTCTTAAAATTATGCTTCAAGACTTTTTAAATTAACATTTTAATTTAGAGAGTGAGTTTGACTCTCCAAATTTGGAGAATCAAACTCACACTTCATAATTAAGTGTATTTAAAGTGTTTCAATTTTCAATATAGAAAAATAATAAAATAATTTAGAGAAAATTTAGTTAAAATTAAAGATAGAGAAAAATAAAAAGGTTCCATTTGATACCAATTTTTCTTTCATAAAAATGAAAAATATGATCGTTATTAATCACATCCAACCACCTTTTTTTAATTTCTATTTTTTGTGAGGGGCTCATAACAATTATATTTTTCATTCTCATTCTTTGTAGAATGAAAATCAAGCTGGGCCTAAATATTTTTTGAGTAGTAAAATTAAATGTTAAATATAAAAAGTTTGTTAAAGTACTTCAAAATTTTAACCCTGTTCTCAAAATAATATAATATGCTCTTTATAGATAAAAAATCTCTTACAGATGGTATTAGGATATCTCAGAAAAAGGGTCAAAACCTGAATGTAGCGTTCTGATTGGTCAAGGACTGCTGTTTTCACAACCAAGGCCGAGGATAAAAAAAGAGAATCTCTTCAGCTCGATACTATAGTTGGACCCTAGAATAAAGATAGGGGCTTAATTTCATATAGATCAATCTACATTGAGAAATCTCGAGCAAAGCATTCTATTTATTATAACAGTAAACAAGAAGATTTATGAGCACTATTGACAATTCGAACTAGCATGTGCTCCATTTCCAACTATTGAACATTTTGCAGCTAAATACAGAACTAGATTTCCATTTTCAAGTGACCGGCTGGCAGCCAAATTACAAATACAACAGCATTTCAACGTTTTTCCAGCACAAAATGGGTCACAGAAAGCAGTACATAACGAAATTTACTCATTGCTGATCATATACAAAATCGATGCCAACTCATCTGAACAAATAAACTGTGGGTTTATCTAAATTATTGAATGATGCTTACTATGATCAGATAAAGCAAGTGAATAGAGACAATAAACCAAATCTCCATTGGGTTTACCATATGCATCAATTTGCAGGTTTCTCAGAAGATTTACGGAGTTTTGAAGATGAGTGGCTTCTGCGGTTTTGAAGAAACTTGGCTGTTTTGAAGTTCCACTGAGCAAAATCGAACATCCATAACTTGTTCTCTTTAATATTTTTGCTTTAGAACATGGCGCAACTGGATCTTTTGACTCTCCATCCTTGCTGCTAAAAGTTTGGCTTTCAAACTATTCTTGTGAATTTCGCGGCCATTCAATGCACCCTTTCAACCCCTGAGTAATGTTTGGATTCCCCAAGTCAGGTGAGCTCAATTGTCCAACTGAATCTTGAGGACTAAGTCCTTTGGCCGAACCGTGATCTGAAAGCCCATTTATTCCATCGATTGAAATGATCTTGTGATTATCGCCATTGCTCGGGTATGATCTCCAAAGCCTAGATATGGACGACACCTTCTTCCTATGCCGTGTTGGCACAGAGCATACTCCACTAACATCTGTGACTGGTGTCTGGTCGTTTTTGTCAACACGAGGATCACTTCTGTCAGGTGAATAACTCGATCCTTGATCATCAAGATGGCTCACGGTTTCCCACTCGCTCACGTCCTCTTCTATCTCGCCACTCTGGTCAAAATATGCATTAGAATGTCTCCAAGCATAGTCTTTATTGAACACGATCACTTTGGGGCTCACGGTGTGAACTTTAGATGCATGGCTGCCGTGACTGTATGAAACACATGGATCAACCTCCTTCTCGATGGGTGCACCAAAATTAAAATCTTCAAAAGCTGAGAAAATATCGTCTGGATTTGGGGGCTCATACTTTAACTCCCTGATGTCCTGTATATTGACAGAAGCAGCTGCCTTTAGAAGAAACTCGGCCGTCTTCATCTCGTCCACATTTGCAGTCGCACTTCTAGAATTCAGAAAAGTCTTGAGATCTACTATTAGCCTGCTCATCTGAGAATACTTTTCTTCAAGCATTGCCTTCGCATCAACAAGTTTCATTTGGACTCGTTCCTCACGCCAAACCTCAGCCATCTGCAACATCTTCCTATCTTCTTCGACTTCCTCCTGGAGTTTCATTGATTCTCTCTTTAATGCTTCTGCGTCAACCTTATCTTCTCCAAGTTCTCTAGCTAGTTCATCACAGACTTCTTCGATCAACTCTCTGGACTTTCGTTCCTTTTCATAATCCTGCATATAGCACTTTGCAGATAGTTTGACATCATTCAACTCATTAATGAGCTTAGAATTGACCATCTCCAGTCTTTGACGATTTTTCTTTTCTCTGCTCAAGTCAGCTTTGATGTCATTGATAACTGAACGGATTTTCTCATGCTCTCTGCTCCTCCAAGCGGTCCTTTCCTCACTGAGTTTCTGCAAGAATTGCTCTAGTTTCTTTTTTGAAGAGCGACGCTCAGTCTCGAGTTCATTAATTCTGGATCGAGCCCGCTCAAGTTCCACCTCCAGGGCAGATATCACAGGAGCAGAATTTGTCCGTTGGTTGATTATGGGTCGGCCAAATACTTGCTTTAGTGCATCTGATGTTTTCCAGCCAACAGGATCCCACTTTGTTGCCCCCTCCATTGAGTCATAAACTTGAAACGAGGGCTCAAACTGCAAGGAATTAAAGTATTTCCAAGATTAGATAGATAGGCTAAAAATAAGAAGTCGAGAACAAAGATAAAGACAACCCTATATTTGTTAATCAAATCAATCCAAGTTCTCGTAATCAACTCAATGTCAAGAAACTACATATCTTCAAGTACAAAATTGGGGAAGAGGAACATATCGAAGAAAACAATACCCTGTGTAGAAGCCCATTCTTTCGACCAGAGACAGAATGTGGACTATGTACCAGGTCCTTTGCATAAGAACTATGCACTTCATTAACATGATCACCGTGAATCGAGTCTCCAACATGAGCATTTCCAAACTGTAAAATGAAGACCATAATAAATCACAATTCCCTCAAAGTCATACGAGGATGAGAAAAGGCCATAGTCCCAAAAATGCTATCAAAGTAAACAAGAAAATTGCAAATTAGTACTAAACTACCAATGACAAATGCAAAAACAGCAATCTTATTGGTTTCTCCAATGGACCACAAATTCAAGTGAAATCAGAATTAAAGAACTATAACATTGAAACCCATATCATTAACCATAAAGCCTTATTACACTAGGCAGAAATCTTAATCAGATTTAAGTAAAGAACAAGAATCATATAAAATATATAATAAAGGTACAGTCTTTACGAAGGAATAGTACCTGAAACCCTAAACTTTGGCCACTCTTATTCTGAAACGCTGATGAGTGTACCCGCCAGAGTGCGCCGCCGAGCTTCCTCGCCGAAACCATATTTCTAATTTTTCGGCCACCCTTCCGGTCAACTTCAGCTGACGATTTCTCCTTCTTAATAGAAGCATTGTTGTTATTTTCATCATCACACTTCCATCTGAGTAAAGGGGTCTCGGGGCGGCTGCTTCGTTTCCCAGATGGAGCAACGGATTCCCTCTTCAACCGAACTCCGATCCCTGGAGTCTTAGTTTTCCGATGAGGCGGTTTGCGTGGTATAATGGGCTTGAAAGAAAGATCTGATTTTAGTGAAGAGTTTGAAGGTGCTCTCGGAAAATGGGTTTCTTTGAATTCGCTTTTTTCTCTGGTTATCTTCATTGTTTTTGCAGCTTAGAATCCGCCATTACACCCATATTTTACTTTAACTGTGTGTGAATTGTCAAAGATGTTCTTGGGGTTTGAGTTGGGGCCTTGGGGTGGAGGGGTAGGGTTGGGGAAGGGGGACTGTGATCTCTGTTCAGACAGCGGGAGGGAACCTTGTGAGGGAGAAGTATACGTTTGGTTTTTGTGTAATATATAATATGTATAGGTTGTTATAGTCAACGTCTGGATATTAAAACGACGACGTATTAAAGGAGAAGGTGACGACGTCGTATGTAATAAAACAGACCTAGACGGTGGCGTTTATTGGTTCAGCGAAAAAGCATCCGATGTTCGGGCTAGTTAAAATTCGGGCCTGGAAGTTACTGGGCTGTCACAAGGCAATGGATAATGATCCACGCTTTTAGAAGAGCGTGCCATTCACACAAAGAAGCACTATGGACATATTTGCTCCAAATTAAAATGATTTTAATTTAAATCAAATTTAAATAATCAATATCAACCACACTTTTCTTGGGTCTCATAACTTTTTAACTACACATTTTAAAAATTTCTATCACAATCTACTAAAAATTTGATTTTAATCCCCACCAAATATTTTTTTGACCCTGGACATTAGCCATGTGGGAATAATGTTGAATCAACTGCTAAAAGGACGTTTTTATGGATACATTCTCAATTGTTAGAATTCATCCTCGACACTCAATGGATAGGATAAAAAATTTCATTGTTGACGTGATAAGAGAATCTTAATTATGATTCTCTAATATTAACAGGAGATCATAAATGTCTTAATTTATATTCACTTATTATTTATATATATCGTAAGATCTCTATTCCGTTTAATCATAATCTTGTTATGATTCATTCAAAATACGTTGAAGTATACTAGTGTAAATATTTGAGTGTCGAAATTGAGTACGTGATCATGATCATGCTCACAATTATAGTTCAAATCACTTTTATGTAGATTATCCAAGAATGCAGTGTCTTGGCCATCCATTGTATAACCAAGTTGCCACACAAATCGCAACACATTGACATGTTGTATTTGATTTTATTCTTTTATCCTGTTATTCACTTCAATCAAGAAAAATAAAAAATAAATAAAAGTAAAATCATAAGCAAGTCTTTCTTAATTTACCCTGTGAACATATATCTCACAAGCTTAGTAGGGTAAATTTGAGCTTATAGACCAAATTTAATTAACAAGTTCAAATAAAAAATTAATATGAAGTAATAAAAATAATTGTGATTTCTCATTACGCGCTGAATGTGGGAGTGGTCCAACTTTATTAGCTTACGTCTAAAACACCTGCATGCAGCTGTCGCGAATTTGTAAACATATACATGCATAGACTCTCTTATTCAGAGATCTAATTGATTTTTTACTATTATTATTTTTTTGCATTATTTAGATGAGGAGAAAAGGCATCCGAGGTCTTTCCACGTGGCTGCATGTCATTCTCAATCCGGAGGTTAAATGAAAAATGAACTGATATTTTATACTTAAATAATTTAATAATATGGTGGCAGTAAAAAAAAAAAGGAATTAATTAGGATTGGAAGTCAAGATTTAATCTAATGAGGGTGCTAATTAGTTAAAGCTAATATGGTGCTTAAATTAGTGAAATGGAATAAATGTATTCATATTCTTCATTATTCATGTGGCTAAAGAAAGAATCAAAGAATTTATCATGTGTTTTCAAGAATATGTAGTAAATGGACAAATCGAGCGGGAGCCGACTCCCTGAACAGAAGCTTGGCTAGACTTGTCTTATGAGCTCACGAGTCAACTCGCCAACAAGTGACTCGTATGAGTAATTCGTTACTTAGCTCGCTAGTAGGGTAAGTGTTGAATATTGTTAAAAATCAATAAAAATGCGTGAAATACAGGAATGAAAAGTAGAATCGGTGGCTTAAAAAATGGCGGGCTTGCGGTCGCATGGGCATTTTAGGCCCTGACTTTGGATGTCCTATGCAACTGCATAGAACATTCTACTAGCCGTTAGGGCATTTTTGGTTGAATTTCTAGTGCCCTTTCACTTGTTTGGCACCACTTCGTGTTGCATTGATTAGTGCCTATAAATAGGAGGTCGATGACCAATACAAAATACTTAGAATCACTTGAAAAACACTTGTGATCAAAATTTCCATTCCACAATATAATCAAAATCTCTTTTCTATCATATTCACACTTTATTTTGTGTTCTTAAAGTTTTGAAAGATTTCACTAAGTACTTAAGCGTTAATACTTTTCAAGGCTTGATAGATCCCACAAATCATTTGCCGAAAACCCCTTTAAGCATCAAATTTAATCCAATAGAGGGTAAATATCGTTTGAGGACAACAATCACGTGTTTGAGCTTTCATTCAATTTCTTTTGTCGTTCCTTTTGTTTTTTCATTTGTTTATTTTCCATCCCCTTGTGTGAAATCCATATATCTAACAATCTCAAACGATAATATGCAATGGAGAATGAGACTACTATGGCGACGATCAAGTTAATGAATCAAGACTTCGCTCGTTTGAACCGTTTTGATAGAACAAATTTCACAAGATGACAAGACAGGTTGAAGTTGTTTTTCACGGCGTTGAAGATATTTTACATTCTTGATCCAAAATTGACACCATTACCTGAACCAACAAATAAAGAAATTGATGTCATAAGAGCTGAAAGACAAAAGTGTCAAGATGATGTATTTATATACCGTGGTCATATTCTCAACGCTCTATCTGATCGGTTGTATGATCTATACACCAACACTTATTTCATAAACGAAATTTGGAATATTTTGGAAAGTACGTACAAAGTTAAAGAAGAAGTGATGTGAACCTGCGTAGCAATCACCACAAAATCTCACAAGAAATTTTAGAACCCGAGAAAGCCAAAGTAATTAAAGTTTTGGATTTGATTCGAAAAATACCGAACCAAAACAATAAACAAGCACAAATGACGTGTTGACCATTTTGATTGAATATTTGAGAATCTCACTCAATTGATTTGAACACCACAAGAATGATCTTGATAAGTTCACAATTTTCCAACAAATAACAAAGAGTTGAAAGAAAAATTGCCTCTCGAATTAATCTCAATAATTGTCAGGAAATTTATATTTATACTAACCCAGAAATCTAGTAAAAATGAGTATAAGAATCCTAAAACATTACAAGTTATGGTAAAATTATAATTATAGTTAAATAAGGAAAAATCATGAAAAAAGAAATTTTCTGTCTCGAGATATAACCATGCGATCACATGGAACACTTAAAATCCCTGTGCTGGCCCCAATAATAGGTTGTGCGGCCGCAAGGACTTCGAAGTCATGCGGTCGCATGTTGTGATGGCTTAGCTCAGCTCGTGAACACTCGAGTTCGGCCCTAGCTCGTTACAAGCCGAGCTCGTGGCTAGTTGGTAACAAGCTGAGCTTGAGCTTGAGCTTGAGCTCGAGCTCGGCTCGTACTCGATGGACGAGCTCGTGAGTTCACGAGTCAAGCCCATGAGGTTTTTTTTTAATATATATATATATATATATATATATATATATATATTTGCAGATTTTCAAACTTTTTGTTAATTTTTTTTTTTTTCAATTAGGAACGCACAAGCCTCGTGAGCTTGGCTCTTTGGGCACAACCCGGGCTCGGGCTCGTCATTTTACAAGCCCAAGCGGCTGACGAGCCGAGTCAACGAGCAACACCCAATTCCCATCCTTAGTCGCAGGACTTTACAGTTGAGCTCCAAGTTCCCCTACTTGAATCACGTTGGTCCACTTGGTTTTGACCTCCGACCTTTTCATGAAAGTTGTTCCTTGGCTCGTTAACTTTGACATTTCATCCACCGTTACTTGAGCTAACAATCACATCGCTTTTTTCACGTTTTTTTCTTTCGACCGTGTCATCGGACCGCCTTCGACAATCAAAAGATCTTTCCTGAGACTCGATTTCGACGCGCCCGACTCCGTGCTCACATCAAAATGGTACCAAGAAATTCTTAATTTCAAAATATTTTAATTTCAAATATCTTGATAACATTCTCATTCTTCCCCAAATTCATGAGTTGCAAGTTCTTGTCAATAAGTTGAAGACGGTCAAAATTGAGATCTCGAAAACTTTCCAAGTGGGAGCAATTATTGCCAAACTCTCGGGAACTTGGAAATGATATTGGAAGAAAATCATGCATAGTTATGAAGATTACTCTTTGAAATAATTGCAGAAACATCTTCGCATTGAGGAAGAGTCAACGGTGAGAGATAAGAATGATAATTCTTATGAATACACTTCCAAGGCCAATGTTGTAGAGAAGACCAAACCTTTAAACAAATCCAACAAGAGAAAGCCTTAAAAACCTTTAATAAGTTTAAGAAGAAGTCTAAAGGTGATTGTTTTGTATTTGGGAAATCTGGACATTATGCAAAGGAATGTCGACACTGAAAACAAAACAACTCCGAAGGAAAGGTAAACTCCATCAAAGAAGACAAAATTGTGGTCACCGTAAGCGAGATTAATTCAATCCAAGGAAAAGATCCTAGATAGTAGTATGATACATGTGCAACTGTACTTGTATCATATGACAAATCTTTATGCAAGACATGTTATGAAGTGGATGGAGATCAAAATATTCAAATGGGTAACGAAGTCCGCTCCAAGGTGGTTGTGAAAGGAAATGTAGAGACCATCTTCACTTTTGGTAAGACTGTTACATTGACCAATGTGCTACATGTTCCTGATATGAATAAAAATTTAGTTAGCGAAAATCTCTTAGAAAAATTGGGCATAAAAAGTGTTTATGAGTCCGGTAAACTTGTATTATCCATAAATGAAAAATTTGTTGGAAAATGTTATTCTTGTGAAGGAATAATCAAACTTGTAATGTTGACAAGACAATTAATAATAAAGTTGATTTTGTTTATATTGTTGATTCATTTACATTATGACATGCTAGATTATGTCACATATGTAAGAGTATCATGAAAAGAACGTTGAAATGTGACTTCATACATATAGTGAAAGTGATGCATTTAAATGTAAAACATGTGTAGAATCTAAGATGACTAAATTTTTTTATCAAAGTATAAATAAGATTTCTAGTATTTTACAATTAATTCATACGGATATATGTGAATTAAATATTATGTTAACTAAAGGTGAAAATATGTATTTCATTACCTTTATAGATGATTATTCTAGATACACATATGTTTATTTGATGAAACATAAACATGAGGCCTTTGATATATTTAAAATATATAAGAATGAAGTTAAAAATCACTTAAGTAAGAAAATAAAAACTTTAAGAAGTGATAGATGATGTGAATATTTTTCTAGTGATTTTAATTCATTTTGTGAATAACAAGGCATAATTTATCAAACGGAATGGTTTGGCTGAAAGAAAAAAAAATAGAACTTTAGTTGAAATGATAAATGTCATGTTAACTTATACTAAGTTGCCATTTAATTTATGGGGGGTGAAGCATTGTTGAGTACATGTAGAATATTAAATATGATTCCTTCTAAATTTACAAATGTTTCTCCTTGTGAATTGTGGAAATGAAGAAAACCTAACATTGAATACTTCAAAGTGTGGGGGTATCTTGTTTATTGTAAGAACACAAATCTTAATAGGACTAAGTTGAGTCCAAGAGGCATTAAATGTGCCTTTGTTGGATATGCTAATAATAACAAATCTTATAGATTAGGACCGGATGAAATTAACTCTCAACTTATTACATTTTACTTAGTAGAGATAAATGAGAAGAATGTTGTAAGAACAACCCATTTTGTTTAGGAATAGGAAACAGGTCCTAAAACTTATATAGAAGATATGGTTTCTCGTGATAACATTTTTTTGGAAAGATGCAATTAAAGATGAAATTAATTCAATTATGACAAACAATACGTGGAAACTTGTTGATTTACTACCCAGATCCAAACCCAATGGATGTAAATGGGTGGATGTAAATGGGCGTTTAGGAGAAACTATAATGTTGATAGTTCTCTTAATACCTTTAAGGCTAGACTAGTAGTCAAATGTTATCGACAAAAGGAAAGAATAGACTATTTTGACACTTATGCACCGGTATCTAGAATAACATCAATTAAGATATTATTCGCATTTGCTTCCATACATGATTTGCACGTTCATCAAATGGATGTCAAGACGACATTCTTGAATGAGAATCTTGATAAGGATGTTTATATGGAACATCTCGAAGGGTTGCTCTACCAAAAAATGAACATAAAGTATGCAAGTTAGTAAAATCATTATACTTTTTAAAACAAGTACCCAAGAAATGGTAAGAAAATTTCGACCTAACTATTGTTTCATTTGGTTTCAAGCACAATACATTTGATTTCAAGCACAATAGTGTAGATAAATGTTTATACTCCAAATTATGTGATAATTATGTTACATTTATTTGCTTATAAGTTGATGACATGTTGATTGTGATTAATCATACGAATGGAATAGAAGAAACAAAGAGGTTTACTTCTACCACATTTAAGATGATATATCTTGGACAAGTGGATACCATCTTGGGTATCAAAGTTACTCAAACTAGTTTGGATTACCATTTAAATCAATCATATTATATCGAGAATGTGATAAATAAGTTCAAACATTTGAACACAAAAGAATTTAGTACACCTCTTGATCCAAGTTTAAAGCTTATAAAGAATGATGGGAGAGCAGTTGCTCAATTGGAACATTCAAGTTCTATATGGAGTCTTATGTATGCAGTTCAATGCATAAGGCCAGACATAATTTTTGCAATGAGTAAACTTAGTGGTTTACTAGTAATCTGAACAAGAATCATTAGAAGACCATTGGAATAGTTTTTAGCTATTTAAAGAAAATCAAGAACTTAGGTCTACAATATACTAAATTCCTCTACTGTATTAGAATGATTTACCGATACTAGTTGGATATGTAGCACGGGTAAAGGTAAATATACTTCAAATTGGGTGTTTACTCTTAGAGGAGGTGCTATTTTTTGAAAATCAAAGAAACATACATGTATAACACACTCGACTATGAAATCCGAATTTGTAGCGTTATTAGAAATTGGGAAAGAAGTTGAGTGTCTTAATGATCTACGTTATGAGATACATTTGTGATCGAAAAATACTTCTTCAATACCTATCATGTGTGATAGTCAAGCCACGTTAGTAAAAATATACAATGAGGTATACATGGAAAGTCTAGACATATGAGTCTTAGACATGACTACATAAGGAAATTAATCAATGATGAAATAATTTTCCTAAATTATATTAAGTCAATCGAAACTTTAGCGGACCCTTTAACTAAACCTCTAAATAGAGATTTAGTGGCGTCTACTTCGAATATGATGGGATTGAAATTCTTGAACTAAAAGGTCCACCAATGATGATAACTCTATCTGTCATTACGTAACAAGTAATCCATGAGTTCAAATGTAACAATAAATCATTCGATATGTGGATAGTTTCAGCATTATAGAAATTCGCAATAATCTTACCCTAATTAAATAATGCTGATTGTAACTGAAATGAGTGTTGAGTTTTAAGCTCTTAATGAAGTTCAGTACTAAATACAAATATCTCAAAAAAGTAACAAAGATACTGAAAGAATTTCACCTAATGAATTTCGAGGTGGTGCAACTTCAATAGAGAGTTAGAGTTTATCTCTTAAAAATTTGTTGAAAAGGATGAGCTCAATACCATAATAGCGCTAAGCAAGGATGATGAATTTAAGAACGCGTGATACTTGTGTGGGTATTCTTACCAGTATTGTCACATGGAATAACTGGTTCAAAACTTTAATACTACCTTTAATTTCGACTTTACTTTGTTTTAAATACCATATGGTTAGATTCAATTTGAAAGATATCTAGTCTTTATGCATGAGTATTGTATATTTTGAATATGAAATTTTATTAAATATTGAACAAGTGAGAGATTGTTGAATATTGTTCAAAATCAATAAAAATATGTGAAATGAAAAGTGGAACCAATGACTTGAAAATTGGCCAATGCGACCACATAGACCAGGAGGACTTGCGGTCGCTTGAACATTTGCAAGGCCTAAAGGCATAGCCTTTGGATGTTCTATGCAGCTGCATAGAACATTCTACTAGCCGTTAGGGCCTTTTTGTTTGAATTTCTAGTGGCCTTTCACTTGTTTTGGCACCACTTCGTGTTGCATTGATCAGTGCCTGTAAATAGGAGGTTGATGATCAATACAAAAATACATAAAATCATTTGAAAAACACTTGTGATCAAAATTTCCATTCCACAATATAATCAAAATCTCAGTTCTATCATATTCATACTTTATTTTGTGTTCTTAAAGTTTTGAAAGATTTCATTAAGTGTTTAAACGTTAATCTTTATTAAGGTTTGATAAATCCTGCAAACAATTTGTCAAAAATCCCTTTAAACATTAAATTTAATTCCGGAGGGACAAATATCGTTTGAGGACAACAATCACGTGTTTGAACCTTCGTTCATTTTCTTTTGTTTCTTCTCCATCCCCTTTGTGTGAAATCCATATATCCAACAGTAAGTCGAGCCAGCGTACTCCACTTCCCACTCCTGTGAACATGGCATCAATTTGATCCAAATTGATTTAATTTAGCCTAGAGATAAATGAATATTGAGGATGTTTGATGTGACTGAAAACTATTTTGAATATAAAAATTTTGAAATAGAATTTATGGATTGGATGTTTTGGAATTTCATGAAGTAAAGAGCATCTTAGTTAATAATGTTGAATGGAATACCTTTTTTTCTTGTATTTTGCGGATGATTTGAAAACATTAAAATTTCAGAAAGTTTTGAAGGACAATACATTCGCCTAAAGCAGATATCCTATGGAACTTGTCCACTAGTCTTGAGGCAACGATAGTGTTTGAAACACGTTCAATCATGCCATGTATATGTTAAAGATGGAGAGAGAACAAAATCCTATCCTTTATTTGAAACTTATAAATCCTACTCCAATGTCTCAACATTGAAATATCGCACAAGACATAAAGGTTGTTACGTTTCCATCTACGAGACAGGTCACGTGATAGCTAAACAAAAGGTCACGCAATGTCATTACCCCACTTCACATTATCTCTTCCACACATGCCTTTCGAGCTGATTAAGCCATGTTATTGGATGTCATCCGGAGTATTGCTATCTGAGGCAATGCATCATCTCTTTGCTGCAGTATATTTTCCAGTCGAGGGGCATCTACCACAAGCCTCGCCTCGACCAAGTTGTACAATACACTTGATTGATATAAAAGCTTTTCACGGAGTCGTTCAAATCATAAATTTTAAAACTATATTTAGGCCAGGGTGATCACAAACCTACGACAACTATGGATTGATACAACTGAGCTTGACAAGTGAGTTGTTAGGATGCAATCAAGAGTCAAGCTTCTGAGGGACCTCTTCTATCTATAAACACACACACTAATGTGTCATTCAAAAGTAATTGTAATCATTATAATCTCTATACATCCCAACAATTTTCATTGTTCTCTTCCATATCCAAAATACCATTCAATGTCTGACTTGAATATTGTAGTGCACGTGATCATCGCACCCCATCGAACTAAGATCTTGTATAGTCTAATATAGTGTCCAAGTGTACAAGTAAAATGCACGTGAACAGAAGAAGGAAATGAGATCTATTTATAGCTAAATCTCGTCAATTGTGAAGGTCAACAAAAGTAATTATGGAACCTTGAAAATATATAAAAAAAATTCAAGAAAAAATATATTGTAATGTTGGAAGGGTTACCAAACTCTATTAATTCGTTGCCTTTGGAAATAATGGTTCATAAAGCCTCAAATAAATAGGACCATTGGGCCTTGCTGTCGTTTTAAATAATCAAGTGAAAAAGAATTTATGAAAAGTTAGGAATATAAATAGGGAAAAAATTCATATTTCAGGTGTCAAATTTTTTCCAATTCAAAAATCAAGTACAAAGTTTAAAAATTCAAAAATCAGGTATATATATAATTAATTAAATATAATAAAGTCGCATTATTCGATTAATGGTCACAGATATACAATTAATGTCACAATTTATTTATTGGTCACATATTATCAAATTGATTAGTTACAGATTAATTCAAAGTCACAAATCAAAAATTTTACAGGTCACAGTTTATTTCGAAATCACAAATTATCAGTTACAGTTTATTTCAAGGTCACAGATTTTCAAATTAGTTAGTCACAATTTTTTTTTTCAGTCACATATTATCAAATTTTTAGGTTACATTTGAGTCATTGGTCACAGACACTCTTCGTCCCATCCCGTTACCGTTGTCGCCGCCACCTCCACCACCGCCGCCACCACCACCAATAATAACAACACGACCACCACTATCACAACCACCACCACTGCCGCATCCAACCATACCACCATCTCACAACCATTGATCTGAAAAGAGCCCACAACTCCAGCACCACCAACAAATCTGCCACCTCCACCACCTGCACCAACGATCATCTCCACCGTCGCAACCGCACCAACACAATCGACCATCTCACAGCCATCAATCTGAAAAGAGCCCCCAATTCTAGCACCACCAACAGATCGATCACTTCCACCACCTGCACCAACGACCATCTCCACCGCCGCAACCGCACCAACACAATCAACTTCCCTACACAGAAATCACACAAATCAACGTCGATCTTCAACACCATTACCACCACACAAAATACCAAAAAACACCATCATCAGAACCACCACCACCACCACCACCATTTTCCAACCAACAATAGCGTTAGGGGCTAATATTCTGCAAATTGTGCACAGTCATTCCGCCGTCATGAAGCTGATTAATCGTCGATGGGTGTTGGGGCTGGGGCTGTAGAGAGAGAGAGAGAGAATGGAGGCGGTGGTGGGTTGGAGAACGGCGAGAGGAGAGATGAAATAAGAATAATTAGGGTTTGGGGTGGGGGTGGGGGTGGGACAGTTGGCGTGGATGATTTTATAATTAGGTTGATACCTGATATTTGAATAAAAAATTTAAACACTTGGGTGCATGTAATTTCCTTTATAAATAATTTACTTATCTTGATGGTCATATAAGAGGTACTTTATAAAGTATGCAATTTTCTTGTATAAAAGTAAGGAAAAAAATTAGCATGTAAAATATTTTTTTAAATAAAATTTTATTCATAAGTAACTTTTAGTTTTTTTAAAACTTAACCAAAAAATATATATATACTTTACCTATTTTAATTTGGTTGTTCGTGTTTCGACTATAAATTTTTGTAGATAAAAACATAGAAGTTTATTTCACAACAAAAAATGCCACCATTTAGTCCTAAATACTTAGGGCGCGTTTGATACGCCGAATTTGCCCTGGAACTAGGAAAATATTTTCCTAGTTCCTACTTTTGGCTGTTTGATTTGCCAAATTTGCCCTGAAAAATGTTTGCCACCAATTTCTAATGTACAATCCCTTGAAGCACAAAAGTAGGAAAATATTTTCTTATGATTTTAGTGAGAAATTATTTTCCACCTTGTTGGGTGTTTTGTTTTCTTTTTTGTTTTCTTTTTTTTTTTAACTTTTTGGTAATGAAACCATATTCTAAATTCAATGGTAAAATTTTTTATCCATTTAATTGACAATTTGCATGAAAAACGAAGTCAAACGAACATAAAAATTTTATGAAAATAATTTTTTTAATTTTTTTTTTACTTTTTGGCAATCCAAATAAATTTTAATACAAATTGTAAAAAAATTATCCCAAAAAGTAACCATATGCATGAAAAACAAAGTCAAACGGATTAGGTGAAAAATTATACCAATCAAACACCATTAATTACAATTCCCTCTAAAATAAATTCTAGGCAAATCACTTTCCTGCCAAACATTTTATTTGCCATTCATTTTCCATCTTTCTATCAAACACACCCTTAGTGGTGAAATCTCGAGCTTTCGGGCAAAATATATCTTGTGTTCCTTCATTATTTGCATGATTATTATGCTTGGTAGGTAGGATTTGATCTATTGTGACGAACCAATACTTTTTCCTATGTAGCATTATTAAGACGAGTTGGTCACCAATAGTGGGAGCCAACTTTGATTTTTTTACTCGTTAGAGCCAACCACATCTCAAAAAGCTATGTCTCCGTTCAGCAAATTTATAATTAATTTAATGAAAATGATGATGTCAACTGTTGACCTCGAAAAATGGACCTCCGAGCCGTCAACAGATAAGTCTTCAAGTCACTCCTTCCTGCGTTCAATAGCAAGTCGTTAGCCACTCGTGGCCCTTTTTCCCGGAGAGGGTGGTGGCGGCCGCGAGCACTCCGACGGTCAAGTCAGTTTTCAGTATAAATGTTTTAGGTCGCCGGTGGGTGTGTGGTCACCGGAGACGTGAAAAGATTATGAAATCAATTTAAGTGTATCTGAACAGAGAGAATGACTTATGCTATTTAGGTTGGTAAAAAAGCGAATCCTTCTTCTGGGACAAGGGGAAGGTATTTATACTAATGGTGGGAGGAGGAGAACCGTTGGATGAGGAGACACGTGGCCTCGGATCCTTCCACCTTGTTCCATCCTAGACATCAATCTGTCCATCAATAGGTTGGCGGATCTTTATTATTCTGACTTATGCGGCTTACGGCTGATTTGACAGTTTGAGCCCTGCCACACGTCCCATCAGTCAATCAAATATTCAATGTCGGAGAGTTGCATAAAAGGACTTCGACTAGAGGGAGGTGGGGCAGTTCGGAGAAGCGTCGTTTGCGGAGTACGGGCCTTTGCATCCGTAAGAGGTGCGGATGAGTTCAGTTCTGACTGTTGAGACACTTCAGTTCGGTCTCCCATATCAAATCAGTTCGCCCATGCGTGGGGCTTCTTCTGCTTGACACGTGTCGGGTCCTCTTGGACCCGTAACAATAGTCCCTCAAGTCCATGTATGGATTATTTATATAATGCGTGGACTTTGGAGTTGATATGCTTACAGGGGTGTCTGAAGGATGTGTGATTTTTTGGCCGTGTGAGGCGAGTATCGTGACGTCGAACGGCGGGGCTGTCCACCCTCGCAACTACAATTCCTCAAGCAGTATCGTGCGTTAACTGGAGGCTTATGACGTGGGGAGTTCCGAGAGCTGGCGACTTTGATTATAAACTTTCCGGAGCAATTGTAGGGGGAACCCTTAGGACTGCTGAAACCTTGGAATCCGAGTTGGACGAAGTGATTGTGGTTGGCAGTTCTTAGGAGAACTGTTGCAACTGTGCAATTCGAGTTGGACGAGGTGATTGTGGTTGGCAGTTCTTAGGAGAACTGTTGCAACTGTGCAATTCGAGTTGGACGAGGTGATTGCAGTTGGCAGCTTTTAGGAGAACTGTTGCAGCTATGCAATTCGAGTGGGCGAAGTGATTGCAGTTGGCAGCTCTTAGGAGAACTGTTGCAGCTATGCAATTCGAGTTGGACGAGGTGATTGCAGTTGGCAGCTCTTAGGAGAACTGTTGCAGCTATGCAATTCGAGTGGGCGAAGTGATTGCAGTTGGCAGCTCTTAGGAGAACTGTTGCAGCTATGCAATTCGAGTGGGCGAAGTGATTGCAGTTGGCAGCTCTTAGGAGAACTGTTGCAACTATGCAATCCGAGCTGGGCGGAGTGATTGCAGTTGACAGCTCTTAGGAGAACTGTTGCAGCTATGCAATCCGAGCTAGGCGAAGTGATTGCAGTTGACAGCTCTTAGGAGAACTGTTGCAGCTATGCAATCCGAGCTAGGCGAAGTGATTGCAGTTGACAGCTCTTAGGAGAACTGTTGCAGCTATGCAATCTGAGTTGGACGAGGTGAAGGCGCTGGAATGGCTGCTTTGGATTGTGTGAGAAGTTTCTCGCGTTTTTCCAAGGCAATAATGAGCGGGGGCGTCGTTTTCTTCCAGGGCACGTTTCCCCTTTACCCTAGGAAGTAATTATGGCAACGGCTCCCCAGTGTTCAAGATGACGCGTTTGGCCTTTGCGTGAGTTCCACGGCTTCATCAGGGTCCTTGATTCAAATGCCTTTTGGTTTGAACGGTTTTGATCAGCTTTAGGTTTGAACGGCCAAGATTTGCCTTGGGCAGATCTAACGGCTGGGGTGATCTTTGGGCTTCTATAAAAACCCCTTCCTCCGCCATTTGAAGGTTTTACCTTGTGAAAAAATCTGAAAACGCTTCCAAACTCCGTCAAATTTCTTCTCCGGCGAACAAGCAACTCCGGCAAGTTCATTGGCGATTTCAGTGACCGGCGAATCTTCCCCAAGTCTAGGTAAATCGATTTTCCTGCTTTTGCATCTCCTTCCTTCAAATTTTTAGACCTTTCTGTGAAAAAATGGCTTCTGAGGGGGATTCTAGAATTTCTGCAAGTGTGGAGGGGCGAGTTGAGGAGAGTGCTGTGTTGAGAGAGCCCATCCTCGTCAGTTCGGAGGAAGTGAGTAGGGCCATTAGGGCCGGGGAGAACGTTTGGAGACGTCCAGAGTCTCCGGTAGACACTTCGGTTAAGTGGGGGGCTTCTAAATACCCTTCAAAGGCCACTCCGGCCATAATAGAGAAGTGTAGGACTGTCTGTAGGGTCCCCGATTCTGTAAAACTAATTTTGCCAAGGCCGGACGAGAGGGCTTGTTATCCGAGGCCGGGGTGTGTGGCAGTGAGTGAAAGCCTATTCCGGGCTGGTCTTAGGCTTCCTTTCCACCCCTTCTTTAGGTTAGTCCTTCGATCATATGGGTTGGCCCCGACCCAGCTAAACCCGAACTCTTGGTCCCAACTAGTGGGGTCGTGGATGCTGTGGAGGCAGGTCAGCATTGGGGTTGACATGCCTTTCAGTGTTTTCCACTCTATTTATATGCCGAAGTGCGTGGCTGGGGAGGGAAACAAGGGGTGGTATTACTTGGCTCCTTGGGGATCCCATTCCCCTTTCGTGACCGACCTCCCCTCTTCGGTAAAGGGGTGGAAAGACTCATGGTTCTGGGCATCAGGGAGGTGGGACACAATGGAGGATGACCCCCTGGCGCCTCTGACAGTTCCCACCACTTACTCCACTCCCAGTAAGTTTCGCTTCCGAAGTGATTTGACTTTGGTCTACTTCCTCATGTGTTTAATATTTTTGTTGTTTGTAGGTTCCAAGCCGAAGTGCGAGATTTCCGAGGAGGAGTGGGGCATTATTAGTGATATTTATCACCTCGACCCCCGAGAGAGGAGCTTCAACAAGCTCATTTGCTTGAACGTCGACCTCATCCGCCACGGTCTGATGTCTACCCAGCGTAAGTTCCATCACTTCGTTATTTATCCTCTTCTGGTATGATCTGTTTTACTCAGCTGTTTCCATTTTACAGAGGATTTTGTTAAGAAGAAGCCTCTCAGGCCTGACTTCTCCACCATAAGGCGTAGCCTTACCGAGGCCAGGACTCTTCGCCTCGGCGCTACTGATTATAAGAAGCAGTCGGAGAGGCTGCACTCCTTGAGCAAAACCAAAAGGGTTGCCGAGGAGGAGACTACTGAGGAAGCTGCTCCTTTAATACGGACTAAGAGGAAGGGTCCGGCAGCAACTTCCACTTCTGCTCCTGCCACCTCTGCGAGTCCTCCTGTGATCTCGCCCACTGTCTCTGCCGAGGTGACTCTTGCCATCCCGGCTGAAGCCCAAGCTGCAGTGCCCATCTCCTCTATTCCAGCTGGGGGTCCTTCGAGGAAGAGGCTGAAGAAATCAGCCACCTCTGCGGCCCAGCGAAAAACTCCTGACTTCATTGGGAGTAAAGATGAGGAGTTGTCGGAGGCTGTGTTAGAGATGCTCCCTCCTGAGACCGCCTCTGCTGCAAGGGTCCACAACAAGTACTGGACTGAGGCGTGGCAGGATCATACTGCTTCCTGCGAGGTGGAGGATCTCTTGGCTGCCAACAGTGCATGTTTGGCCAGAGCTTTGACCCTCAGTTCGGCCGCAGATGACTTGGTTCGAGGCCTTCGGAGGAAAATAGAAGATTTGGAGAAAAGGGTGGAGGCTTCTGCTGCTTGGGAAGAGGAGGTGGATAAGGTGAAGAGGAGGGCTGATGACTTCGAGGCGAGGTGGGTCGATGCCACGACGAAGCTGGATTCTTCTACAATGGAAGTAACTCGCTTCCGGAACGAGCTGCATGAGGTCGTCTCGCAGGTGGCTGCCCTCACGAAGAGAATTGACCAGTCCAACGAGCATCAGCGCCTCGCCTCCGAAGCCTTGGAGGCGGCAAACAAGGAGAAGGCTGAGCTAAAAATGCTGTCGGAGGCCCAGGCTGAAGAGATAGCCTCGTTGAAGGCCGAAGCGAGCCTAGCAGAAGAGAGGGCGGTTCAGAAGTACAAAGATAATTTCACTGAAACATCTGAGTATGATGACTTCGCCAATTACTGGGCTTCGTGGAGTGCCAGAGAGATGATGTCTCGCCTGCGGGAGAAGTGCCCAGAACTGGACATTGGGTTCCTTGAGGAAGAGTTCGGTGGGCCAACTGGGGGGCGACCTGACTTGGTAGAGGAGGCAGAAGTGCCCGAGGAGTAATAAAGGATCTAATTTTGTAATGGCTTCGGCCCACATTGTAAATGGCTTCGGCCAAATTTGTACTTAATGAAAATTTTTATTCTTCCATGTTGGCTCTTTGAATTTGTCGCTTCCGTTAGATCGTGTTAGCTCACTTCGGCACAAATATAATACTCAAGTTGGTTGATTTGCATGTCTTCTGCTCAGCAAGTTTCGTGTGATCGGTTCGGCGAGGACTTGAATCATTTAAGAAAGTGACAAGTTAATTGTATACGTGATCACTTCGGCGAGTACTTAAATCACTTAAGAAAATGACAAGTTAATTGTATACGTGATCACCTCGGCGAGTACTTAAATCATTTAAGAAAATGACAAGTTAATTGTATGCGTGATCACTTCGGCGAGTACTTAAATCACTTAAGAAAATGACAAGTTAATTGTATGCGTGATCACTTCGGCGAGTACTTAAATCACTTAAGAAAATGACAAGTTAATTGTATACGTGATCACCTCGGCGAGTTAAATGTGCAAGCTTATGGCTTCGTCAAAGGTGGCTCTCGCACCACGTCTGACTAGGCCGATCCTTGGATGTGATCCCTGGTGGATTTGCACCTCAGCTAGGATATCCGATGCGTGAGAACGTTTGGGGCTTCATCAAAGATGGCACCCGCACCACCTCTGATTAAGCTTTATCCTTGGAAGTGATCCCTGGTGGATTTGCACCTCAGCTAGGATGTCTGATGCGTGAGAACGTTTGGGGCTTCATCAAAGATGGCACCCGCACCACCTCTGATTAAGCTTTATCCTTGGAGGTGATCCCTGGTGGATTTGCACCTCAGCTAGGATGTCTGATGCGTGAGAACGTTTGGGGCTTCATCAAAGATGGCACTCGCACCACCTCTGATTAAGCTTTATCCTTGGAGGTGATCCCTGGTGGATTTGCACCTCAGCTAGGATGTCTGATGCATGAGAACGTTTGGGGCTTCATCAAAGATGGCACCCGCACCACCTCTGATTAAGCTTTATCCTTGGAGGTGATCCCTGGTGGATTTGCACCTCAGCTAGGATGTCTGATGCGTGAGAACGTTTGGGTGATGACATTAAGAGAAGTAATTGAAAACAGCTCTTTATTGATAGAGGTTACAAGGATTTTACTGGAAGTATTTTCTCAAGTGTTCGATGTTCCAGGGGTGGGGCATGATTCTTCCTTCAAGATCTTCGATTCTGTAAGTGACAGGTCGCACTTCCTCATAAATTCGATACGGGCCTTCCCAGGTAGGACCAAGAGGGCCGGTTCCTGGTTCTTGGGATGAAGGGAAAACCTTGCGAAGTACCAGGTCGTCGATGCGTAGGACTCTCTTCTTTACCTTTGCATTGTAGTATCGCATCATTTTTCGCTGGTAAGAGGCAAGCTTGATTTGGGAGTCATCTCTCCTTTCTTCAAGGAGGTCCAGATCAAGGTTCCTCAGGTCGTCATTTGTTATTTCATTGAAATGAATGCGGCGAGGAGAGGGGACACCAACCTCTACTGGGCTCATAGCCTCAGCACCGTATGCCATGGAGAATGGAGTCTCCCCGGTTGCTGTTTTGCAAGTGGTCCTTATAGCCCAGAGCACTTGTGGGAGTTCGTCTACCCAGACCCCTTTGGAAGTTTCCAGCTTTCTTTTCAATGTGAGCTTAATGGTTTTGTTGACAGCTTCGACCTGGCCGTTTGCTTGTGGATGATGGGGTGAGGAGAAGTGTTTCTTGATTCCGAGCTCATCACACAAGTCCCTTATCTTCTTGTTGTCGAACTGTTTGTCATTGTCTGAAACCAGAGAGTGCGGTATTCCGAAGCGGCAGATGATGTTCTTCCATAAGAATTTAGACGTATTCGCTTCGGTAATCTTGGACAGTGGTTCAGCTTCAACCCACTTAGTAAAGTAGTCAATTGCAACTATGGCGAAGCGAGCGTTCCCCCTTCCTTTAGGCAAGGGGCCAATGAAATCCACTCCCCATTTGGCGAATGGCCAGGGGCTTGATACAACAGTTAGTTCCTGGGAGGGTCGCCTCTGCACATTGGCGAACCGTTGACACTTATCGCATCTGCGCACAAAATCACTTGCATCCCTTTTCAGGGTAGGCCAATAATATCCCTGCCTAAGTATTTTGTGGGCCAGAGCCGGACCGCCGGAGTGATTTCCACAAACACCTTCGTGGACCTCTCTCAAAATGTAGTTCGCTTCTTCCCCTCCAGTGCACCTGAGGAGGGGGGATGAGAATCCCCGCCTATACAAAACATCGTCTTGTAAGACGAAGCGCACGGCTCTCTTTCTGAGTCGGCGTGCCTCTGCCTCATTTTCTGGGAGGACCTGCTCCTTCAAGTAAGCCAGAATTGGTTGCATCCAAGGTGGAGTTCCTTCAATCCACATCAGCTCTTCACCTTTCTTTGTAGAGGGTTCGGCTAAGTGTTCAACTGGCACTATCTTGAGGAGCTCTGAATCTTTGCTGCTCGCAAGCTTGGATAGGGCATCTGCCTGTGAGTTCTCCTGCCGTGGCACTTGTATCAGTTCGAAACTTTCAAAGGTGGGGAGGAGGTCCACGACCAATTTTAAGTACTCTGCCATGCTCTTGTCCCTGGCCATGAAAATTCCATTCACTTGATTCACCACAAGCTGGGAATCGCTGTTGATAATTAGTCTTCTGACCTGCAGTTCCTTTGCCAATCTCAGCCCGGCTAGGAGGGCCTCATACTCAGCCACATTGTTGGTGGCTTTGAAGCCAAGTCTCAATGCATAGTTCATCTTGTGCCCCTCTGGGCTCACCAGAATCACTCCAGCTCCGGAGCCACTTTCCCCTGAAGAGCCGTCCACGAAAAGGCTCCAGGTGGGTGCCTCTGCTGGCTCCATATTCAATTCGACCTCTGGCGCTTTAGCGAATTCTGCAACAAAATCAGCCAGGGCCTGACCCTTGATTGCCGTTCTGGGCATATACGTCAAATCGAACTCAGTGAGTTCTACAGCCCACTTCAATAACCTCCCCGAAGCATCTGGCTTCTGAAGAACTTGCCTTAGCGGAAAATTTGTCAAAACACGAATGTTGTGGGCCTGAAAGTATGGCCTCAGCTTTCTGGAAGCGGTGATTAAGGCCAGGGCCAGCTTCTCCATATCCGGATATCGGGCTTCGGCGGGGAGCAGTGATTTGCTCACATAGTAAATGGGCAACTGGTGTGCTTCTTCCTCTCTGACCAACACCGAGCTGATTGACTCTTCGGCCACAGCCAGGTATAGCAACAGGGGTTCTCCCTCTTTGGGTTTGCTGAGGAGGGGAGCTCGCCCCAAGTAGTTTTTCAACTCTTGGAAAGCCTCTTCACACTCCGGCGTCCACTGGAACTTTTTCCCACCCTTGAGGACCTTGAAAAAGGGTAGACACTTTTCAGTGGCCCTTGAAATGAAGCGATTGAGTGCGGCAACTCTGCCAGTTAGCCGTTGCACTTCCTTGGGCTTCTGTGGTGATCTCATTTCTATCAAGGCTCGGATTTTCTCGGGGTTGGCCTCTATCCCTCGTTGATTTACAATGTAACCCAGAAAAATTTCCCGGAGGCCACTCCGAAAGCACACTTCAGTGGGTTCAACTTCATTTGAAACCTCTTGAGTATCTGGAACGCTTCGTCCAGATGTCTGATATGATCTTCTACCCTGAGGCTTTTTACGAGCATGTCATCAACATAGACTTCCATGGTGTCTCCGAGCTGATTGGCGAACATCTTGTTGACCAGCCTCTGATAAGTCGCCCCTGCATTCTTCAGTCCAAAGGGCATTACCTTGTAGCAATATAATCCCCGGTCAGTGATGAAAGATGTGTGCTCTTCGTCACCGGGGTGCATGGGGATTTGATTGTAGCCTGAGTAGGCGTCCATGAAGCTCAACAGCTCGTGGCCTGCAGTTGCATCCACCAATTGGTCTATTCGTGGGAGAGGGAAACTGTCTTTTGGGCAAGCCTGATTAAGATTGGAGAAGTCAATGCAGACCCTCCATTTGCCGTTGTGTTTCTTGACAAGCACGGGATTGGAAATCCACTTCGGATATACGGATTCTCTGATGAAGCCGCTGTTTACCAGCCTCTCCACTTCTTCCTTGAGGGCTTCATATCTCTCGTTGTTCAACGACCTCCTCTTTTGCCTGTGCGGGGTGCAGTTTGGGTCGATCTGCAGATGGTGGCAACTGATATTTGGGTCTATCCCAACCATGTCTTCGTGTTTCCAGGCGAAGACATCCACATTTCTTCATAGGAAGTTTTTTAGTTCTTCCTTCATTTCGTTTTCCAATTCCTTTCCGACCTGAAGTACCTTCGTGGCATCCTGGGGATCGATGGGAAAACACTCCAGTTCTTCCATCGGAGCATTGAGTGATTCTGATTCGATAATCCTTGGGTCCAGTTCATCCAAAGACGTTTCGGATCCAGCCTCTGCCATTTCGACGTCTTCAATGGGGGGCAGCCCTTCTGCAGGGGCCTCTGCCATTTCAGCGTCGCAGTGAAGCATGTTGACCCTTGGTTCGGCCTTCCTCAGAGAACTGAGGTAACATTCTCTGGAGCCCCTTTGGTCACCTCTGACTGTGGCGATTCCCCGTTCAGTGGGGAATTTCATGCATAGATGATGGATCGAGGTGATGGCAAACAGTTCTTTCAACGCGGGTCGCCCGAGTACCCCGTGGTAAGCAGATCGGCGGTCCACTACCAAGAATTCCATGAAGTGATGTGCCACTTGGGGGTCTGTTCCCATTTCCACTGCCAGTGTGATTTTGCCCCTTGGAATAATACTATCTCCCGTGAATCCATACAATGGAGAAGTCATGGGGGTCAGTTCGTGATCCACTTTCATTTTTTCAAATGTTGACCCGAACAATATATTTACAGAGCTCCCGTTATCCACCAGCATTCGCTTCAGTCCGTTTCGTGCCACTACTGCCCTTACCACTAGGGCATCACAGTGGGGAAAATGTACGCCCATTGCGTCCCCCGGGGTGAATGCTATTGGTTCTGCAGCTCTCCCCCCTTGGGATTGGCTTACCACATAACTGGCCATTGGTGGGTCCTTCGCCTCCCTGGAGTAATTTCTTTGGGCATTCCTCGTTTCGCCTCCCAGGTGAGGTCCTCCGATGATGGTATCAATTTCGCGGATCGGATGTTCCTCCGCGGCGGCAGGGCCTCCTCTGGGGTGCTGTCCATTCCTGGGCCTTTCCCTTTGATTGTTCCTCACATTCCGAGGCGATGGTGGCCTTTCTTCTCTTCTTCTTGGGGACCTTTGCCTTGGCTCGTCATCATGACGGCGGTTCTCCCTTGCATTTCTGGGGTTGCTTCTTGGCCTGTTGGCATCTCTGCAATCTCTTGTGTCATGGCCATAAAAGCGGTGGAAAGTGCAATAGGGCGTTCCTTCCTCTTGGGACCTATTCCTAGGCCCACCACCTCTTCCCCTATTTCTAGAAGTTGAGGGTCTTCCAGTGTTCCTAACTGGGTTGTTGGTGTTGGGTTCAACATTCTCATAGGCCAGGGTTGGCACGGCATTCAATGTGGCAGAGGCAAGCGCCTGCCCTGATGTGGGGGCCACGGTGTGCCCAGTCTGCGTCCATTGATTTACCATATGTGATGTTGGGCCTTTTCCAATCTGCCTCTGGGGTGGAGGAAGCCCTTGTGCCGCCCTGTTTCTGTGGTCAATCATTTCTTCATTCACTATTTCAACCTTCATCATTTCCACCAGTTCATCATAAGTTGAGGGATTTTTGCTTCGGACGTCCCTCCAAAATAAAGTGTTCATATTCAGTCCTCCCTTCAGAGCTGATAGGACCTCTTTGTCTGTGACCTGTTCGCAGTAGGTGATCTCATCAGTGAAGCGGGCAAGATAGTTTTTCAACGTCTCCCCAGGTGCCTGTCTCATATCCTGCAAGCGCTGGATTGGCGCCTCTCCATCTCTCTTGGAAAGGTACTGGTTCAGAAAAGTCCTTTTCAGGTCTGGCCAGCTTCTTATGCTAGACGGCGTCAGCCTGTTGTACCACACTTCGGCAGAACTGCTGAGTGTCAAGTGGAATGCCCTGCACTTTAGTGCAGGAGAGGCGCCTCTGAGGCTCATCTGTGTCTTGTATTTGTTGAGGTGTCTTTCCGGGTCTCCTTTCCCTTCATACTTAGGGATTTTTGGTGGGACGAAATTTTGGGGCATGGGAAAACAGCGGAGCTCCTTGGAGAAGGGGAGATTGTCATCATCATCATCCAGCTCGTAGGAACGGCACGGTTCGTCCATCTCTCCCATGTTAACTGTGGGACGAGGTTCGTGTTGAGCATTCTCACCCCGACTCCCCCAATCTACTAGGTTCCGCCTCTCCCGCCTATTTCTAGGTGGTGGGGCTGGTTCCCTTTGATTCTGCTGCTGTTGTGGACGAACTGTTTGGTGGGGGAGCTGATCCCTGTTTCTGGTGGTTCGCCCAATTCGGTCGAAAACGCTTGCGGACCTTTGGGGTTGTGCCTCGTATTCCGGGGCAAAATTATTCTCTTCAGCGGCTCCATCGTTAGCCGGAGCGACTGTATAGCTGGAGGCCTCCATTTCCACTTCTCTTTCGAGAGGGGCCTCTTGAGGGCTTAAATGGGTCCTCCTTCCTGATTCTGCTTCGGTTCGCCCGTAAGTTTGCTGCTGGTTTTGTTGGAAACCACCTTGGTTGTGTACCTGCATGAGGAGTTCTTGCATGGTGGCGTTTTGAGCCGCTATGTTCCTCATGTCTGCGGCCATGCGTGCCACTTCGGCAGTTAGCATTGCAGCGGTTCTCGCACCTCTGCGATGTCGATGATGGGGCCTTTGGTGCGTGACATTGGCTCGAATAACCTCTTCTTCAGAGATATTCCTAGCCCTGGTAACATCCACATCGTCTCCAGAGCTCATGGTTCGAGTTGACGGATGGTGCACGACTTTTAGCTCTTTTTCAAGAGCTTAGCTCCTTTTTCAAGGGTGAATCAACCGGGTATCCAAGCAAGCTTTTTGGTGGAAAACTCGTGGTTTAAGCAAGTTTCCCATAGACGGCGCCAATCTGTTGACCTCGAAAAATGGACCTCCGAGCCGTCAACAGATAAGTCTTCAAGTCACTCCTTCCTGCGTTCAATAGCAAGTCGTTAGCCACTCGTGGCCCTTTTTCCCGGAGAGGGTGGTGGCGGCCGCGAGCACTCCGACGGTCAAGTCAGTTTTCAGTATAAATGTTTTAGGTCGCCGGTGGGTGTGTGGTCACCGGAGACGTGAAAAGATTATGAAATCAATTTAAGTGTATCTGAACAGAGAGAATGACTTATGCTATTTAGGTTGGTAAAAAAGCGAATCCTTCTTCTGGGACAAGGGGAAGGTATTTATACTAATGGTGGGAGGAGGAGAACCGTTGGATGAGGAGACACGTGACCTCGGATCCTTCCACCTTGTTCCATCCTAGACGTCAATCTGTCCATCAATAGGTTGGCGGATCTTTATTATTCTGACTTATGCGGCTTACGGCTGATTTGACAGTTTGAGCCCTGCCACACGTCCCATCAGTCAATCAAATATTCAATGTCGGAGACTTGCATAAAAGGACTTCGACTAGAGGGAGGTGGGGCAGTTCGGAGAAGCGTCGTTTGCGGAGTACGGGCCTTTGCATCCGTAAGAGGTGCGGATGAGTTCAGTTCTGACTGTTGAGACACTTCAGTTCGGTCTCCCATATCAAATCAGTTCGCCCATACGTGGGGCTTCTTCTGCTTGACACGTGTCGGGTCCTCTTGGACCCGTAACATCAACTATCTATAATTAAATTAAATTTATTTTATTTTGATTGAATCTATAAATCGATTTATGAATTGTATTTAAACTGAGGCTATGTTACTTTTGGTTTGAAAAAGGCAAAATTATGTGGATAAACACTGTAATTATGGAATGATTGAGGAAGCTAAAAGTGCCTAATTATGGCAATCATATGAGGTGTAATATTCCATTTGCTCAGCCGCGTTCACACTTCACATCGTGTTAAGATTCCACGCCAAAGCCGTTTCACACTTGGCTTGCCAGCTCATACCGGCTTCATCATCCATATTAAAAAAAAAACAATTTTAACCCTCCAGTAATCGCGTCTCGTCGTGTATGTTGCTCTCATTTGAGTTTAATTTTTTTTTTTCTATTAAAATTTAGAACGGATATATTAATTTAGCCGAGCAACGAAAACACTGTTTATATACACTTATATGACACAAGTTTTTAAGTTGAAATTCATGAATACGTTGCTAGTACGCTCAGTGGCGGACCCAGGATTTTAGAACTGGTGGGTCCTAAAATGAAAGATATTGAGATGAAGGAGGGGGGAGCATGGGGCCCCCGAAAAATTTTTTTTGGAGGCGGATAGCACAAACATTCATAATGATGTACAATTAAAATGATAGAAGTTTGAAATACATATTATTTTCCATTCTTAAATTGCTGTAAAAATGAAAAAATTATTAACTCGGAAACGCTCATCCGACCAATTACAGCAGTAAGCTGACAAATGAAATCAGAACTACTTTTTAATTGTGTTAGACTGTTCGAAATCAAATTCAAATATGTAGACAAGAATTTCTATCCAATTTCGAGGTCTCAACCCATGCTACCAAACAGTTTCTTCAACAATTAGACGGATCTACTACAAGAGGTAAAAGCACTTCGTTGCTACTGACAATTAACAACCTTAGAAAGAACCAAACATACAACTAAACCAGCAAAACGGACAAAAGAACAACACCTTAATATCAAAATAAATCACAACATTCAACAACTCTCTAAATTCAAATCTTAATTAACTAAAATTCATTTTCAAAGCCAGATTTCTGATTTTCCATCTAAATCTGTATTTATATCTGACATGTTATAATGAAAAATTACAGTATACTTTATAGATGTTATATCCCAAAATCTGTACTTATATCTAACATCTAACATGTTATATCCCAAAATTGTACAGTATTTTAAATAAAAAAAAGTGAATTTTTTTTTTTTTTTTTTTTGGTGGGTCATAGGACCCACCAGGTCCTAGGGTGGGTCCGCCCCTGAGTACGCTTAAATGATACAATATAAGTATATAACCCCATTTCAATTTTATCATCTAAATATTTATTTCTCAAATTTATTTTTAATTATATATTCTATGAATAAAATAATTTTGCAGGTAATCTCAAAAATTTTCCCTAATGGATGATTATATTCACACTACATTTTTTTATATATAAATACATCACACTTTAGTTACAATAAAAGTCATTATCCTTTGTTCATTATCACATTTATATTCTTAACTTTTTTTCTTCATAACGTTCTTATTTTTAACATTTCATTGATAAGAAAATCTAGTCCTTAATCATGATTTTCGTTCAAAATATAATGTTAATGTGCTTTAAAATGAGAATCAAATATTTAATTATAGTTTTTGCATTATTATTTATTTTGCTTATTTAAAATTAAAATTAAAATAGAAAAATGAATATTTTTATTATTTCTTAAAGAAAATCAGCTGAGAAATGGTAATCAATAACAATTTATGTTAATTTGAGAATAAGAGTGCGATAAAAAGTTTGAAACGTAAATGTGATTATGTGTAAAAGATATGAACATTTTATACAATTAAGCCTCTTTTTGTCTCCCATTTTTAATTTTTTTTTTCTATATTTTTTTTTTCTATCATACATTTATACAATAAAATATTTTTCATGTAAATCAAAAAAAATTTCCTATTTTTTAATCACACATTCTCCAAAAATTAATTATTCAAAACAATATTTTTTTTTCAAAAAATAGCCACCAAGCATGGGCTAAAATATAGTTTAATTATTAAAAAGGAAAAATTATGGTTTGAATATGAGCCCCATTTTTCTTTTTACTCATAATGCATTTTGAAATAGTAGATCAATGAAGAATATATAGTTAAAAATAAGGAGAAATTTTGAATTTACGTGTAATTATTATATTAAAGAATGTGGTTAAAAATAATCAATTAAGCTATTTGTATATTAATTTTGACATTCTTGTTGATAGATAGGTGATGTGACAAGATTGTGATGGTTGAATTAAATGTGTAAGATAATGTGAAATTGTGCCAAGTGTAAATTCGATAAGTCAGAATATAAATTAAGATGTACGTATAGCAAAATTGAAAAAGAATAGAGTGAAAAAAATTGTACTTAACAGAATCATTTTTTTTTTTTTTTTTTTTTGTGATGACAAAAAATAGACGCCTCTAAAAAGCCGAGTCACCAATTTTAAGCTTGTAAGCGGCGGCGGCGACACCTTCTTCGGCCCAAAATAGGTGAGTGGGAACGCCGTTGAAGCGAGGTCAAAACTCTCCACCATCTGCCGTTTAGGTAGGACACCCTGTCTTCCCTCATTACTTTTACCCATTGCCCTCTTCTTCATCGCACCTACACCATCCTATATATAACACCAAGCTCTTCAATCAAACCCTTCTCTCAAATCTATAGATACAATATATACATACGCACGTTCATAAAAACAAGCATTGGTAGATATGGGAAATTGTATAAGAAAGGAATCCTCTACACAATGGGGTGGTGAAAATTGGGGCTCCGAAACTCCATTTTCGGATCATAGAACTGAAACCCAGTCGATGAATATAGAAGAAGAGAATAGTCTTCTTAAAGACTCTTCTGATCTACGAAAAGAGGTGAAAATAAATCACGAAGAAGCAACTTGAACAAATGTTAATCAAGGCCGACATTCAAGGACTATCAGTGCATCAAATTCTGGCCCAATTGATGAACGTCAGTGATCAATTTGAGTCGCATCATCGCTCATGGACCCCGGCACTACAAAGTATACCTGAATGAGGTCAATTCAATTGAGGAAGTTGAAGCAAAGTTTTCCTCATTTTTGTAAATTTCAGTTTCATTCTCTCTGTTTCCCTTTTTTCCCCCCTGCATTTTGTTTTTGTTGGAACGACTTGTTTAATCTGATTTTCAGTTCTCGAGTTGTATATAGTGTATATGTAAGAGTTTGGCTAATCTGATTCCACCTCAACCAAAAGAAATTTTAAGCATATTTTCATGAAAATCTAATTTTTTTTTAAGTAAAAAAGTAAATTATCAACATGTTTATAGACAAGATAAAGGTGACTACTATTTTTCAAGCTTAGCAAAAAGTAGAGTTATAATTATAATTTTATTTTTAAGCACTTGTACATTTTTAATTGGTTTCCTACAATTTGTATTTATTGCTCAAATCGTCTCCATCATTTTACTTTTGACATTTGGACTCTCAGATCGATCATTTTTTAGGTAAATCATCACGACTTATCATTCAGTCCATTTACTCATCCAAATGGTCGCGTGCAGTCCATTCGTGTGATTTTGCTCAAGAGTATTTTGATCAAAACATTAATTGACCATCTTTTCTTGAAAATTCGAGATTTGACATGCTGAAGCAAACTTTGAGATTTGCTAACTCATCACAAATTTTGAGTTTTGGATGACATCTAGAATTTGTCTAATGAGTTATAGCAGTATAATGAAAATCTTGAGTTTGTTGGACAAATTTTGAAATTCTATATAAAAGTTGGGCAAATATCGAGTTATTTGTGCAAATCTCAAATTTTCTGTGCAAAAATTGAGTATATTATGCAAATATTGAATTTTTTGTGCAAATCTCGAGTTTGCTATGCGAAAGTCAAGTAAGCTGGGCAAACCCCTAACATTTTTTGTGCAAAAGTTGAGTTATAAAGAAAAGAAGCGATATTATGTTGATTTATTAAAAAACGAAAATTATATTAGAATTTAGAAATAAATAGTCACCCGGTTGAAAACTTAAAAAAGGCACCAACTCTTTTTATTTTTTTTTTAACAACTTTGCCAACTAAGTCAATCCTCATGGATCGTCATGCTAGACAATCAAGCTCAACATGAAGCGTTCATTATGACTAACCAATTTATACGTCGGACCGATCGATATTTGATCAGATTTTTTAGCGAGATGAGTCATCCCAAGCAAGAGCAGCTTGACATATTTTGGCACCACTAATTGAACATGGAGGAGCAAGACAAATGTGCATCTGGTATTTGAATTCAAATTGGGAGCCTATGATTAGTTCTAATTTGGTGCACTTTTTGAAATCACCACATATGTGGGCTACATATGGGATTCAAACCTTGAAATTCAAATTTCTTATGGGCATTGGGACAAAAAATGGTACATGAAAACGTGGTCCATCCTTATCATTAAACCTTAATTTTTCTTCTATCTAACGAGTCAATTTAGAATGGTATGAAATCTTCGTTACAAAGTGTATGGCCCCACAAGCTAATCTTATTCATCTTGATATACAACATAAAATTGACATACTAATTGAACAATTTAGTACGTTTGATCATTATTACTTATACTAATTATTTTTTAAATAGCGGAAGAGTCACACACGAATCCCCATTTCTAAATATTTAATCCGGTCAAACGTTTAGCATGATAACTTAGTATGTTTGATCATTATTACTTATACTAATTGTTTTTTTAATTAGCGGAAGAGTCACACACGAATCCCCATTTCTTTATATTTAACACGATCAAATGTTTATCACTATCGTGTGTTAACCTAACACCGAATAATAAACTAATCTTTTTGTTATCCATAGTCAAATTTAAGCTCAAGTAAATTAAAAACCGATAATATTAAAGACACTCCCTCACCTGTAAAAAAATATCACTAACCTCCTTTTATTCTAATTTTGAATATGACATATATTTTTTGACCACTTTTTGAGCCATAAATCATTAAAAATGAGGTTGAAATACCTAAAATGTCCTTAGATGAAATTTTATACGATTTATTTGTTCAAAGTAAACTATAAAAATATAAATTGACTTTGTGCAATCATATAATTTTACTTATTTTGTTTTAAAATATTGCAATGATTAATATGTCATTTTAATATAGCATTCTATTATATAATATAGTCATTGTTTAAATTATAACTAATTATAGAAAACAATGACATTTTAGATATATCAACCTCGATTTAAATGATATATAGTTCAAAAGTGGTCAAATGTATGTGATACTCAAATCTTTAAAAATATGATGTTAGTAATATTTTTGAAAAGCGAGAGAATGTCTCTGATATTATAAAAAAGGTGGGGAGTGAATGTGTTATTGTCTAATTTAAAATATATATATATAATAATCCTGTTTTTATTAAAAAAAGACGACGAATCATGGTCGACATAAAATTCGACATACAATTAGTTTGGCAAATAACATTATTATCCAAAAATTAGAAGATACAAGTTCGTGGACCTGTTCTATTCTCATGTCTAGAAACGTAGTTACACGACCCAATTTATTTCATGTTTATATCGTTCATGAATCCTTACAAAGACAATTTATAGGCTTATACAAGCATTTGCATTGTTACATCGTTAATTAAAAATGTAAATAAACATATTTATTAGAATTCAATTCATGCCGTTTAAGACAACCAATATATTTAGGTCCTATTTGATTTTTATTTTCCCAAAATTCATTTTTTTCTCTTTTTCTCAACCACACATTCTTCTTTGTTGTAAGAATTTTGAATCCCTAGACGACCATTTGTTATGAGATCCTTAATCATAATTTTTTTTTTCAAGCAAAGTAATAATTAAATATTTACTTTTGACATTTTATCAACATGTTTATAGACAAGATAAAGGCGACTACTATTTTTCAAGCTTAGCAAAAAGTAGAGTTATAATTATAATTTTATTTTTAAGTACTTGTACATTTTTAATTGGTTTCCTACAATTTGTATTTATTGTTCAAATCGTCTCTATCATTTTACTTTTGACATTTGGACTCTCAGATCGATCATTTTTTAGGTAAATCATCATGACTTCTCATTCAGTCCATTAACTCATCCAAATGGTCGCGTGCATTCCATTTGTGTGATTTTGCTCAAGAGTATTTTGATCAAGACATTAATTGACCATTTTTTCTTGAAAATTCGAGATTTGACGTACTGAAGCAAACTTTGAGATTTGCTAACTCATCACAAATTTTGAGTTTTGGATGACATCTCGAATTTGTCTAATGAGTTATAGCAGTATAATGAAAATCTTGAGTTTGTTGGACAAATTTTGAAATTCTATATAAAAGTTGAGCAAATATCGAGTTATTTGTGCAAATCTCAAATTTTCTGTGCAAAAATTGAGTATATTAGGCAAATATTGAATTTTCTGTGCAAATCTTGAGTTTGCTATGCCAAAAGTAAGCTGCGCGAACCCCTAACATTTTTTGTGCAAAAGTTGAGTTATAAAAAAAAAAAAAGCGATATTATGTTGATTTATTAAAAAATGAAAATTATATTAGAATTTAGAAATAAATAGTCACCCGGTTGAAAACTTAAAAAAGGTACCAACTCTTTTTATTTTTTTAAACTACTTTGCCAACTAAGTCAATCCTCATGGATCGTCATGCTAGATAATCAGGCTCAACACAAAGCGTTCATAATGACGGACTAATCTGTACGTCGGACCGATCGATATTCGATCAGATTTTTTAGCTAGATGAGACATCCCAAGCAAGAGCAGCTTGACATATTTTGGCCCCACTAATTGAACATGGAGGAGCAAGACAAATGTGCATCTGGTATTTGAATTCAATTTGGGAGCCTATAATTAGTTCTAATTTGGTGCACTTTATGAAATCACCACATATGTGGGCTACATATGGGATTCAAACCTTGAAATTCAAATTCTTATGGGCATTGGGACAAAAAATGGTACATGAAAACGTGGTCTATCCTTATCAATTAAACCTTAATTTTTCTTCTATCTAACGAGTCAATTTAGAATGGTATGAAATCTTCGTTACAAAGTGTATGGCCCCACAAGCTAATCTTATTCATCTTGATATACATAAAATTGACATACTAATTGAACAATTTAGTACGTTTGATCATTATTACTTATACTAATTATTTAATTAGCGAAAAAGTTACACACGAATCCCCATTTTTAAATATTTAACCCAATCAAACGTTTAGCACGATAACTTAGTATGTTTGATCATTATTACTTATACTAATTGTTTTTTTAATTAGCGGAAGAGTGACACACGAATCCCTATTTCTTTATATTTAACACGATCAAATGTTTATCACCATCGTGCGTTAACCTAACACCGAATAATAAACTAATCTTTTTGTTATCCATAGTCAAATTTAAGCTCAAGTAAATTAAAAACCGATAACATTAAAGACACTCCCTCACCTGTAAAAAAATATCACTAACCTCCTTTTATTCTAATTTTGAATATGACATATTTTTTTTGACCACTTTTTGAGCCATAAATCATTAAAAATGAGGTTGAAATACCTAAAATGTCCTTAGATGAAATTTTATACGATTTATTTGTTCAAAGTAAACTATAAAAATATAAATTGACTTTGTGCAATCATATAATTTTACTTATTTTGTTTTAAAATATTGCAATGATTAATATGTCATTTTAATATAGCATTCTATTATATAATATAGTCATTGTTTAAATTATAACTAATTATAGAAAACAATGACATTTTAGATATATCAACCTCGATTTAAATGATATATAGTTCAAAAGTGGTCAAATGTATGTGATACTCAAATCTTTAAAAATATGATGTTAGTAATATTTTTGAAAAGCAAGGGAATGTCTCTAATAAATAAAAAAAGGTGGGGAGTGGATCTGATACTGTCTACTTTTATTTTATTTAAAAAAAAAAAAAAAAAAAAAAAAATATATATATATATATATATATATATTTTTTTTTTTTTTTTTTTTTTTAAAAAAAAGATGACGAATCATGGTCGACATAAAATTCGACGTACAATTAGTTTGGCAAATAACATTATAATCTAAAAATTAAAAGATACTAGTTCGTGGACCTGTTCTTTTCTCATATCTAGAAACGTAGTTACACGACCCAATTTATTTGCAAAGCCAATTTATTTCTTGTTTATATCGTTCAAGAATCCTTACAAAGACAATTTATAGGCTTATACAAGCATTTGCATTCATGCCGTTTAAGACATCCAAGATATTTAGGCCTCGTTTGATTTTCATTTTTTCAAAATTTATTTTTTTCTCATTTTTTTAACCACACATTCTTCTTTGTTGTAAGAATTTTGAAGCCCTAGACGACCATTTGTTATGAGATCCTTAAACAAAATTTTTTTTTACAAGGGAAGTAATAATTAAATATTTAAATAAATAACATATTTACATTTAAACAAAGACATAATATAATCTAAAAGATAGATTAGCAAAATAAAATATTTATCAAACCCGATAATTTAGGTTAGCGTAATAATTAGCCTTCTCAAACTACTCCGATTCCAATGCATGATAAAAATTTCAAAACAAGAACTTCTTGTGAGAGTAAAGGAACTGTTATCTGTTTGGTAGCTATTTTGGGGAGAAAATATATTTTTGAATAGTTGATTGATGGAGAATGTGTGGTTAAAAATTAAGGAAATTTTTTGAATTTGCGTGTAATATTATTTTATTGAAAAATGTGTGGTTGAAAAGAAGAGAGAAAAATACATTTTGAGAAAAATGACTACCAAACAGGGGCTAAAAAGATAATTGGGAATTTGCAAATCACCTAAATGTAACTTGAATCTATACTGGATTAAACTCTTTTGTCAGAAAGAGTTTAACCACTTGGTTGACCTACACTCACACCGCTTGAAACCCGCGTAAATAAATAAATAAAAGTCAAAAAATGCTCGTCCACCCCTTATTTGTGAGTGCGCTGCCAGAGAGGGTTTGACACTCCCAGACAGCATAGCATGATCCATCTATACTACTACCACCACCTACCTACGTACGAACCACCCACCTACACCTGCCCAGTACAAGGGTCATTCATTGAAGGAACATCATATTAGGTGATTAGAAACAACTATATATAGGATTAAAAAGAAAATCAACCTGAAGCCCCACCTAATGTAATTTCAGATACAAGAAAAGGTCTAAAGTAAATCTCTTCATCAATATTTTACACCCGTAAACAAATTTATATAGCACTGGTAAATTTGTTTTAGAATTTAAGAATTTGAAGTGAACTTTGTAATATCATAAGATTTTGTCACTTCAATGTGATGTACAGAACTTAGTGTGTCTAGCTACATAAAATGAAAATTCCATTTGTATAGAAATGTTCATTGCCAGAAGCCGTACAGACAGTCAGATAAATGTGGGTCCCATTCGATTAAAATATTATTAAAAAAATGAACCCCACATGTTTGTGTCTTCCCTGTATGTATTTTGTATCTGTACATGCAGACTCTCTCCTACATAAAGTCAACTAGAAATCAACGAGAATCTATATAATATTCTAAAATTACTTTCAATGTCAACCCATTACAATATATATCTTTGATTCATTGAATTTGTGATCAATGTATTTATTTATTTTTACCTTGAATCACCCTACTCAAACCAGAATCAGATCAACCAACCCATTTGGTCCAATTCCAATTGAAATTTGTTTTCAGTCTTAGAAGTGAAAATCAAACGATTGTGATCCAATTCTCAATTCTAGGTATAAAACCAAATTTTCAATACAATCGTATATAAATTCCTACATGTTGAAAATAAATCAGAGTTTTATTTTTAAAAATATAAGGAGCGAAAGCAGAATATAAAAAATTATATCATATTAACACTTCAAATTTTTTTGAAGCATATAAATTCCGAACCAAAACTAATAGTTCAATGGAGAAAATAGGAATCAAACCGGATTAGAACTAACTGATTATTATCTGGTCGAGTTACCGACATCCAAATTAAAATAAATAAATTAAGTCTTATTCTTGATAATTAATAAACAATGGCAGTGACAGGATCTTTTTATTTTTTTTTTTATTTTTTTTTAATTTTTAAAACACTGTATATTAACTTGGCACATTAAATGGGCCTTGCAGGTTAAATTTTGAAGGCCCAGGCATGGCCCACGTAGGCCCATACATACTACTAGATTTCAAGATTTTTTTTTTATATATTTTTGAATGTGTTGCTGTATATTTACAATCTGTTCGAGTATTAGAATATGGTCGAAGAACAATTCCTTTTGAAAATAAAAATGAAATCCAGACCCCCTTTTTGGAAAATCATCAACAAATATTAAAGTGCATAATATCACTAACAACAATACCAAATATATACTAGACAACATTAAAATCGCATACGTGAAAATCAATAAAAACAGGACAACAGTTATCATGAAATTATAACTGTAGTGAGATTATATCAAATAGAATTTTGCCATATGACCCGCATGAATGACACATTGGTTGAACTCTATCAAATAAAATAACTGTAATTCCAAAAACCTCAGTATACCACAATCATGAAATCTTAATCGTCGTGAGATTATAACAAATAACTGTAATTCCAAAAAACCTCAGTATACCGCAACACAAATATAACCCAACACCTCCACAAAACCAATAGAACCTCTCTGTAGCCTCACTTTACAATGTTCAATGCTCGCATAGAAAGAAACGCCATGGATAACAGAAAATAACGGAAAACTGGGTAAAATAGAGTGGAACAAGAAAGACAACTATAAACCAAAACTTTTGCACGTGACAGAAATTACCAGCGCAACTTCCTGAAAGCAAATGCAAACTTATCTAAGCAAACTTGGTGCCGAAGAAACCATTAGATCTTGGAACTGGGACAGGGAAGTAAGGTTGTGAAATGGGCATGGGGCTTGGCATTGTAAATGGCTGTTGTCCACTTGCCGTAATTGGAGGATTCATGCACAGCTGCAGTACCTGAGCCGTAGCACTTCCTGTAAAAAGACTCATTTTTGGTTAAACGTGCCATAAATGTTCCACAATACTTGAATTATTAGTGATTCTGGGCAATTGCCCAATGACTAGGAAGCAAACCAAGGCTGTCGCCCGCCCATCTTCACACCCATTTAGCCGCATGTATTTTATTTCAACTGAATTTTCATATAAATAACTAACTGAACACAGTCATACCGTCCACAAATGTACTCTTCAGGCAACACAATTATTAACTTCAATAAGGCATCGAGATCAGAACAATGGATTCTCACAAAACAAGGGAACTTAACCAATTTTCCTCGAGCAGATCAAGTGTCTACTTCTAATTGACTTGAGCGATTTTCCTTGCGCAGATTAAGCGTCTACTAATCGAAGATCTCCCAAGTTCCATTTTCAACTCATTTTAAGAATAAATATTAATACTTTCAGAATTTTATTACAGCATATAAAGTGACATTTTATAATTCACACATTAATTGAAAAACGAACATCATCCTTTCACTAGTAGCCAATAAAAAGAACGCTTAAACATCAAAACCCTGGGAAACAAACTAGCCATCAACCTTTTACGTGCATAAAATTAAAAAAAAAATGGAACTGAAATTATTCACAACAAACCTTGGTGCTTGGGAAGATGATGCGGAGTCAAGAGAGGCCACATAGTTGCTTGAGAGAACTCTGCTGCACCCTGAACGAAATCCTTAAACAAGCATAAAAAAGAAACAATAAAGAAATCTCACGGGTGTGAATCAAATGAACAATGAAAATAGAGAAGGATAAGTTTGAAAACAAATATAACAAGAAAGAGATGGAAGTAAGTTCCAACTAAAAACAAGGCAAATTTGAACAATTGAACTGAACAAGCAATTGGAAACACAATTGTTAAAGATATATCTAGCAGTTTCTTCCCTGATGGCATGTTTAACTTCCATATGCAAAAGGCATGAATTTTTTCCTTGACATGCTCAGTAATCTCTATTTCAGATGTCATATGAGACCAGTTCACAAGAAAAACCAACACATATGGTGTTGTATCTTACATTAGAAATGGGATGCATACAGACAAGAGGCCCCACTCGTCCAAGCATAACCTGGTAGCATCATTTAATTAAAACATCAGCTATCATGTTGCAAAACAATTTATATAGCAATACAACGAGAATGCATGAAACGGAGTGTAAATGACTGTAGAACATACATTCTGAGGATTAGGATGCACATAGGCAGGCCTAAAAGGCTGCATCCGGCTTACCACTTGCCCAATGAACTACATAGAAAAAGAAAAATGTACTGAGACTTATGAGTAGCAGAATGTATTTTAGGACAACAGCTTTCAGCGCAGACTGGAACAACCATATATAATCACGAGCAACCAATTCACATCCTTGCTCTCTTTTCTGCCGTTTGATATGGGTCAACCTAACATTGCTCCAACAATTGAAAGCCACAACCCACGCCCTCTCATCTAACCCCACCCAAATCCCTATGAAAAGGGAAGTCTCAAATAATTTAAAACAAATACATCAGAGTGCAAGAATGAAATAGAGAGAGATCTAAAAACACATTAGTCAGTAAGAGTTCAGCACATGCAGTAATCATTTTATATTTCACGTTCTCGTGACAAAAGGAAAGTAAAACCTGTCACTCAATTAAAATAATTATATGCATTATCATAAGGGCAAACATACCGGCTGAACATATGGTGTTTCGGTGCCGCCATTTCCAATTACCACATTACCACATTGAACAAACTTCATAGGAACAGAAGAACGAGGAGCAAATGAACTGATGTCAACTTCTTGTTGTGCAGTAGCAATTGGTACCATGGCGTGGTGGTCTGATAAATAAGCAACGGTTGCTCCTGTTGGCACTGCTGGAGGAGTCACTGATCTATGGTGCAACAGCGACGGAGTAAATATTTTTGCTCCAGGATTGAGCTTAGATTCCTGGAGAAAAAGAAACTGAATCATGAAGCTTCTTTATTGAACACTCTTCTAAAGCTTGTCTGGCATTTATGACAATTATTATACATCAAATAGAAGTATAGAACAAAGGTTTTTCTCAGGTCTAATTAAGTTCAAGTTCTTACTATATTTTCCAAAAAACAACCCAACAAAGACTCTGATACTAAAATCTTGAGCAAATATTGACAGGCTAGCAATAGAGTGAAGCTTATCCCAAACATCACAAAAATGTTGAGTAAGGTTATCAAAAATTTATGTGGTTCGGAGTCCTGATTCTCAGCTGAACTCAATAAAGCCTTACTACATTCATTTAGGCACATCCTCATCGTTTTCCATCCTCATTAGTTTAAAAAAAATAATGGTTATCATATGATTTGTTAGCTACAACTTCAAAGGTCTAAAATCCCAGTTACCTTAGCAGTTCTATTAAAACTTGAAAGATTTGGAGGCACTGATTGAGTGGAAATTGAGGATGAACTGAGAAGTGATTCTGAAGCAATATCCACAGTGCATGTGGCAGCTACAGAAACATCAGATGAAGGAACTTCAGAACATGGCGTCTCCTCTAAACTGGGCCTCTCTTGCATCTCATAATCAAGTGCTGTAGGAGAAGCAGAAGACACTCCTGTTGGAGCTCTTTGCATATTTGTTTCATCAGGAATGCTCTCAGCAGCAGTTGATTGAGTTTCACAAACACCTACTATATGCAAACAACTACAATTACATACTAGGAGAATAACTAGATAAATAGAAAAAGAAGAGAAGAAGCATCCACTAAATAGAAACTCACAGTCTAACCCAGTCAAAGTAGTAGGAAAGGTAGAAACAGGAACAGGAACATGAACGAATTTAAAATCATGAACAAGGACAGAAGTTTCTAATTTAATAGTCTAGCAAGGATGACAACTGCATTTGGGCATATCAACTAACAAAGTCCTGATAACCAATTCTATCATTCAGAAAGTTTATTTAAATATTGTTGTAAAGGGTTAAACTAACAAAGTTTCCAGGATCTCAGAGGTTAGTTTAAACTTCATTCAAATTTCGAATCAGTTTCCAATTGGCAATTACTAATGAATAGTTGTGAATACAGTTTATTGGTCTCCGTTTAGATCAATCGTGGTATGAGTGGATGGCGAAATTTCACTTACACGAATTTAAGCTTCCTTTTTATTATTGAAGACTTAGTAACAACTTCAGCAAACGTACTTCACATTAACTCTGCGATGCAATTTTAACCCTAGTCATAAATTGTAATGCCCGAGCAATTGTGGGAGTCAATGGGCCATCATTGTTCACTCATATTAATTCTGCAGTTCCGTCCTTCAAATTCATCAAGATGTTTGATTTTTGTTTCACTGTAAAACTAGCTTATCAACTTCTCTTGAAATCGTAATCCTACACCCTTGAAAGCTCCTAAAGTCCCTAAACTATCATTCAAAGGTGCTGCTTACATCTCCTTTAACATGCCAGAAATGTCTTCATTGCTCTATTGAAAACAAACCCATCTATTACAAGCACCAAACACTTCTCAAATTTTGGCCAACAAGAAACAAAAACAGCCAGCCACTCATTATCTTTCCTGTCCAGCAACAATTTTAGTTCCAAGTCAGAGCCAGGCTCATCTTGCTGAGCCATCAAGCTCCAATGCCCCAATTGCCCTCGTGCACTCCGAAATAATACATGTATGAAAAAAATTTATGCACAACACTTAAAAATCCACTTCCTACCATGGAAGATGTTCGATGAGTGGTATTTTATCAAATTATTTCAACCAATAAGAACACAAGTGAGACTTACTGCTTAAGCCTCGAACTTCATGGCTCTGCAAAGTAGAGAGACATGAAATTATGTCAATCTAGTGGAATAAAGATAGAAGAAAACAACTTTTACTGAATGCAATGAGCTTATGTTGTTACCAACGTACAGTTTTCTCATCTAGAAACTCGAGTTTATCCCTGAAATCCCTTTGTTTGTCCTGTGAGCCATCCCCAACCTGCCTGTCATTAATAATTAATAGAATGTGTTGATGAGATAATAAACTTACTAAGATCAATATCCAAAACCAAAATGGTAGAAAAGATGTATAAGGAAAAAGAAGAAAAACAAGCGATAAAAATGATTCTTTAAACTGCTATAAACAGGTAAATTGCAAACTGGGTGAATACTGATTGTTCACTATAATCACCACCTAAAAAAGGCTGAAACACTATCACTAGTAGCAATTTTGTGCAACATCAGCAGAATATCAGTTATTCTTCATAGAAACTTCATGAATGAGGGTTTGGCCCTGCATTCAACATCAAGCTTGGAGGAAATAAAGCCAACAAAATGCCAAAACATGAAGACACGCCAAAACTAATGCATATGCAACAGAGAATTTTAGAGAAGAAGAAAAGCAATTTTAATGGTAGTCTCTACCTTCCATCTACTGAAACAGCAAGTACTTCTTGTTTCTGCATCAGCAAAAGATTGGTAAAATATTAATCCAACCACCTCAGAGTTGAAAGTGGTTCTAATGCTATACAGGGCACAAGTACGCAAAACTTGACAGATTGCATATTTCGTCAGTAGCCCTGCATATTTCTAATCAGCGGGGATGTTCACCATTTTTTACTTTAATAATAATCACCTCTGAAAAATCTCTTGCAGAATTGGCTGCGACATTTGCCTTCTTAGCTGTAGAAATGGAATCAAAACCATTCTCCTTTTTGGCAGAAGACCTGCATGTAAATGGTATCTTAAGACTTTATACTCCACAACTTCTCTATTTATCAGGATGGCCTCCAGAAACTAATTTCTGAAGCAACTAATTAAAAGGTCCAAAGCATCTTACTGAAATATATATGTAATCAATATTGGATAATTTTTTAAAATTATTTTTGTGTGTGGTTGGTAGGGTGGATTTGGGATCCCAGAATTTTTTTTAACATTTAATAGTCCCGCCCCAAAAATCTCTTATTCCTCCTCAGTCCTTTTGCTCGTTCTGCTTACCAATCAATACCAAGTGACATAGATGAAGATGAATCTTGAATTGCCAAATAATATTGGCTGAGAAAAGTGTTGTAGACATTTTACCTTGTTTGACTTCTGTGCTTTTTATCCCCATTGGACTCATTCAGTTCTGTCGCTTTCATCTCTCTCTTTAAGCATTCATTGATGTTTGCAATATCCTCTACACTATCACCCCCTATGTATCCGGTAATTCCATTTGCAGGAAGAGGAACTCCCTAAACATATACCAAAATTTATCACAGAAAACTCTCGTCAGACATCAAATCATCACATGTATTGGAACTTCCAAAAATGAAAAAATCAAAGCTACGTGCCTTTGCAACAACTTGTACAAGATCTTCTGATTGAACTATAAGTGTCTCTATCAAACTTCCATTCATTACATTTGTACGTTGATTCCCCTTCTTAATCATCCTCGCTTTCTTCAGGACAATAGCTAGACAAAATACAAATCAATCAATCAATAAACATATCTATCGAAGTTTTCTTCAGCATCTATCATTACACTTTCATTCACTATATAAACATTTTTATTAGCTATTGTTAATGTATTTACAGAACTAGTCAAAAAATGGAATTCAAAAACTCAAAATCCTGACTTCTCAAATCCAATCAGCAGAAGTAACTCATTTTGATATGAAAAAAAAAAGGGAAATTGGTACCCAACTGAAATACAAATCGAGCAAAACAACGAAAACCCATCTACCCAAAATCCAGAAAAGATATGACACAATGAACAATACTCGGAATTATAAATCAAAGAAACAAGGACAGGATATGCAGAAAAGCATAACAATAAATCCCGTGATACCATAGTCATTGATAACAGACGCGGTGTGAAAGATTCCAGAATAGACAGAGCCATCTTTGGCATGGACATCAACCGGGAGGCCAATAATGCACATCGTTGCTAATAGCAGAGCATCACTCACTGAAGCCGCCACAGCCGCCTTCTTGTTAGCATCTTCTCCCAATCCTTCCTTCCTGCAACCCATTTGATCGTTGTACTTCGCTTATAGAATATCTGTATTGTTGGGATTTAGAAATGATTATCGGAACACAGTATAGAGAATGAATTGGGAAATTGCAGAGGAGATCTGAAGCAGAATGAAACCTGGAGAAATGGTGGTCCGAGGAGAATTTGCGCGCATGTTCCGACTTTTTATTTTATTTTATTTTACAGGGGCTTCCTTTTGCAGAATTTTGACATTATTGCCCTCTTGCAATCTAGAATATTCTCTTGCCTTCCCTGTTTAAAATGATAATTTTAAATCGGGTAAAAATTAATTATCTTGAAATGCGCAAATTTACTAATATGAGTAAACATTTACTTTAAAAAAAAAAGAATAATAAGTTATTTTAATATGTTACATAAAAAAAAAAAAAGCAAGCCTCGTTTGATGATCATTATTTCAAAACTCTTTATTTTACATACTTATTTTTAATTATAAATTTACAAATAAAATTCAATGTTCCTCTCATTTTGACAGAAATTTGTAACATCAATTTCGATCGAAAAATGAGATTATATAAAAATTAATCCCTTGTTCGATGGGGTCTAAATCAAAGTCAGATATTATATACTCATAGATGTCCAACCTCATAATTTACAAAAAAAAAAAAAATAATAATAATAATTCAAACATGGGCTAAAAGTAGTTTTAAGTGCTTATTTTCACCAAACATGATATGACTGTTTTGAGATAGGTTTTTGTTCAAAAATATATTTGCTTATTTATGTTATGTTTATTAGAAAGAATAGATATTACTTTTTTCAAAACTCAACCAAACATGCTACAAATAACATGATTACCAAGCGTCCTCAAGGTACATCTCCAAGTGGTAAAAAGGAAGGATGGAGAACTTCAGCTTTACTTGAAACTGTCGCGCCAAGGGTTCGAATCCTGAAATATGGATTTGACTCTTGGATAAGTGCAAATGTACAACAGTCTTCCATCATATACACTTGGAAGCATAATCTGCGATTTACCTCCCTCACGATGTCTCAGGACAGAGGTGGTGTGAGACCCTCAAAGTTGAAGTTCAACCTTTTTAATAACATGACTACCATGCTCCTCATGGAATGGTCGAGGCGGTAAGAGTAGATAAGCGCGAAAATTTTGATCACGAGTTCGACTCTCTCTATCAATACTTTTTCGATCGATCCTTGCGCACCGAACTTGATTAGTATGATTAATCTGACTGACATAGTTTGCAGATTATTACGTTAATTTGAAAGTGTACATCCGAAAAATAGCGACTACGAATTTGTTCGTCTTTAAAAAAATAAAATAATAATAATAATGAACGATTACCAGAATCAATACGTACAAACTGATAGGATTAAAGTCGCGTGTAAACAAAGTCGTGTTGTGTTATTAGTCGTGTTGTTGTTCTATCAATACCCAAGTGTAAGGCTCCTTCGCCGCGATACCTTTTGTCCCGTCCATTTCTTCAAACCCTATCGAATTAGGGTTAGCTAAATCTCCTATTTATTTTCCTTTTAATTTTCACTTTCATTCCCTAATTTTCTCAATTTTTAATAAGGGTTAAGGATTTTCAGTTTCAATTCAAAATGATGCAACAACCCGGAGGAGCTGTCCCACCACCAATGGCAATGGATCAGCACCAGCAACAGCAACAGCAACAGCAACACCAGTACCCGCCTCAGCAATGGATGATGATGCCTCCTCAAGCTCCACAACCCTGGGCCCAACAATCACCATTCCAACAGCAACAGCAGTATGGTGCCGCGCCAGCAAATGTTTCTGCTCCTGCAGTGGTCTCTGGTGGACCTGATGAGGTTCGGTCTCTTTGGATCGGGGACCTTCAGTACTGGATGGACGAGAATTATCTCACTTCTTGCCTCTATCATACTGGCGAGGTATATATATTTTTCTAAAAAATTTATGGAGTGTTTCGTGTATTTTGTGCTTTTGATAATTTTGTCAATGTTGGGTTTTTTTGTCCAGTCTGTTGTGTATCTTTTCTCACGATTACTATGTAATAATGGAAATAAATTTTTTGCTTATGGGATAACTTGAGTAGATAATGAATCTTATTTTGACAAAGTTTTGGTAACCTAGGAAAGATAATTTGCTTCTTTGTGTATGTCAAACTGTTCTGTCTGGTACACTCTTTACAGGTTATATAGTTGACCATCTATAATCAAGGAGGAGAACAAATGTTTTTCTTTTGAGGGCGGGGTCGTGGTGACTTGTCATGCTTCTTAGCATTAAGAATTTTAATTCTATCCCTTCAAACCATTTAGCTGTTTATCTATAATGGTTTATTAGTTGTCCTATGATAACCAACTGTTACCTTCTGTCTTCAGCTTGTATCTGCAAAGGTAATCCGTAACAAGCAAACAGGTCAGTCTGAGCATTACGGGTTTCTAGAGTTCAGAACTCATGCTGCTGCAGAAAATATTTTGCAAACCTACAATGGTGCGCTGATGCCCAATTCTGAGCAAACTTTCCGCCTGAACTGGGCGTCTCCTGGTGCTGGTCAAAGGCGCACAGATGATACGCCTGACTACACTATATTTGTTGGAGATTTGTCTGCTGATGTTACAGATTACGTCCTACAAGAGACATTTTCCAGCGTGTACTCATCAGTCAAGGGTGCAAAAGTTGTGACTGATAGGAACACTGGACGTTCCAAGGGTTATGGATTTGTTAAATTTGGGGATGAGGGTGAACAACAACGGGCTATGACTGAAATGAATGGTGTTTCCTGTTCAACTAGGCCCATGAGAATTGGCCCTGCTGCTAACAAAACACCTATGGTTACTACTACTCCAAAAGGTATGTTTTGCAGTAGTATCTCCTGCATCTATGGGCAATAATTTATGTTGATCTACCTCTTCAATTGGCTTGTTTAGTTTTCCGAACTGTGTGGTGCATGCTGTAGAAAATTTCAAAATGCAAGTTGGTGAAGCAGTTACCCCGTCCTTGATGTGCTTTTGGAGTTTATTTATGGCGTTTTCAAATTTTAACGATCTTATAGATATGGTCTCGAAGATATCCGGACTTAGACCAAGTCATTTCCTTCCAGTACTTTTTCTAAACTTGGGCGCCTGTAGTTCTGTTGAGACTTGATAAAACTTATAAAACTCATGTTGTCTCACAGCAGGAAACAGAGAGGCTCTCATTTATGGGGGCCTGGAACTGATTTCAGCTGAAATGATTCCCCGTTAACGCATGGCCTCCTTTTAGGTCAGTTAACTTGTTTTGGTGATAAGCTTCCTTTTTATCTTTTCTTTGTGGCGTTTCTTATGCTGCGATTCACTTAATTCCAGTTCCTTATTCTTTAAGTTACAAGTCAATTAAATTAAATTTCATTTTCTTTGGAGATTACATTCCGTTGCCTCTACTTTTCTTGTTGGTATTAGTCCACTTCTTTGTCATTCTCTTTCATCAATTCCTTCATGCAATTTTTGTTCATTTCCCAAATGCCTTCTAGGAAACCTCTTCAAAATTTAACTTACAGAATGGATATAGATGACTATATATGAAGTATACAGACAAAAGTTTTAAGATGTGGCTTTGGTTTTACATTTCCCTGAAGTTGTGCAACTTTCTTTTCTTGCCTTCTTTTTAATAGCCTGCAAAAGTTTTTAGAGAAACGTTTTCTTGAATACAAGTATCTCTTTTAGCATAATCATTTCTTGAGCAGCTTTCTTTTCAATTTTATAACTATATTGATCATTGGCTTTAATTGAATCGTCAATAAGATGTAGACTATGAACTTTGACAGCTCTCTAAACACCTTTTGGGAACTTATAGAACAGTTCCAATTTATTGGTACAGTCATTTGCAAAAATTAGAAGTGTCCCTTTAGCCTATGTTTGGCCCCCATTCTTTCAAAAATCCATTTTCAACCCCACATTCTCCTATAAAATAATATTACACGTAAATCGAAAATTTTTCTTTACTTTTTAACCACACAATCTCCAACAAAGCACTATTCAAAAATACATTTTTTAATCCAAAAAATGGGCTCAAACTGGTCACCTGGAAAGTGAGTGGGTATGTAGTTATTAAACTTTTATATTTGTTTTTAATAGTTATACTGTTTCAATCATCACGAAGCCTCTAGGAAAAATTGAGCTACGTCATTTGGCCATTCCTTGCTTCTTCTCAAATTCCCTTCTTTACCTGTTGATCTTTTAGGTAGTGCACGTTCTGAATTTTTTGCAGGTTCCCCTTGCTGTCTATGAAAGTAAAATCTAAAACAAACCTTTCAATACATTCGTTAATCCTTCAGAAATGAATGTCCATGGTAATCTTATCTAATCCCTTTGGCAAATGGAAATCAGCAGTCTGAGCAAGTTGGTATAGGAGGAGCTCATTCCACCTAACACTTGGATTGCTGAAATGCTCAATTAAACCGACTATGTGCGAAGGAACCATTTCTTGGCAACTTGGACAACTTACAATGATGTTTGTCCAGCATATCACTAGCAAGATTAGAATCTTCGTAAGAGGCTTTATGAAGCTTGTGCTAAATGGTGTTTTCTCCTCTCTAATGCCTAATACATAATTCTTATATAGAGCCCAATACTTCAACCGTGATTCTGTCTATAGAGCCTAACACTTCAACCGTGACATGACATCAATCTGTAAGTTGGTCTAGTCTGTCAGTCAGCCTTTCCCTTCCTCAGTGGCCGAGTAGAAGTGTTTTGCAAAAATCTGCTCGTTGCTTTCATCATATAGTATCATTTGCTTTTTTCTGCTTCGAAGGCGGTATCTCTATCAGTTAGAGAGCTCTTCACTACTATCATAAATTTTAAGGAGTTTGTGCAATTGGCTTGTTGGTTGGCTTAATTACAGCATAAGGGCTTGTAGCCAAGAGTTATCTTAAAACTTTTTTCTCTTCCTCTATCCTACACTCCATCCATCCTCTCCCCAGATCTGAATGGTCCCACATTAGAAGGCCTTGGCAAGGACTTAGCGTCCGCAACATCTAGAGGGATGGAAAAAGCTCATAATTATGTGTTGTACTTTACATGAAAATCAACCTGATAGTCACGTGAGGATACTGCAAGTACATTGAATCACACCTATAGTTGGCGAGCAAATCAGCTTTGTTTTTGACTTCATGTTTAATTAAGGTCAACAAAGAAGATGAGAAAGAAACTCTTCTGCTTCTGGTTCTTGACCTTATGTTGACTTTATTTGTGAAGGGCCTTTTTTTTGGGTGGTAATTGCCTAGTCGACTTTTTACCTATTTGCATTGACCGCGTTTGATCATGAAGTGGATTCTTGTGGCCATTTGGTTGTTGCTGTGATTCTAAGAGGCCATGGTATCGTGAAGAGAAGTGTTGATTCATATGGCATTTTACAAAACATTAGAATCTCGGAAGTACTAGAACATCTTATAGTCTGCTTATCTATGACTAAAGACCTACTTGTGACTACATGACACTGGAAGCTTCGTTGAGACTCTTTTTGACGGTAGTGAAGGTTGTACTGATGGCCCAATAATGGAGGATAGGACTCCAGATTTTGCATAGATAATATTTATGATTTCAAATTTAAATTAATGCATGGATCAAGAAAATTTAACGTTATTCTTTAGGAGAAAATGTGCAAGTTCTCTTGATCATTTCTGGAGTACAATCTTCATTCTTTTTTCAGGCAAGAAAAATTAATTTTGGTGATACTCATCCCGTAAGAAAAGTCTGGATCCATAAATGCAATCAAATTCATAAATTTATGGATCTCTTTATAACAATGTTGATTTATAATGTGTCAATTTATCATTTGAGACTGGTGCAGTCATATTGGCTGCTGTTGAGAGCCCGATAAAATGTAACATATTAAGTGGAATATTATGAATTTTGTGATCCTTCACACCTTTTTGACTGGCGTGGGGGCATAATTTCAGGCAATGGTGCTGTTTCTGTATGCTGTATTCAGTAATCTAAGGTGAAAAGAATCTGGAGCTATAGGTGTGCATTTTTGGAGAACCTAATTAGATGCCTTCTGCACATAGACACGTGTACACGTATTGTTTAGAAAAATAAACTTAAGGTGCATGGTTGCACGCTTGCAATATTATAGAATAACTGACCATAGTTGTTATTGATGTCGATGTGCAATACAATCCAATTCTGCAATGGTGGCCCTCCATGCTATTGTTCATTCATATTCTAGGTCATCACCTTCGCAATTAATTCTTTGATGTACTTGCTCTGTCGTGATTGTAAACACACTTGTCCTGTACACTCGAAGAAGGTAAAGCGATTATTTTTCTTTCTTGGGTGAAAGAATATAATTATAGAATTTTCGTCTTTATTACACACATGCAACAGGAGGTTGTTGGACCATGTCCCTTTTCTGAGTTAGGTGAAACTACCTTATGCTTGGTGAACATAGTTCTTTGTTTCTTTGTGGGTGGGTGTGGGGGCACTGATTTATTCCCATGAAATGTGATGCTCCCAGCTAAGGTAATAAGATACGTCCATATTTTTGTTTTCGGCCTTTGGTGCTTTCGCATTACTCTTAGGATTCCATCTTGGCCTGGGTTTCCATAGTGATTCCTTAAAGATCTCGTTTAATGTTTATTCTGGCCGCCTTCACATTCATACATCATTTGCAGCTTCCTTCCAGAATACTCAGGGAAATCAGGGCGACAGCGATCCAAATAATACCACAGTGCGTAGTTTTTTCTATGTATGTATTATATATTCTCTAACTTTTATAGTAGTGACCTTCATTTCAAGTCACAAGTGCAGATATTTGTTGGTGGTCTAGACCCCAATGTTACGGATGACCATTTGAAGCAAGTCTTTTCCCCATATGGTGAACTAGTCCATGTAAAAATACCAATAGGAAAGCGTTGTGGGTTTGTCCAGTTTGCTAATAGGTAAGCATGCACATGCATAAGGTGTAATTCGGTCTTGCAAGTTTTGCGTTTAATTATGTATTTATTCTTTTCCATAATGTGATCCAGGCCATCTGCTGAACAAGCTCTATCAAGCTTGAATGGTACCCAATTAGGTGGGCAAAGTATTCGCCTTTCATGGGGACGTAGTCCTTCAAACAGACAGGTTGTTGTCATAACTATACTTTTGAGTTCTAGCATCCTGCTTGTGGAACTTGCGTTCTGATTTCAGTTTAATTTCTCTCAGTCGGATCAGACCCAATTGGGTGGTGGCTCATACTATGGTTACTCGCAAGGTGGGTATGAAGCATATGGTAGCTATGCTCCACCTCAAGATCCGAACATGTACTATGGAGGCGCGGGATATGCAAATTATCAACAGCCACAGCAGGTATGAATTTCCATCACATTTTACTCTGTTATCTACGCAGTGTGAAGAGTAATGTTACATTCACTTGATTTGTATGACACGGATATATCTAAATCTGTGTTATGTCTAAAATAGTGGTTAATCCAAATGATGGTGGTTACTCCAATGGTAAATTGTGAGAAAGTAGAAATTATTTTCTTAAATGATGGGTATATGCGAGAATATTTTTATTTTTGCAATGGATCCTAAACTCCCTGCAGATTCTGAGTTATTTTTGTATCACTTTGTCTATTTATTCTTTTCTATTCTTTTTTGAATCGAGTTATAAAGTATGAACTTCCGCCTTGTTGTGCAATACCTCCTAAAAAGAGTTTCCCTTGGACTATGAACGGGAAGGAAGGATGAAATCCAGTCGGTATGCTAATTCCTCATCTGCAAATCAGATACACAGTGGGCCGTTATCCTGCAAATTTGATATTGGTAGCTTTTTTGTGAATTGAACTCGTGGTTCACAAGTAGTGAATGGATACACCTCCTTTTTGTTGTTGTTGTTGATGTCATTGTGTTGGAGGATTCTGATTACATGCTTTAATTTTTGCAGTGATCTGCATTGCTCAGAATTCTTGGAGCTGTGGGAATTAGCTTTGATGTGTCCCTGTTTAGCTTCACCTCTGTATCCAGCTAGCATAACTGGTGGATAATGTTACTGAGTTTGGTTTGTGTACTAGATGATGATGTATTCTGCTATATTACTGTGGATTCTGTTTACCTTTTCCAATTTTAGCTTTCGGAGGTTTTGAGTGATGAATTTTGTTTGCATATTGTTATGATTAAATGTTTGCTTTTAGTGTTTGAGTTTTCGATATTTGAACTGTCATGGCTTGAATTATGATTTTGAATTTCCGAGAGAGAACATGGGTTTAGATGGAGCATGGTCATAGCAATGGTTCGAGAAAAATTAGGGTGACTAATAATTGCTATGTTGAGGTCCTTGGTCGCATAGAATTTCGCTCAATAGCTATTGTTGGATACGATGTCTAATCTTGTTCTTTATTTTAAATAGGTTAATGATATCTAGCATCAGTAGTGTTAGAACACTTGTTTATGTGTCATTATGTGATATGTTCAATTAAAAATGAAATTATGCCCCTTTTTGAGTCCATTATTCAAAAATATATTTCTCTTTTTCATTTTTAATCACACATTTTTCAATAAAATAATGTTACAAGTCAATTTAATTCTTTTTTATATTTTTTAACAACTTATTCTTCAAAATATTACTATTTGAAAATGTATTTTTTTTTTTTTTTTTTTTTTTATACAAAATGCAATTTTAATGGAGTCCAAACAAGGGTTATGTGATTTAATTATAATTGTACTTTTTATTTAATACCACCTAGTGTCATCTAGATTTTGTTGTAATATTAATGATGTTAAATATCATTACTCTATTAAAAATGTCTAATGTTGATCTTGGAATGGAATTTTCCCGTAGTCCACACAATTCAGACAAAGGCTTGCGGTTATGACTAGTTGGACTTTACTTCCGAGTTCAATCAATTCGAAATCTAATTTAAATCTCATGTTCCAATTGTCTACTCCCTATGTTTCATAAAGAAGAGTTAGATTTGCTTCAATTTTTGCACATATTAAAAAAAAAATGTAATTATATACTTAAAAATAAATTTTATATATTTTTATAAGATACTCTTACAATAAATAATTGTTTAGATAAGAATAGTTCATAATTGTTAATAAAAAGATATATTAATTAGGGATATATAAGAAAATGAGTCATACTCAAGTGACTTGTGATTTGAGACATTAAAAAGGAAAATAGGTTCCACAGCAGGTAATATAATGATTTGGAACAAGATTAGCAGGTAAAGTCACCTTCTTCAAAAGGAGGTTCCACGGCCACTGCTGGAGTATATTGACCCCCTCAATCGTTCATCTTCGATTTGGTTTGTTCCTTTTAGTGTTTTGCAAGAAATCATGGTTTCTTTTCTTTGTATGTTTTGGAATGGAGGTGCCTCTTCTATTAGTGTAAGTGTTTGAATACATAGACAGAAACCACCAAAAACTCTTCATTCATTTTCTTCGATCATATTACTCTTCAAAAGGTTAAAAGAATAGTAAAATAAAAAGATAAATTATTATACTGAAACGCCTTTGATTAATTTCTTTACTAACATTTCAGGCTTTGCATTTCTTATTAGGACAAACAAATACGAATTTAAAATCTAAGAGCATTTCTAAGAGGCTCTCTATTTTTAAAGAGCATATTCTATAATTTAAAGAGTATCTATAAATTTAAAGAGAAATTTATTTAAAATGCTCCAATAGCCTATTTATTTTTAACATTTAATTTTATTATTCTCAATATGTATTTATTGTTTTTTATTTTTTTTTATTTTTTTATTTTTATTATCTTTCCTCCAATAATTATATCATTCGTCAAGTATATTTATTTAATTAAGTCAATAAACTATACATTAAAAGTTGAAATCTTTGAAACATAGTGTGTTTGATAGAGATTATTTGGGAAAAATGAATTTTGAAATAGTGATATGATGGAAAATGTATGGTTGAAAAAGAAGGAAAAGTTATTGATGTGATGGAAAATATTATTTTATTGAAGAATGTGTGGTTGCAAATGAGTAGAAGAATGAAAATGAAAATGAAAATGAAAAAATTATAAAAAAGTGGGTTTGGCTCTCCAAATTTGAAGGGGTTTGGAGAGTCAAACTCACTCTATATTTTAAAGTGTTAAATTGAATAGTCTCTTGAAGTAAAATTTTAAAGATTGACTCTTTAAAATAGAGAACATTCCACTTTTAAAGAGCCTATTGAAAATGCTCTAACACGATTTGTTTTTTTTTTTTTTCAAGGTACAATCATGGCCATCCTATACTTGGAGATGATCAATCATACATAGTGGATAATGTGTTCAAATACCATCCCGATAAATATGCAAAGATGGAGGTTGGATCAACGTATATAATGGTATGATGCCCTTATACTCAAAAAATATGATTATTGATTATTTTCTCGACATCAATAAATGTACTTGTGAAATCAATGTTGTAATTTTTGTACATCTTCTACCACTTACAGAGTCACGAAATTTACAAGACATAAAATGAAAAGTCAATATGAGGCTTCATTTTCTAACCTCATTTTGATTATATGACATTGATTATTTTTTTTCCATGTTTTTAAATTTTATTTGGAGCTTTGAATATTTTTTGACTCTCTCATTGTATCAGTATCTTGATCAATTTTTTTTTTTTTAAAGAAATTATGTTTCCAATATATGTGCAATACAATGCTCTATCCTTGTTCATTTCACATATGACAAGTCTTAAAAATTGTAAATAAAGATTTTTTCATACATGTTGGATAGCTATATTGTTAACTTAAAATTGTGACTTCACTATAAAATTATAACTCTGTTACATAAATTTTTAATTTTTCCTTTTAAGCTAATTTTGTTTTTTTTTTTTTTTAATGTAACTGGTTAATAAGCACCATGAATTCCAGGATAATAGATGCTTCTATGCTGTTTCTAGTAATGGTGTCAAAGAAAATATTTTCTTCATTTCTTTGTACTATTGAGATGCTTCGAGACTGTATTTTATTCGTAAAATTATATGAAAATTTACCTTGTCAAATTAAGTTTATTTTGTTGATCTCATTATCTCCCGTTAATCCTTTAAACTCAACAATCTTAATTTATTTTAAGATCCTGTTTGATACACGTTATTTGTAAAATGAGAATGAAAAATATAGCCGTTATGAACTTCACATAAGAGATGTAAAGTAAAAAATGGTAGATGAGTATGATGAATAACGATAATATTTTTCATTTTTATAGATAAATAATATGTACCAAACAGAATCTTAGAATAATACATCCCGTGCAAAGCACGGGCACATGACTAATTATTAGTACAATTTGAATTGAATATAATGAACCATGTAAAGATTTGGGGATCCATTTTAAAAGATCAATCTTATTAAGTGGAGTAGTCCAATGTCTTATAAATTGGCATATGTTTTACATCTTTAATTGATGTGAGATTATATCTCTTAACATGCCCCCCGCAAGATAGTGACTCGTTTGAGTAGACCAATTTTAAAATTTATATGCTCATATTTTTGAATCTTACAAGGACCGAATCGCTCATTGAAGTTTAATGTGCTCTGATACCATGTAAAGATTTGGGGGTCCATCTTAAAAGATCAACCTTGTTAAGTGGAGTAGTCCAAGATCTTATAAATTGGCCTATGAATCCCACATCGATTAAAGATGTAAAGCATAGGCCAATTTATAAGTCCTTGAACTACTCCACTTAACAAACCCCTCTTGAAATAGAAAAGATATGCAGATATAAGCAAAAAAATGAAACCAATTTGTCAAAAATATTATTATAATTTCTTTCAGAGCAATGCTACACGAATCGCAAGAGTGATCGCAGAAGTGATCGCATGTGAGTGTAGAAAAAATATTATTTTATTCATATAAGATTCGCACATTCACATGCGATCACTCATGTGGTCATCCATGCGAATATAATAATATTTTTCTTTCAAGATATTCTTATAGTCCGATATTAGTAATCTTTCAGATCCGAACGTTACGGAATCGTTAAACATAATCCGTTAAATCACTGTTCCAAAGTTGGGAGGAAAACATCCCTCAGATTTAGTCTGGACGACCACTCCCTGAATAATCTACTTAGAAAACAATAAATTTTCTCTGTTTTTTAACACGAAAAGAAATATCGGACAGAGGAACGAAAAACATGGAAAAAAAATCGATGATTGTTGTGTTAACAGTGTTTTTAGTAGTAGGCACCGGTGCCGATTATGTTAGACCTCCGCCTCGTAAAACTCTGCAGTTTCCATGGAGCTCTAAGCACTCATCTCATCCTCAACAGGTGAAATCCGGTTTTTTTTTCCTCTGTTGTTACTTTTGATTTATAAGTGGGTTTTCTTAAAATTGGATTTTTTTTGTTGTTTTTGGGCTTTGAATTGATTTTCTGGTCGTGGGATGTCTTGATTCGTTTTGATTTGTTGAAATAGAATGGGTTAATTGTTCTTTAATTAAACTATGGGACTATTATTGGACTAGATTTCTTCATACTGATTAGGCATATCATCATTTACCTGATTTAACTGTGCGATTGCACTGGAGTTGCTCATGGTCGAATCATGGTTTTTAAGAATCAAATTCTTCAAAAATTGGTAAGTTTAAGAAATTGTTGACATAAAGTTCCCTAATTTTGGAATGGTTCTGTTGATCTATTGTTAAAATTGCATATCGAATAATGCTATCCATAGTGACAACCATCGGTAGTCATCCTACGTGGCGATGGCATACATGTAGAAGTTTGTTATTTGATACATGTGATAGATTTTTATTGCCTCATGTATTAAATAACAAACTTTTACATGTATGCTATGTAGGACGACTACCTGTAGTCGTCAGTTTGAATAACATTGCTCTTACATAACTTTGTTTTTTCCCTCAACATGTTGGCTTACTACTTGAACTGGCAATTGGTTTTGTTGAAATTTGTTGCGTTAATGACCATTTCAGGTTCACATCTCATTGGCTGGAGATAAAAACATGCGGATAACGTGGATCACTAGTGATAAATCTTCTCCTTCGATTGTTGAATATGGAACATCACCCAAAAGCTACAACTTTATAGGTGAAGGAGAGAGTACTAGTTATAGTTACTTTCTGTATAAGTCGGGAAAGATACACCATACTGTCATTGGGCCACTTCAAGATGACACCGTGTATTTCTATCGATGCGGGGGCAATGGTCCTGAGTTCCAGTTCAAAACCCCGCCATCTCAGTTTCCGGTTACTTTTGCTGTGGCTGGCGACTTGGGTCAGACTGGATGGACAAAATCGACTATAGACCACATAGAGAAGTGCAAATATGATGTTTATGTGCTTCCTGGAGACCTCTCGTATGCTGATTACATGCAACGTAAGTGGGACACATTCGGGGAGCTAGTGCAGCCACTTGCAAGTTCAAGACCCTGGATGGTGACACAAGGGAACCACGAGAAGGAGGAGATACCAATCTTAAAGGATGGATTCGTATCTTATAACTCAAGATGGAAGATGCCATTTGGTGAGAGTGGGTCTAGTTCAAATCTGTATTATTCATTTGAAGTTGCAGGAGTTCATGTTATCATGCTTGGTTCCTATACAGATTATGACAAGTACTCTGATCAATATAGTTGGCTGAAGGTTAGTTGACAAAATATTATCTTGCCTGAAATTGTACTAATTAAATCTTTTTGCTCCATTTGATCAATTCATTATGTATCGATGCTTTAGAGAAACAAGTATGGCATTTAGGTTTCATGGCTTTATACATGACCAGGGGTCGGGAAATTAATCATGTAGAGGCATACTTAGGTGATTGAATAATAGTGGATGGTTTTGTGTCATGGTCTAATTTTTAACTCTCATGACGCAAATTATTTGTCACTCTTTCAGTGCCTTTTGCTGCTCCTATCCTAAGACCAGTCTTTCTCTTTCTCTATCTCTAGTCTTACTGATTAACTATCAGTAATTGAACGAAAAGCTTAATACTGAACACCTTAATTCCTCACGTGCTCCACTTGGTACCAAAATACTTGTCTATCCTCAATGCGCATTCCCATTAAGTTTCCAGTTCCCATGTTGCCCCATCTCAAATATTCCAGATTATCTAGACTGTACGTTTAGGTTTCCTTTGCTTAGGGTTCATTTTATACACCTCTTGTGGGCATATGGCAAATAAATATCCTGGAACTGAAGTCTCTTTCCCATCGTCAAATAGACTGGTAGGTTCACCTGACATTGTCCAGGTAATTGGACTTCTTTGCCGTGAATAAACATTGTATAGAACTGGATCGTGAAAAGGGAGTAACATTTTTCTATTACTGGAGCATGATTTTTTAAGTTGATCTCGTGCTGATATAACTGAGTTGTTTATTTAACTTCGAATTGTAGGCTGATCTTTCAAAGGTGGACCGTGAGAGGACGCCCTGGCTCGTAGTAGTATTCCACGTGCCATGGTATAACAGTAATCATGCTCATCAAGGTGAAGGTGATGACATGATGGCATCCATGGAACCGTTGCTTTATGCAGCTGGTGTGGATCTTGTGTTTGCTGGTCATGTGCATGCTTATGAGCGCTCGGTAAGCTACACCAGTGATAGCTTCTATTATTATATTTGGTTTATGGGTATTTGACCTATTAATTCTACTGTGCAACAGAGACGCGTTTATAATGGTAAATCAAATGCCTGCGGACCCATCCACATAACAATTGGTGATGGAGGAAACCAAGAAGGTTTAGCACACAAGTAAGTCGACTTTGCAAGATCTGTGCATTACAAAGCCAAGCAAAAAAACTACAAACAGTTGTATCTTAACTATAAATTTATTTACAGGTACTTGGAACCCCAACCTGAGTGGTCGATCTTCCGTGAAGCAAGCTTTGGTCATGGCGAGCTCAGGATACTGAACTCGACTCATGCATTTTGGAGCTGGCATAGGAATGATGATGATGAACCGGTTAGGTCTGATCAAGTCTGGATAACCCCTTTGGTTAATTCAGGGTGCCTTGCTGAAAGGAGTCGTGAAGTAAGAAACATACTCATGGAACCTTAAACCGGTCAACTTGGGATTGTCTGCTTTGTAACTGGATATGTAAATACTTGTCATTAGCTCCAAACTTTTTCACCGGCATGTCTACGTTTCTAATATGGTAACCATATGTGTCAATATATCCTATTCGACTACAAGTATTTTTTATCTTGTTAATAGGGTCGAGCAGACCAAAGTTCTCTATGACAGCTGATTATCCTTTCCATTATATTAACTTGCAAAATAAATTTCTCAAAGCAAATAAAACATTGAAGCAACTAAGCAAAGCAAAGGGAAATTTGAAGTCAGATAATGTTGAAATTCTGTTCAATAAGCAAAGAGAAACAACCACCATTATCCGTCATCATTTGTATACAAATGGATTTTATGAGCTTACAGTTGGGATGCTCAGAGTTCAGAGGCTTTCTTCAATCTTTCATCCTTGCTTCGCCTCTGATCGCCAACCATGGATTCGAACACGTGCAAGAGACTATCTAATCCTTCAGAATCTTTCCCTAAAGCCTTCATTGCATAAACAATGCTCTCGATTGTGGACAAATATCCAGCCCTTGGCTGATGTCTCACTTCACTGTACAAGCTCAATTTATCCATATCCAACCTTAAATGTGGCAAAAGTTTCAACCATGGGTTCTCACTGTACACTCTTTTTGCCTTGGCCCATGTTCCATCCAACACAATCAAATTCCTCACCTCGAAATCTAATCCCTCAATGCCAACTGAGTTTTTGCTCGGAAATAGAAGCACTGATCCAGGAGGAACTACAGCTTCAAATTCTTCAGTCTCTTGGTACTCATGGCTCCCATCCAATGGCTTTCTTAGAAGCCTTTTTACAATAAACCCTTTTCTTATATCATCAATGGCTACATCAGAGGACAACAGAGCGTCGAGTTTCACTTTCTGTTGTTTGTTTGGGTTCATTGAACAATGATAGAAGGATCTAATAGCTCCATACTTTTCAATAGTAAATTCGATAACAGTTTCTTTGGGACCTCGAGAAGCTGCTTTTTCGTTATCAAACACTTCGTCCATTACACCTGATTCTAACTTGAAATTGATGCTTCCGCTCATCATAAAGTCCGAATTTTGTGAGAAAACTGCATTGTGGTTGCAAATCTTACGCATTTTCACACCATCAAAATCAACAAAACCGAATCCCAATTCGCCATTTCCGGAAATTGAGGCTCCAACACAATCATCCCCGTCTCTTTGACTTGGCACTTGCCCCAAAAGAAGTCCGCTTTCTTCCCAATCGACACGATCCATTTTATGACTCGGGTCAAGTAATCTAATAAGGAAAAGAGCTTGTAAATTAACATCAGAAACTGAAATCACGTCGACATTTTTAAGCCCCAAAGTTGCGATTCTGGCGGAATTAAGAGGGTGCTTTTGTTCAAGGCTGTGTTGAAAAATGGTAACGGTTACAGAGTTATCAAGCCTCGGAGTCTTGAGCCGCACACAGAGGCAAATACGGGTCGGTCTGGAGCATGATGGGCAAGTGGGTCTCTTACTGGCTCCGCATTGAGTAACCATTTGGGGAATTAGGGTTTGGATTCTGAAGATTTTGTTACGTAATGGATTGAGAAGGGAGGGTAATGGCACGGATCCTTGTCGTAATCCTATTGGGATCAGAACTTGGATTGACATGCGATCCAATTATTTCACATTGTGGGTTGATCCGATTGACAGAATTCAGAAGCAAACTGAATAGAAATTGAAAAATGTCATCAGGAAACCCTAGATGGAGGGAGGGAATTGTATAGAAATTGAATATAACATCGTTTGGTATTTAATATTGAATTTTATCCTGACCTAATCTATAGAAATTAAGAAGAGAAAGTCTATATGTACAGAAAGAATTATACAAAATTTATACAAATGAGACACAATAAAGAGATGGGTGGATAAATTTTTGGACAATAAAATACTCATATGAGCCCACTCATACGAGTATCTGTCAAAATTCTGTAATGAAAAATTTTGTACAATCAGAAATTTTCACTTAGAAAGTATACTTCTCTCTTCCTTATTTTCAATTATTATTCCTTTTTTGTTTTTAATTTTAGATTTATATCCTTTTTTTTTTTCTTTTTTTATATTTACCAAATCAAAAAGAAAAGTGAGAAGAAACTAATGGAGGAGTGGAGTGTGGTGCCCACGAAGACACTTTCTTAACCAAATCAATTAGACACCATTACCCTCCAGATTTTCATTCAAAGTTCCAACCTTAATTCTAATGACAAGGATAAATTGGACATTTTACACGAATATTCTGGCCCGATAGCCCCGTAACGGAGTTGGTGACCCGAACATTTGACCAACTGAAACCAAACCACATGCCATTGCTGTTGAAAATTTTGCTCTGAGATTCTGCTAAATTTCTGAAAATTTGAATATTTTACAAAGGCCCAGTTGTTGAAAATGCATGATTTTTGCTTTACAATCCCATATGGGCTGATTCTGGTGTGCGGTGGGATCATTGGATATGCCAAGAAAGGCAGCACAGCCTCACTCGCCGGAGGACTTAGCACCGGATTCTTGCTCATACTCGCCGGTTATCTCAGCCTCCAAGCCTTCCACAAACGCAAAAACTCCTATTTTGCATTGATTATTGAAACTGGTACTGCTTATTTTCTTCAAGCCTACTTATGGAAATTATAGATATAGCATTTGGGTCAAAAAAATTTGTGATTATTTGATGTCTTTTGGAGAATCATGCATTTATCCATATCCGGTTAAATTATGTGGTTTGGATCTAATTGTTGCAACTATAAATAAGAAATTAAGAAGACAACTATAACATTTTGTGTGGATCTGGAAAGTATGAATTTAGTTTCTGCTAGTATTAAAAAAAGAAAAATGGTTTAATGTCATCTTGTTTCTTCTTGCTATTTATTCAACTGAAACAGCAAACTTTCTCATCTTGATGCTGTGGTCATATTTTGTTAATATTGGATGACTGGGTTTTTAACTCGCTTATCTCTGTGAATTTCGGGTAAGTTATTGTTGTACAATGAAATTTATTTATAGAACATCAGGGGCATATGTTTATGGCAATGAAATTTGACACTGAATCTGAAAATTTAAAAGAGTAGTGTTGCTTCTCATGTCCAACTATTCAAGGAACGAATATCGCTTTGCATTATAGCTTTTTCTTATCCACAGTTTGAGTAGAATCAAAATGGAGGAAGGTCTTCAATTTCCAAATCTCTGGAGCAATTTGGGACTTGTTTGATGTATATTTTTTCTAGAATAGATTTTGTGAAAAGTGATTTTTTTTTTGGGGAGAATGTGTGGTAAAAAAGGTAGGAAAATTATGGGTTTACGTTAAAATTATTTTATGGAAAGAATATGTAGTTGAAAATGAGTTTTAAAAAATTTGTACCAAACAGGGGGCTTAATGTCTGAGTTGTATCTACTTCTGTTCTTATGAATTTTACATTGACTTAACAGTTTGTGCTGCCGTACTGACTTGGGTCATGGGACAGCGTTACATGCAAACTTCAAAGATAATGCCGGCTGGCATTGTTGCTGGGATCAGGTAACTGAAAATGATAAACTAGCCCCTTTGCATCTGGTCTTTTGTATTCTAATTTACTTTGTAGATTTTTGAAGTTGGTGCATTCATTCCTTTTGTTATCTCTTGTAGAAAGACTTCGGATGCATATTCTCGGCTATGATACACAGACACGCTGACATGTGATTTTCAAAAAAGTACTAACATGATACGTTATTGACACGTTAATTAAAATCTTTAAAATTCTGTATTTATATAGTATAAATTTAGTTTATACTTGTTATTAATTTTTCTTGTTGAAATTTTTTAAATATGAGTATCTATTTGTTATTTAATAATAACTTCGAGTTAAAAATATATATTTCTGATAAAGAAAGAAGAATGACCATAGTAGAGTGTTGGGGGAGTGTTAATATCCGACACGTGTTGGACACGGACACGGACACGCTACCCGAGTTGAAGTGTTCATGCAACATAGATTCTCAATATAGCAGCACTAATTCATCTTTATGCTGGTTGGCTTCATGCTAAAATATTCATATTGTATAATTTGACGTGCTTAATTTTTCTACATACCATATATCATAGCCGTAGTTTCCTTGTTATAGCAAGGCGTAAGTTACTTCCGAAAAATGAAAAGAAGAATAGAGAAAGTTCACAGAGCTCGCAAATTATGACCTCTAGATATCACTTCTTAATATTAGAAGTTATGTTCTATTTGAGATGTAACAATATAATGCAGAAAAGCTTGCTTGCAATTCCTTTAAGCAGAAAAACCTTTCTGAAATCCTTGAAGAGTTAAATATCTTTTTAAGACAAATGAAGATTTTTATTTTTTAGTGGAAGATATGGTGCTGCACGTGATTTTAACAATTCTAAATTCATAAATACTCTTTACTAAAAAAATCTAAATAACTCTAGGACGTGTTCACTCACCTTGACACGCTGCCAGTAGGGATATTGAAGATCAGTAGATGATTGATCATGCAGGTCTGTTAGTAAACATATTTCTATAAATTGTAATTAATCTTAGCCGAAAGGACATGTAATTAAATTGGGAACTCCCTTCTGAAACTTGATTGCATGGAGAAAATGACTAAAATCCACAAGTTTCTGATTGCAAACTGTTGAATTGGTGGAAAAAGTCGAACTTCTGCTGTGGTTTCTATTTTGTTTGAGAATGTTGTGTAAGAAGGTAAAGAACTTTGTTTTTTTTTATCTGAATTGCATACTCCGTTTCATGTTGAACGCCGGTTAGTTTATTCTGATTGGTTTGCTATCTAATGTTGTTTGCAGTGTCCTCATGACCATATTCTATCTGTACAAGATTGCGACTGGTGGCAACCATTTTCCGCCCAAGACTGAGTAATGGCATGTAGTCTCTCTTCCTATACTATTCATATACTGTTATCTACTGAGAAACAATTACCCAAAATCATGGATTTCTCGATATTGCTGGCTAGGCTTTTTGTTGTGTTCTCTGAGTAGAGTGACTGTATTAATCGAAGAATGCTAGTATTTCCTCGACTGTTAGTCCAACTGTTTTCACAACTTCATTGATGCATCAGTGTTTTCATTCCCATGGCGAAAGGAATTTGTATTCTGTCATACAGAGCTTACATTCTCTTGTTCCAGAAAGTCGAAAAAAATGAAGAATTCAAAGGATTTTTAACTCTGCAACATGTGCAATAATGGACATTGTTTCCTCGCCATCAATCATTTTTCATTTAAATTAGCAAAGAACAAGAAGAATGTCAATCTTTTTTTTTTTTTTTTTTTTTTTTTTTTTTCCTTACATTACATTTTTATCTATTTTAATATTGAGATTAAATAAATTTAATGGTGGTTTAATATTGAGAATATTACAAAAATAATTGTAGAGTTGAATTAAAATTTCATCGTATAGTTAGTACTAATAGACAATACCCAATAATTCAATTATTGGTTCTACAAATCAAAATTAATTAAATTTTAATTTGAATCAAAGTTTAATTGGCTAGGTCAATTTGATTTGGTTTGATTAGTGTAGTTTGGATAAAAATCTCCACCCTAATATTGAATCTAAATCTAATGAAATTGAACTAAAATGGTTGAATCTATTAATTTTGGTTTGATTCTCGCTTTTCAAATTAAATTTGTCCACCTTATTTTAATTCTTCATCTTTACTTTTGATTCAAAGGTGTGTATCATATTTAGAATGCCATTTCAGATTGCAGATGATGTAGGGTATTGTCACCACTCACCTGAAGCTCATCCTCATTTTTCAGTCTATCAAGTTCACCTTATTTCAAGCATACTCTTGTATTATTGATTCAAAGGTGTGTATCATATTTAGAATGCCATATCAGATGGCAGATAATGTAGGGTATTGTCACCACTCCCCTTAAGCTCATCCTCATTTTTCAGTCTATCAAGTTCACCTTATTTCAAGCATACTCCTATTTTATTCATCACCTCACGAAAATGTTTCACCTAGTCCAAGCATTGTCGCCATTGTGCCCGAAAATTATAGCTCATGGTACAAATTCGATCATCCTATATCACCTAGAATCAAGCTCGACAATTCATTCTAAATCCATTTCCTTGACCCCATCCCCTGCTTTTCTTACATCAGTAGTGAAAAATTTATTGCTAATGTTTCTTGAATTAATCTAGTATAGGATATTAAACGTACTTACACAATGTTTGATGTTTTTAAATGTTATGCCAATATAACTTGAGATAATAAGAAAATGTTAATCTAATCATGTAAGAACAGTCCAGACTATTACAAATCACACGAGAGTTTCAGTGATTTCGATGTTTTTCCCTTCAGATTTTCACTTGTATAAATGGTAGGGATATAAAAACAATATATAGATAATTGTTCAAAAGCAATTTTGATCAGCAAAATTATAGCAACTTTTTAATAATCAAAACAATGTCTCAATGTCTATTTCACTAAGCACCAAAATCTCCAGAGAAATGCTCGTGTTGGTATGTAATGAAAACTACACATGTATAGCCATTTCAGTTTGATCCCAATATCTAACTGCGCTGTTTAGAACAAAAAAGTCACAGTAAGTTAAAGGGGGGAGAAATCTCGGTCGCCTCATTGTCTAATGAATTTTTTTTAATTCGAATGCTCTATGCTGATATTCCTGTAGCTTCCTTCGGTATCAAAAATAGGAAACAGACTGGGATGAAGATACAGAAAAACTGAATAATGATTCCGAAGAGAAGGTTGTCGAAAGAACCCGATGAGATATTTAGAATTGAAGCCAATCCCGCACCTACGAATGATCCAAGTGTTGATCCTAAGTTGTTTATAGACATAAAGAGTGCAAATAAAGTTCCTTCAATCCCAGGTGGACAAAGCTGCCCTGATAAGATGAGGAAAGGCATGAACCTGTGATGAAATAGAGAATTGGGTGAGTTCAATAACTGCAAGATTTCAAGATTCATCGTCAGGTTATTTATACTTAGTGTGCCAAAACAAACCAATAGATACATATAGATAGCCAAGCAAGGAAGAACGCATAAATTCTTGATCTGGGGGGAAATAATCTACTGCAAATAAAATCGATTTCCAATGCTAAAGGTGAAGTACATACTTGAATTGATTGATGCCATCTGCGAGAGCTGAACCAAAAAGCACCATAACCTTGTCTGATATGCCTAATGAAATATTTGATCTAGACACCAAAACAACATCCAGAAGAATCAAAATAGACAACCCAATATGAGTGTACCTGCGAAAAATACATAGATATCGAAAGAATAAACAATTTAGAAAAACAAATCCCATGACTGTCTCTTCGTTCACCTCTAAGAAAACAAATAAAAAATATGGGTACAAGATCAACTTACAAGAGAATCCTTCTCAATTTCATCTTCTGCAAGAACCGGTTATAAATAAAGGTTCCAATCATGAGGCCTAACCACCCAATAACACGAGTTGTGCCCAAGAAGGATGCTTCCAGTTTCAAAATTTCTGTCTGGTAATAGAACATGACAGTCGATAGGTTTGGAAAAGTCACTTGAGCTAGGAAAAACCAAGCCATTGGTCTAGACTTCCCAAAGAGTATGAACACCAGAAACAATCATTAGCATGATAAATCAACCCACAAGAATAGAAGGGAGAATAATAACAGAACAATTTAATACAGGAAATTGACCTAGGTTCAAATCTTATTGGGGGATGGAAGAATAAGGGTGAATTTTCTTTAAAATAAAGTATGATAACCTGCATACTTACGTCAATCTCAGCACTTCACCATAACAAAGATTTAGACTTTTATTGATATTGACTCACTGAATGCAGTAGCACTGTCATCTGTTGCTTAACTAATTATCTTCATAACTAGTTATGTAACTTTTTCTTTGTAGAGTACAATATTGACTAATTTACAGTGAAGGTCTAAGGGTGGCTCTACTTATCTGATGTACCTAAAAAATCCAGTTCATCTCTTAAATGGAGCCTTATTTATATGCATCCATATAATGATTACAGAAATAAACAATTTAACTCGTTCACATTCATGCACATTGATTTAGTATATGATAGAACCCTGTGATAATTTCACTTCACCAAGCACACTTTAGAGCAATTAATGGACTGAAAACAGAACTCAAACGTAATTATAATATTCCACTACTGAACTGTAAATATGAACCTAAATATGAACCAGCCGGATTGAAAAAATTACCTTAGAATGATTGGCTGCCGAAAAGCCCTAAACAATGTAAAAGTGGCCATTTTCAGAGAATGAAACCATTGTGTTGCCAAGGATCCATCTTTTTTAGATACCTGGGATTTGCTCATGGTAACTGGTCCATTTTTGGTATTTTTCTGGCTCTTCTTTCGCTTCGAAACACTGTTGGACTTCTCAGCAGAAATATTGTCTTTGCGAAAAGAACTACCATTCATTGAGTGGGAGCCTCCATTTGAAGTAGAATCTTCGGGAAAATCTTTACCGTTTACAGAACTCTCCTCCACTAAACAAGAAGAAAATAGCTGGATGGTCGGCAATGCTGAAAAAAGTAAAAATATTTTATTTATCTGTAAATTAGTTAGTGCATATCCTCCAAGCAAACTCCCACAGATTCCTCCCAAAGCCATTGTCATCCAAGATATGGACTGAAGATCACCAGCAAATGAGGCCCTGTTCATGAACTTAATTCACGTAAGCTGATAAAAAGAAAAACATACACAAGTATGCAGAGATAGAGAGCTTCAAAAACAAAGGATCATGTACAAGCTAAGAAGCACAAATGCTGACAGGTTGACACTGGATTACTGAAAAAAGTAGGATACTCTCACCCGTCAATTTTAATTATTTAAATAAGTATATTTATATAATATATTTTATTTTTATACTATTATATTTTTTTAATAAAATCAAAACTTTTTAATTTGGTTTTTGTTGGTATATTCTTTTAAGTTGGATTAGTAGCTATTTCGTATATTGTAACAGCTTTCAGTTGAACTATATATTACTAATGCTACAAAAAGAAACATACATATTAGTCGGTGAAAAAAAAAGGAAAGCATGAAGTTCCTGTTGGAAACATGTCATGGAGTATCCTAGAAGTGTCAGTGTTTTACATGACACGTGTTGGAAATGGACACGCTACAACCTTAGTAGTTTCCGTGCTTCATAAAGTACAAGAACGTTGAGCACAATGAAATAGGTTCAAGTATACCAATAGTAGACACAAACATAGATACAACTTCTATCATTTGGTAGGTGCATTTTGGGGGCTGATCAATGTGTCAAATTAATATAATGCAAAGTCACAAATGATGATAAAGCTCGATGTTTTGTAGTTATGACAATCTCTCACACTATGGCTCTGCAAAATTGCACTTGATAATCGAGATCAGCGTACCTGACCGAAAGTTCAAAATTATAAGACCAATCAATCAAATCAAGATTTCATTAATAAATCTCCAGGATTAAAAAGATAAGCGAGTTTTTTTTTTTGTTTGAAGTGCAAAGTTCAAGCTTTGATCATTAGCCTGAAACTGTTAGCTTTTGCATCAAATTAACACTTCCATCTTTGCTGCAAATATCACTAACTGAGAAGTCTCAAAAACATTTGATGTCCCCTAGTCATGCTTTTATGTCTATACAGAAATAGTAAACCAACAGGTGCACTTTAACCACTTCTGTATTGAAAGTTACACATATGGATTCGGATTGTTCAACTCTAGTCTGACTTCGAAAGGAACTTAACTTGCAGTTGGTGATCATTTACAAGAATTGAACCCTTGGACGATTACAAGCAGCAAACTAGTCTGTAAAATTAGTGTAAGGCAAATTTTCGGCCAAATGGCCAAACATATCACACGTTTCACAAATTAAGAAAATAGTGAATTAAAATCTTGCATAACTTTGGCCAATTTCCTACCATATCTTATGTTTCACAATTTATAAAGATAAACAATTTATCATCTTAAACAGAAATATGTGGATGGAATATAAGATCAGCATTGAGAGAGAGCATGTATTTAATAATGGAAATGTACCGTTCAGATCTCACTGCCTCAGCTATCATGGCATCAATTACAACATCAGCCATTGCAGAGCCCAGATTTTGCACTGTTAGAAGAATTATGAGGGGCACACTCGAACTCCTTAAGGATATGCTCAGGCTTAAAATGAGCCATGGGAAAAGAGAAAGCAGTGTGGCTAGTACTAGGTAAGGTATCCTTTTTCTTCCTCGAATTGGTATACAATCAGATAATATTCTGCAAAAATTCACATCATACTTAAGCATGACTGGAAAAAAAAGACATTTTTGAACAGAAGTTTCATAGTAGATCCAATAATATAATAAATAGCCTATTGTTCTGACAAAGAAAGGCATTACTGTCCACTAAAAAAGGGTCATTGATCTGATTGGACATACTTCTATAGGTTAATGTGTAGCTCTGTTATTTTTGCGTCAGCCATAGAGATTTCAGTCACGTGATCTTTATTTCGGAAAACAAGGTTTCATATTAGGGGCCATGTCATGTCGCTAAAAGTTGATGGGTCCCATGAAATGTGATGTGAAAAATTGAATAAAAGTTGTGGATCCAATGAAACATGTGGTACAAAATGAAGATTGGCCAAGTTTTTAACAAACAAAAGATATACCAAATAAAGGCTAGATATTATCATTATTCTTCACAATGAAAAGTGATTCGACATTTTTCAGTGGAATAATTACTTTATGGTATAAAAGCTTCAAATAATAGCTAAATTTTATGCTAAACCATGTAATATTGGTCATTTGGCCCAACCCATTTTTCCTTTTTCCCCCCTACCAGATGAAGTAGCGTATAAATCAAATCAAGTTTAGGGGGATCTGCTGAAGCAGTAATGAAAGAACTATCTGGACACATCATAGGGGACTTTCTTGAGGAGGAACCAATGAGAGGCCATATCTTTAAATCAAGCCAGTATTACATGAGAAGTGCAGCAAGGTAGCCTATATGGCGGTATATTTGAATCAGGCTAGACTAGAGTTACATAAAAAGCACAGCTGGATAGACTATATCTAAACCAAGCTTGTAATTCATGAGAAGCACAGCTAGATCCATACCCATATAATGGTTTAATACTCCATGGAAAAAATGCTATTGAGGTCACAAATTGAGATGCTGAGGGTGATAACTTTAGATTGTCTTTTAGCTGGTATGAGACAGCAGTCCATACGAATGACCTGAAACCCTGCTCCCATAGAATCATGGAAAAATAAGTGTGAGAATTAGAATATACAACATATAACTTCAGTAAACATAAGAATGTAACAGGTAACCATCAATAGTCATCAAGTCTTCAAAAGATGTTCAAAATGATACGAAATCATTGATCCATCATACACTACTAAGTGAAATTTAGTTTACCCCTAATAGAATGATTCACAACCACCAATTCCAATTTTCTGCATTCAAAAGCGTACTAATTTGCAAAAAAATAGATAAAATATTTTATGCTTAATAGACTGCAATGAATAGAGAGTGTTGGTATTTACTATATGAACCTCAGAAAAATGTTTATTGCCATCATTTTGATTGTTGCACATTCAGCAAGCAGGATTATTACCAAAATAAAAAAAGATTTTCAAGAATAAGGAACTGCATGAACATTTTATTCAATAATCCCGAGACAATGCCAATGGAAGTTAGCAGCTTAGGAGTAAAATACCCACCAAGTTCCAGGAAGTTTGCTTCAATACAAAAAATACAAAACGCCTACATTTCATGAATTACTGATGTCATAATGACCTATCCATCATGTCTAGGGTAGGTTATTACAAATGACCAAATCAAACACCAAAAGTTTGCCAGCTGGAAGCTTTGATGGTATCCATTGCATAATGGTTAATCTTAGAATTAGAAAAGCATTTTATCAGCCCCACATTTTCCCTCTGTTGAGTTCAGTAACCGAACCAGACATTCTTCATTGTAGGGTAAAAAATAAGGTTAGAAATTTTTTTCAAGCAACATAACATTGATGGAAATATTTGAATACATTACTACAATCATTGCCTACTCATTTTCATACTTTGAAAAGGTCGTATAATTATATCGTTATCAATATTGTCATATATATTGTCCTCAATATACATAATTAGACTATCAATAATTTGTTCATCAAGTGTCAAGATCTCGACCAGCGTATTATCTTAGGATAAAACCATGGTTTAAAAAGGCGCCATTGAGGCGCGCCTCACTGTGGGGTGTTGGTTCCATGCCTCGAGGCGGAAATATGAGGCTAAAATACATATACATTACGCCTCAAACGCTGAGGCGCACGCCTCACGACTCGCGCCTCTTGGCGCATGAGGCATGCGCCTCGGTGGGAATTCAGAAAGGCTGGCTTTTAAAGGAAAAAGGCCCCATTTAAGAAGTAATTTTCGGCCCATGCACAACAATAACATTCCTACAGAACTACACGGCATCCAAAACATAACAGCCTCAACCGGAAGTTCAAAGGACAGAGCCCTTGCGAGTTGCGACATCTTCTTCTTCAGCCCGTCTTCAGCCCTTCTCTCGTTCAGCAGCAGCCGACAGGTATGTTTTGTTTTCCTCTTTTTCTTTTTCTTTTTCTTCTTCACTTTCTCCTCTTTTTCTTCTATTCAAGCATATAGACTGGGAAATATTAGCCGGCTGCTGAAACCCAGAAAACTGATGAACAAAAATATAACTGGGAAGACAGAATTACGTAGCAAAGAATTATGTTGAATGTTGATTATTTATCTGTTGATTAGCTGGGGTGGATTTAAGGGCATAAGATGGTTACATGTGGCTGGGAAAAATCGAGGCTCAGATCATTGGCTCACATTCAAACACTCGTGTTCTTCAAGCATATTTCTGTTTCTGCATGTTATTAAGAAAAAAAATTATACTGCCAACTTTTTCTTGTCCCTCTTTCTAACTGCTCTTCTTTATCCATAAGCAAAGTTGGTGCTGTTCTATGCTTTTCGAAAGTTTTAAGTAGTTATTTCTTTTTTCTTCTTCTCCATATTGCTAAAAAATAAATTATTACTAGGTTATTTAGGGTATGATTTTGTCCAACACATGTTACAACTTACAAAAGGTCCTGGAAACTTCTTGCAAAAGTGGTATCAACATTCTGACTTTCATAAATGAAGCTAGGAGAGGCAATTTTGTAAAGTTCCGTGCTCGTAATTATTTTTCAATAAATGTGTTCTTTCCACTTTAACCCTCCAACCACTCTTGTATTATAGGATGGAAAAGAACCATCGAACGGATCCAGCTTGGAAGTATGGAAAAGAAATCGAAAAGACGGGAGGTGATAAAAAGTCATATGTCTACATCGAGTGTATGTTTTGCCAGAAAACTATTACCGGAGGGGTGAAGCGGATGAAGGAACACTTAGCATGTACTCACAAGAATGTAGCCCCATGTCCTGGAGTTCCTGTGGAGGTTAAAGAAGAGATTGCGGAGTATATGAATGCTGGAAACATGAAAAGACACCTATGACAACAACAGTTTGAAGATATGGTTGAGGTTGGTTCTTATTATGAGAAGGATGATAAAGAAAAAGATTCCACGAGAGGTATTAGAGGACCAATGGATAGGTTTGTGTCAAACATCGGTGGTGACAGTGAGACAAATGTTAAGCTGAGTGCGGCAAAGATGAAAGAGATGCGAAATAGCGTCTGTTTAGACGTTGACAGATTCTTCTTTGAAAATGCAATACCTTTCAATGTGGTTGAATCTCCTTCGTTTATCAGCATGTGTCGGGCTCTTGGTTCATATGGTAGAGGTTTTCAACCCCCTACAATGTACGAACTCCGGACATGGATTCTTAAAGAGGAAGCAGAATCGACGGGGAAAATAGTTGACGATTTAAAGGCGACGTGGATTACAACTGGAGTTTCTATATTATCTGACGGGTGGTCTGACATGAGAAATAGAAGTTTGATCAATTTCCTTGTGAATAATCCACATGGAACTGTGTTTCTAAAATCTATTGATGTTTCTGATGCAATTAAAGATGCAGATCTCATGTTTAAATTATTAGACGAGATTATTCAAGAAGTTGGTGTAGAAAATGTTGTTCAAGTTGTGACCGATAATGCAAGTGCATACAAAGCTGTTGGGAGGAAATTGATGGAAAGACATAAAAATTTATATTGGACTCCTTGCACTACACATTGCATTGACTTAATGCTTGAAAAACTTGGAGAGTTGCCACAACACAAACATGCATTGATAAAGGCTAAAAAGGTCAGTAATTTTATTTATAATCATCAATGGGTGTTGGCATTAATGAGAAAAATTGCAAAGAAGGAAATAGTTCGACCGGGTGCTACGAGATTTGCTACAACGTACTTGACTTTATAGAGGATCTATGAGTTGAGAAACTCACTACGAGCTATGTTCACTTCGGGGGAGTGGATAAATTCTCCGTGGGCTAGGAAAGCGGAAGGGAAACAGGTTAGGGGAATCATTTTGAAGGATAAATTTTTTTGGCCAAGTGTTGCATATGCTTTGAAGACAACAAATCCCCTAGTTAGTGTTTTAAGACTTGTTGATTCTGAACAAATGCCGGCAATGGGATTTATTTATGGAGCTATGGATAATGCAAAGGAACAAATAGCGAAAAATTTGGGTGACGATGAAGCTGCGTACAAGGAAATTTGGAATATCATAGATGAGAAGTGGGAGTTTCAATTGCATCGAGACCTACATGCTGCTGCTTATTATTTGAATCCTCGTTGTCAATATGCTGATAATTTTTCAAGGCATTCTGAAGTTATGGCGGGTTTGTATAATTGCATGGTGAGACTCATCTCTGATCCAACTGAAAGAGAGAAGGCAGATCTTCAGTTAGACCAATTTGTTGAAAAACAGAATTTCTTTGGTCTCGAACCAGCAAAATTAACTTTCAATAAACGGTCTCCTGGTATGTATTAAATTATTAATATATACATTTTTATACATTACATCATGCATGTAACATTTTATTCTTAATTTTGATCCAGTTGCTTGGTGGACTCAATTTGGCGTTGGTACTCCAGAACTAACTAAGTTTGCAATGAGAGTTTTAAGTCTTACTTGCTCATCTTCTGCATGTGAGCGCAATTGGAGTACATTTAATTTAGTGCATACTAAGAGAAGGAATCGTTTGACAACAAAGAGATTGCATACTTTGGTTTACATCAATTATAACAAGAAGCTCAAAGATCGACATAAGCGATTGAAGTCACTTAAAGAGGGTGAAGATCCTTTGACTCTAAAGGAAGTTCCATCCGATGATGAATGGATTGCAAATCACGATATTGGAGCTCCTTCAAACACATGCGATGTAAATGATGATGACTCGAGTCTAAATTTTTCACAATCAAAGGGGATTGAAAGTTCTACGCATACACAAAGTCAACCTATTTCACGAAAAGGTATTCATACTTTTATAATTCAAATTTGCTTTTATTTATGAAAGTATATTAACAAATTGCTTTTTATTGAATTTACAGGGAAGAAAAAGGTCACATTACTGGTGGATGAGGAAAATGATTTTGTAGAAATTGAGAGTAGCGAAGAGGAAGATGATGGGAAAATTAGATATGATGACGATTCCATTGACGATGCTAGTAATAGTGATGATATTGCGGACAATTAGACTTTTTTTTTGTTTAAGATGCTTCTTTTTTTTATTGCAAATGGAGTGATTTCTAACTTCTGTAATGCTTTATTATTATTATTTTTTGCTAAACATCTTTGAAAATATCTCAATTTTACTATATGCTCCAACTTTTTTTTTTTTTTTTTTTTTTTTTGTATTTTTGTATTATTTTATAATTTTGTTACTTAATTTTTTTGTTTTTTTGTGAGGCTTACGCCTCAATCCGCCTCGAGACTTACGCCTCGCCTCATAACCAAAAACAGCCTCAGTACTTAGTTTCGCCTTTTTAAACCTTGGATAAAACTCTTAAAATCTAAATAATTTGTTTTTATCGAAAAAAGTTGAGATTAATCAAATAAACTATTCAATGACCATTAATGTAACTTAAAAAACTTTTGTGACCATTGCTGAAATTAAGCGAATAAACTATTCAAGCTAGCCAAACATGTTTTTTTTTTTTAATGATAATAAGGGTATTTTTAATCATTCTCTCACAGATTTGGTGCTTGAAAAAATTCGTTAAACATGAAACATCCGCCTAAATCTCCAGCACCCTCCAAAATTCATCCCCAAATATAACACAAATTTTTATACACTTCACAAACACAGAAGAAATTGTAGCAATGGAAATGACAGCCACCCAACAATTCACCCTCACAAAACTCGTTTTCCTCCCCTAAAATCAAGCAACTCCTCTCTCCTCTATTATACAAAAAACCCAATTCTGCCACGTTTACTCCATTTCCTCCACCAAATAATGAAACCCTTAAATTTCAAAAAATTTGAGACACCATGTAAATTTCTAGTATGGTATATGGTACATGGATCCTATGCTTCCAGCTTGCTTTGTTAAGGCATAGAGAATTTTGAAAGAATAAAATAGCAATCATAACCATAATGCTTATCAATAGCTATTACCAAATATGGTTCCCCTCTTTTTAAAAGACAATCAATTCTATCTGAAAGAGGCCTCCTTGTAATAACTCATAGGTAATTTCCACGGCAAGTAATCTATGAGTTAGAAATGCAATTATGATGACTTATTATGGACCACATTTTCCCTATTGTAGCGTATGCGAGGCAATTATCTTCTCAAGGAACTAGCACCATCATGAGTAGCCACTATAATCATGCTACAAGAAAAAGGTTTAGACATGTAGGATACGGAAAGCATCACGAGGCAGACTGCTGGCAGCTGAAACAGCATTTCCATACATTTACCCATTATTATTCCTTTATTTCATTGCTATAAAGAACTGATAACAAGTGAAAATTAAAATCTTATTCCTCCCTTATGCAGGAATGGAGCAAATTTACCATATATGGATGCAATTCAATTGGAGTTGCCTTAATAATCTTGAAGCACAAAATCGCCAAACTGGAAAATTGTCAAAGACGATAGTTTCGGAAATTCTAATCATAATAAGTTTATATAAAACAACAGGTTCAGGGAAATTTTAAATAACTCTGAACGAAATTAAAGATTCTAAAATCTAAACGTGTTGTAGCAAAATTGAAAACTAAGAATATAACAAACTCAGAACACCTAAACAAGAAATCAATAGATCAATAATTCATAAACACTTAAAAAATTCCATCGTTCCACATTTAAACAATTTCCAAGATATAAAAACCCCATCAAGAAGTAATGCAAATAAATAAATAAAATTAATCAGGCGAATGAAGAGAACCTGGGTAAAGTAAATCAAGCAAACGAGCCATAGAAACGAGGCTCCAAAAGCGATCTGTATCTTCTTTAACCAATGTATCATTTTTCCTTTTGGTGATTTTGCTTAGCGCCCTGCCACCCTGATTATCTTTCGGAAAATTTTAATTGAGGCTTCGGACTTCTTCTTTCGTTTCTTCGATCGTTATAGATATACACATAATCAAGAAAACGAAAGGAAAATATTATGGAAGATATTACATTTGATTTTTTGCGTATAAATTTTGCACTCTTTTTCTTTGAATTCTCCCTCTTCTGTATTTCCCCAAACCGAACGACTTCATGCGACAGTAATATTCACCGTTACTTTCCGTTTTTTCTTTTTGCCCTTTGTTTAGGGACAATTTATAACATTGAAGGGATAATTGCAGCTACGCCCCCAAACCTTTCAAAATATTGCATACTTTCCCTTAATCTTTCATTTATTGCAACCATCACCCAACCTTTTAAAACATTGTAGCTGAAGCCCAAATGGATAGAAACCATTCAATCTGCCGTTAGTTGACCAAAATTAAAATCTGACCATTTTTAAAAAAAAATAAAAATAGGGGGAGGATAAAATTGTCTTTTCAATTAAAACACTAATCTCCAAAAAAAACAGTGAGGATTGATGGTGATAACTGTATGTTCCCAGTAGTTTGGGTTGTTGTGTATTCAGATAATAGCCCCGACGGAGTTGGTTCATAGAACTTTTGGCGTTTGACATAGGAATGTCCAATGACAGATCATTGACTTTCATTTTTGACAAGCAAAAGGGATTGGTTGAAACTTTACATCAGTCTTTTGAAGGTACATATCACAGATGTTGTGCTAGGCACTTACGAAGCGATTTCGCTTTGAAACAGAAATGCCTCACATTGAAAAGTTTTTCCTGCTACACTACTTGAATGCAGGGTATGAATGAGTTGAAAGACAAAGACAATTGTATAATGAGAGGTACTCAAAGAATAATTAGAAAAGATTTAATAGATGCAGTTGTCAACTCCTAAGGTTCCTTGAAATCTCGACACGACTTGATAGTTTTGAAAATGTAGTATAAGTGACTAGTCATTTTACTCTCATTCAAATTTATTAGTCAAGATGTAATAAGCACATCGGCGAATCCAGGCACATTCTTTTGCATTTAGGGCTGAACTTTGTTATTTCTCTTGAAATTGGGCCAAGGTTTCTTGATACAACTGCAATGCAGTTTTACCTATGTTCTGAATTGATTGCAAAGTAATGACAATAATGAAATAAACAAGAACAAAATAAAAACACCAAGATTTATGTAAAAACTCAAGATGAGAAAAAACTCCAGGCAGAAGAGGAGAAATTCACTATAATCAATAGTAATTGTGTTTACAATATCAATATCTCAATACTCTCAATTGAATACTCCTTAACTCTCAAGATGTTGTTGAATTTGTATTTAGAGATACAACCATGTGAAATATATATATATATGACATCTTTTTTGAGTTCAAGTTGAAGAAGAAATCATAAAATCCGCAAAATCCCAAATTTTTTACTGAATTTGGCGCTGGTGTGTTTGTGTACAGATGGTGGTGGTGTCAGTGTGGTGTCGGAGTGGTGATGGTGGATACTGCGGTGGCAGCCTCTAGCCTCTGATGGATACCGTGTCAGTGTGGTGTCGAAGTATTGGTGGATTGGACTGGGGAAGGGAAGTGTTGGTGTGGTGGTGACTGTGGTGGTGGCATGGGCGTGGTTATTGTTGGTGGTGGTTGTGGCGACAGAGGTGGCGACAACGTTGGATGTGTGTGACCGACTATTTGATCGATCTATGACCAAGTATTGGTGAACTAGGGTTTGGGATTGGGTGTGTGCCCAATTATTTATTTATCCGTGACCAAACAATCAACTGTGACCTAAAAATTGTGACCAAGTTCTCATGTGTGACTGAAAAATTTATGTGACCAACTAATTAAAAAAATTGTGACCAACAAATAAATTGTAACCTACAATTTGTGACCTCGAAATAAATTGTGGCCTATAAAATTTTTCTCGAAAAAATCCGTGACTTAATAATTTGATAATATGTGACCAAAAATAATTTGTGATCTTAATTATAAATCTGTGACCAATAATTGTATAATTGTAATTTTATTATATTTAATTAATTATATATAAACCTGATTTTTGAATTGGTGTAAACTATACACATTAATTATGAATTTTTCCTTTGAAAAAATCCCCAATAGGTGTAACGATTGGATGCGACTTTTCAAATACAAAAAGGTACAAAACGAAAAGTCACGACCTTTTATTAAGGTGCAATCTAGACCATTAATTATGAAACGGTGTAATCTAATGGTTAAAATTAATTTTACCAAAAGATGCAACCATTACGAAGTAACACATGAAAATTTGTAAATAAAAACCTTTAGTTCCATTTTTTTCCTACTTTAAATCAATTCCATGTAATTGATTTCTAATTCTTTCATTCTCTATATACGAAACTCAAAAATAATTTTCAAATAATTTTTGAGTTTCGTATTCGATATCTTCTATTCTAGAAGAGTACAATCAATCGTTGGTTCGTTCGACAAAATTAATATTGTGCTATATTATTTTCGGAAGAAGCGCTGTATTTTGGAAGGTGGATGTTCGTTTGATCATTTTAGCAGCAGTGTAGAGGTTGAAATCGTTTAAGACTTGGATTCGCACATCTTGCTTCATTTTATTTTCTTCGAATTTCTGCATTTTTTTACGTTTGAGGAAGTCTTGATTTGCTCATTATTATGCACACAACATGGTTTTAGTAAGTTGTTACTCTATTTGTATTTGCATGTACGTATATTATATTTGCTACATATAATTCATGCACAAATTTATCCAACAATTTTAAGTGGGGTCTGATTTGCATATTTTATTTTGAAAGTGATAAGTTTTGTTATCCCATTAAAATAGGATCATCATTCGAAGGACACGTGGAGGCCCCAAGAGGAGGCACTCAGCAATGAACAGTAAGAGGGACCCAATATTCGCTTGTTTGAAGTCCCTCCTCGAAAAAGGACGTCGCCAGCAAAAGAGTGACGTCCTGCCAAAGTCATCCTTCCAATCGCTTAGTACTTTCATCAGAGGGAACGAACCTGACTAGTCCGAGGTCCTTCCAATCGCTTAGTACTTCTCCATCCGAAGTCCTTCCAATCGCTTAGTACTTCTCCAGCCGAAGTCGTCAGAGAGAACAAATCTGGAGAATATCTTTGAGAATGATTGATGTGACGACTCGCTTTAAGCCACCTTACTTGATGTCAGTCTAGAGGAATAGGGTAACAGAGCAATCATCACTATAGTTAATGTTGTGGATGAGTGATGTGATATTTAATTCAATAGAATGAAGTCACGTGGATTCGATCCGACGATAGGCAGTTCGACTGTTTGGCTATAAATAGCACTTCTTGTGATTGTAATAAGGGGGCAAAAAAATTCAAGATAACAAAAGGCATAAACTTGAGTTCTTACAAAATATATTATTGTGAAAACATTGTGTTCTTATGATTATTGTAACTTTGCAACATTATAATGGATAAAACGTAAAACTAGTTACAAATCTGTATTCATATGACACGATAATCATCCGTTGGCATTCCGACTCGTTCGTTCATACATAATTTCCGATCATCAGCTCCGGTCAACTCGCCAGAATCCACATGTCACGAGTCCGATACCGACATCTGTTGACAACATTTTTTGGGGTCAACGAGTTTAATGTGCATGCATTCGGTTCTGTTTTGAAAATAGACCATGGTTTAGTTAATAAATGTGACGTGCAATTAATTCAGAGTAATTTGATTTAACAGGCATTGAATTATTTTATAAGATTCCAGGGAATCGTTTAATAACTATAAACCTACTTCTTTGCATGTTGTGCTGTGTACAATAATCGAATGCATCAAAAATTCATTTTGCAATTCTTATTATTATTGAAGTTCTCAATGAAGTATTATGAATTCATTGTAAATTAGTGCAGAGGCAATCAGTTTGTGTTTTTATCATTTAAAACATAAAATGCTTATATGTATCTTTGATTAGATATGTATCTGTAAATGCTTTTGCATTTAAAAGTAAGTATTTTGAAGAAGAAAAGATGGAAGTAGTTTTCTTCATATCATTTTGGCAATTTAATATAAATGGGCATATGAGTTAGGCGTTTACATGCTCGGTTACACGGCCCCACCCCTCCTCTCACATGGGGGTCGGGCCCCACCCATTTGTCAGACGTGGGGATGTGAGACATGGGGGTGGGGCCGTGTAACTGGGCGTGCAAATGCCTGGGTACAAACGGCATTCCCCTATGAGCTATGGTGCCTTTTTCTTCAAGTATCTATTGTAAGTTTAGAAATGAAAGTTTGTCGATTTCCGTGATATTTGTTTCATAGAAACATTACTCTCAACCTTATATTTAATTTTGGTCCAATATCGAATGAACACGTTTCTTGGGACTGTTCAATCTTTTATTTATATGATTAAAATTGAAGATTGTCATTGGTTGATGGGAACTCAACAAAGAGTTGCAGAATGCAGGGAATGCAAGTAGAATGTCGTCATTGAAAAAAAAAAGAGGATATATACTCACCATTAGTTTGAAAAAAGAAAAATGGCTTTTGATAATTGCACCAATTTTTTTCAACAGATGCATGTATTGCACTTGCACAGACCCACAAATTAGTTATCTTCATACCCGCTTTGTAACCTGATAAAACGCAAATTGAATTTGAGTCAATGTGTTGACTGTGGTCAAATTTGGATGGTCCAATTATGGTTGGATGGATCGCACTACATAAGGGATGTAATTTCAGAAAAGAGTAACTTTTATCATGTGAATTGACAGTCGTAAATATGCAAGTGCAGGGACTTTCATTAAATATTGTCATTCCTAGTCATTTATATGTTGACAAGAGGTTAGATAAAATTATTTATCCAATAGATAGATATAATTAACAATTTGATCAAACTTAAAAAGAAGATGGATATTATTTTGCTCTTCGACCCAGAATTGTGGGGGTAGGATTGTTTGCATTATATTCTCGAGTCTCGACTAAGTTTTGGATGCACTCATAGATTTGTGGGGGTAGCTTTGTTTTCTTCAAATTAGAATATTGAGATATTTATGAATATTTGAAATAACAAACAACACTGTAGTGAATACTTTGTTGAACTTAATATATGCATAATGTCGAAAATTAGTTATCCAATGCAAGGATTCAAAGTTTACTATTAAATATATTTTACTATTGAGAGTGAAGTTACTTCGTGGAAATCCTCAACACAACTTGAGAATTGAAAGAAACTAGAGCTTTATATAAAGCTAGAAAGAAGCATGATGGCTTCAAAAAATTTCAAAAGATTTTCTAATTGGTGACAATTTGTGCTTGTTATATTATTTGATTGAGATATCTAGTTATAAATGAAATGGCATAGAATGTCGTATATAATGATAAGTCTCGATATATACATCGTAGACATAATATTATTCGACAGTCAAATGGGCCAATATCGATTGATTTTGTTAAACCGAAGAATAATCTATCGGACCTGTTTACAAATAGTTATTTTTTAGTTAGAGAGTGAATAAACTGTGTATCGAGGAAAATGGGTGTACAGCTTAAACGAAAGGGTTATTTTAATGAAAACATAACCTGGCAACTATAGATCCCATAGGTTCAATAGATAAACTAGTTATGATTGATTTGATGAGAAGCACTTTAGAGTTTTAACTCGCCTCCATTTCTATGATACAAATAAGTGTTGCATATCAAAGATTGGTTAGGATAAACAATACTTTTAATGATGACTATATCTTGTAAACATTACAAGTGGAGTATTGTAAGGTACTCTTTATAGAACATCACATATGTGAATGCGAGCTTGGTCGGTTTTATAAGAATTTTACTTAGGCAAATTTCCTAGCGCACTTGCAGAACCAAGAAGGGAATTTCCTAGCACACTTGCAGAACCAAGAAGGGATCAGGGCCGAAATAATGAACACAATAAAAAACCAAAGTTTGATATGAAAGATAATGAGTTCGATCTATTGTCTAAGCTTACAACAACGGCCAACAGTTCAGAACGTTGTAAACCGATTAATCAAGTGAGTCTGGTAGATTATAGTAATGAAGGGTTCAAAGCCAAAGCTATCGATCTTGAAGCATTATATTTCAATTATATTCTTTTTCTTCTTCCTTATTCTGATTCAACTTCTTTCATTCATATGGGGGATTGTTGAAATATAAGGTCATATAAAAAGATTAAAATATGTGAATTGGAAAAGTCTCCAATTGGTGTGACGATTGGGTGTGGCTCTTCAAGTATATAATGTGAAAATTGAAAAGTCGCGACCTTTTTATTAAGGTTCAACCTAGACCATCAATTATGAAATGATGCAATCTAATGGTTAAAATTAATTTTGGCAAAAAGATGTAACAATTAGGAAGAGATACATGAAAATATATAAATAGAGACCTTTAGTTCCATTTTTTCCTACTCCAAATCAATTCCATATAATTGATTTCTAATTCTTTTATTCTCTAAATTTTGTCAAAATAATTTTCAAATTATTTTTGAGTTTCATGTTCGATATCTTCATTTCTAGAAGAGTATTGTCAAGTGTTGATTTGTTCGACAAAATTAATATTGTGTTATATTAATTTTTAAAAAAAGTTGTATCTTGCGAGACGGAAGTCCATTTGATACTGTTAGCACCAGTGCATGAGGCAAAATCCATCTTTAGGAGATTTGCATTAGCATTCATTGCTTCATTTTATCTCATTTGAAATTTCGCGTTTTCAATGTTTGAGTAGTCGTGATTTGTTCGTTATTATGCATATACCATGGTTTCTCCTCCCAAGCCGGTTGCCCTCCCTTTCTCTCGTTTTCTCTCTCGCAATACACACACACACACACACCACACAAAACGGCTACAGGGAGATGGGTATATAAATGGATACTAGGTCGCTTAATTTGGTAAATGGGCCAACTTAATAATCCAAAATCAAACACTAATCAATCCACCAATCCAACTCCAACTTGGGCCATCCAAAAGTATAGGTTGTTTCCGAGTCGAGCCAAGTTTATGGTGTCGATAAATTATCCGTCAAATGTTTTAAATCATCGCCCGGATTTATTGGGTATCAAATTATTTTTATTATTTTTTGAGAAATAGCGTTTCCAAGTGTCCTATCTCATTTCATTTTTCATTGCCCGTATCCGATTCCGTGCAACCTAATAGAACCATGCATAAGCTAATGCAAAATGGTAATTAGTATAGACAGCATGATACTATTTGTGGACATGCTTCTTATCCTTTGTCCATGGACAAAGTTGTTAATAGGATCATGACCATGTACTAAATTTAGAAAATTTGATAGCATCAATTCTATCCTAACACTTGTTTTGAAATGAGAGAAATTACCCTGGGGATTTTTTCTGAGTTTCTTGACAGACCAGAAAATGACTCTTTCTCTTCAGGGTGAAGGTGAAATTTCTCTTGCCATGTGATTCTGAGTCAGGATGCAAATCAAAATTTTAATTCTATCATTTTTCTGAAAAGAAGATAAACATTCATACTTAGGTTGAGGTGTGATAGCACAAGAAATTAAAGGACGATGAGCTGTTTTTCATGTTGCATGTCGCAAGAGAAAATTGAGAAAAAGCTCTCGAAGAAGAGCATTCAAGATCATAAGGACAACAAATCCTTGGCCTCGTTTACTAATATCTCCTTCAAATCTGGTTAGAAAAATATATTTATAAGTTATCCTTGATTAAGCATCTTTGATCTCCATTATTGTCCTTTTGAGAGGTTTTCATTCCCTCAATTCCTTGTTTCTTCTTTGTTTGACAATTCATATCTTTCTTATGATTCATTATCGTTGCATTTACAACCTCTTCCAGGTTCTTGACCCCTTCATGAGTGCAGGATATGAAACGTAAAATAGACATGTACCCGGTTTTCAGATTTTTCATTAAATCCATTTTCGGCATCTTGGACTTCACTTATTCTAGTTTATTTGTTATTGAAGGCTTGTGTTGGAAGTTGAATCCTAATAAAAGTGCCAAATGTATTACACAAGGAGACTGATTTTTCTAATTTTAATTGAAAAAGGGATCTATTTCAGGCATTCATATCCATAGTCAGCACATTCATCTTTATTAGCAATTCCAACTCCACAAGGTAAAGATGGATATTGTAACTATCTTTAATTAAATAAACTGTAGGTTTCTTGTTAGAAATATTGTAATGAAAGGAAGATACAAGTTTGTCTCTAGGTATATGAACAAATACAATCTTTCAGTTCCTATAGAATCTACTACTAAAATTCTCCTCGGGTGGGATAAGGATAAGTGGAGAAAGAAGTGTTTTTCCACAAAATAACAGCTAGACATTTCTCATTAATACAAATTTTCAAACTTTCTGTTAGTTTTTGAGTACCTATAATTTGGACTGAAATAGTGGGTTTCGTAACAATATTGCTAGTGAATTGAACAATTTACTTTGTATCTATCTTTGAGATGTACAAACTGATTTGGTTATATAAAATGCAGATAGCAGCAGGAGAAGGTATATAACGGAAGAAATAGAAAAACTCGGAAAGGGGAATATTTCTTCTCAAATATTTACATTTCATGAGTTGAGTGTTGCTACTCAAGACTTCAACCCTGAGACTTTGATAGGTGAAGGCGGTTTTGGGAGGGTGTACAAAGGTCACATTGAAAGCAAAAATACAGTAATTCGACTATCCTCCCTTCCCATTTATTATAGTCATTCTTATTGCCTTCTAAAGTTACACATAGTTGTGTGCTATTATAAGCCACATTTTTAACTTTTCTGTTTCTCTTGTCTTGATGTCTCTCAGGATGTTGCAGTCAAGCAACTTGACAGAAATGGTTTCCAAGGGAATCGTGAATTCCTTGTGGAAGTTATGATTTTGAGTCTTCTTCACCACCCTAACCTTGTTAATTTAGTAGGATATTGTTCTGATGGTAACCAGAGAATATTGGTCTATGAGTACATGCCCAATGGTTCACTCGAGGATCATCTCCTTAGTACGTCTGACTGGTTCCCAATGCCATATACAAATGACATTTAAAAATGATGCTCGACTCAACAAAGTTTTATCTATTCAGATTTCTACTTTCTTATGAACTTCGCCTTTTCTTATACAGATATTCATTTTTCATGTAAAAATGCTGATTAGCCCAACTTTACTTTCTAGATATAGGCCTGGACAAAAAGCCTCTTGATTGGAACACGAGGATAACAATTGCAGCAGGAGCAGCAAAAGGGCTTGAATATTTGCATGAGACAGCTAATCCTCCTGTGATTTACAGAGATTTTAAAGCATCCAATATACTTTTAGATGAGAGCTTCAACCCAAGGCTTTCTGATTTTGGCCTTGCCAAGCTAGGTCCTACTGGTGACAAAACACATGTTTCTACCAGGGTGATGGGAACCTATGGTTATTGTGCACCCGAGTATGCATCCACAGGTCAGTTGACTACGAAGTCAGACGTGTACAGCTTTGGGGTCGTGTTTTTGGAGTTAATCACTGGTCGGAGAGTCATTGATAAATCAAGACCAAGTGAAGAGCAAAACTTAATTACTTGGGTACGTTAACGAACTTCAAGACCTCTACATGACCAAACAATGCATTAAGCAGAATAACTATTCGAAATTATCAGTGTTAAAAAAATTAATTTCTAACAGAAGTTACACCACAGAAGGTCCAATTCTAACATATTGATGAGACTGGGGGGGAAGGGGTTGAGCCTTATGCCATATCCAAACTGCATCTAAATTGTGATCAACATGAAGAAATTTAAGCATTATTGCCACTCCACTATGTTTGATCTGGCATTTACTTCGGCTTATTCGTTCAATGCAATTAGTTTTTTTGGGTTTATCTCCATGTTCAAAAATGTTTGACCGGCCTTGTTTTCTACTAATATTTTTAATCATCTATACTCATGTGTATCAGTTCCATGAATAAATATTACCCTTTTGACTCCATCCAGTTTCATTATACCATATCCGGTTAGTGCGGTGAAAACTGAGGTTAATTTTATGAAAATGGCAGGCTCAACCTTTGTTCAAAGACAAGAAGAAGTTCCATTTGATGGCGGATCCATTGCTTGAGGGAAATTACTCGGAAAAGGCACTCTGTCAAGCTCTTGTAGTTGCAGCTATGTGTCTACAAGAGGAAGCTTCTACGCGCCCATTGATCAGCGACGTTGTAACTGCTCTAGAGTATCTATCTGTAGGCAAGAGCCAGGCTGAAAATGAAGAAGCACGAGAATCATCTGCAGAAAAATGTAGTACAGAAAATACTGAAAATAATACACCAGATGATAATTCGAGAGAGATTAAAATTGTGTAAAAATGAATATAATCTGATTCTGTATTATTGTATTGCATGCTCAACCCCATAATTCTGTTGCATACCAACCTCATTACAAATGATCATGAGCACACTTTTTTGAAAAATTTATAGAATATTTTTGCGAAGTCTTTTGTTTTGTATTTTAGTGGAATGTTAAGCAGTATTGAAGTAGAATTTCAAGTAGAATATTGCATATCCTTGTCATTGATAAGCTGTAATTCCTCTTTCTGAGAGCAATAATTTGCAAAACTAGCAAAGTGCACACCTAAATTTATAGAGGTGTCCATACGCCACTTTGCTGCAAAAGAAGAGTACAAGATAATTTCACGCATCTCAAATGCAAAAATCGTGCTCCTCAACTCCTTTCATTCTGAATAAATTAGCAGATCCGACCTGACATCAATTAGAAATTTTCACTCTTACACCTCACAATCCCATGAATGCGCCAATGATATTTTTTCAAACAATGTGTTGAACTAAAGTCCATGTACAATGTTTGACGACCTCTAAGTTTTTTAGCCTAGAAGTTGATTGGATAGAGAATCTCTCCCATTGTGTGGCCGTACAATTTTGTTTATTATATCATCCATATTACTCATCAATTACGCTCCAGTAGTCATTAAACATGACATTTAGCCCCCGTTTGGCCCACATTAAATCTCATCAAATTAAATTAAATTTTTATCTCTCCTATTTTCAATCACACAATCTTCAATAAAATAATTGTAAATCGAAAATTTTTCATTCTTTTTACAACCTTCCATTTAAAAAAAAAAAGAAGCACTATTCCCCCATTATAATCAAAATAAATGGGGGCCAAACGGTTTCTTAATTTGAAATAATTATTTCGAATCAAATCGTAGGAAAAATCCAATCCATCTTGAAAATAATGGCCTATCAACATTTTTACATTTTCTTGCCATGTCATTCTTACATGTGCATAACATAAAATTTTCTCCAAGCAACAACAGAAAAGTGGAAGCAGCTATTAATTTTATTTTTTTAACCATATATTCATGTGAAAATCCACATATATGGGAGTTTTACTCAAAAAATATTCAATTGCATCAAAAAGTTTTTATTTGTAAACACGACAGCATAACTCTCGATCAAATGTATTGCAATACAGGAACAATCAAGCATAGAAAATCAATACTTTGTGGATATCTATTATGCCTTAAAATTGCAAAATGTGCAAATGAAGTGCGATGCTTGTGTATGTATGTGACGCCCCGGGTTTTATATTCCCAAGTGTACTAGAACTTATGAATTTAAAGTTACATAAAGAAATAATTGTATAGAAACATGGATGCAATAAAAAGATTAATGGTTAAAAAAGTTCATATTTGTCATCCGAACTGTGCACTTGCAGTATTTCAAATGAACAATATTTTTGCCACATCTCTCCACACACCAAAACCTTCGAGAAACTAGACAGGACAAGCCATACCAGGCAAAACTCCTTCCCCTCCGACTGAAAATATTGCTATTTTTTTCTTCTCAAAAATTCTCCATCAATGGCTGAAGGAGACCATCTTGCAGCTGCGAGGGAGGAGGAGGAGATAAGTTCAACATGGAGAGCTTCCATTTAGCAGAACCACCTATTTCCATAGGCCTTCTGTCACTCCAGTTTTTGCCCCTTCGTTTGATTCTGTTAATGCCACCGCCACCTCTACTGCTGACTCCTTGCCAGATTCTGCCACCTCGGTTGCTCACTCTGTTCCTATCAAGGCTATTTTTCTTGGGTGGAGATGCCTGTAGAAAAATAGATAAAATGGATTGACCATATGCACTCTATGCACCTTTCAACCTGGAAACAAGCTGGGATTTGACGATGTTATCACCAACTCTACTTTCCAGATTCACCGAAGTGATTCCATTTTTGGGGTTGCAGAGAAATGGTGTTCCAGGACCAACACATTCGTGTTTCTGAGGGGGGAAGCTACGATCATGGTAGACATGATTTTGTAGGGTCTTTTTCTTTTTTTCTCCACATTACTCATCAAACACGTTTCAATAGTCACTAAAATCCATACATAATATGATAGAGATATTTCAAATCAAATCATAGAAAGACTCCCTTCTTTAATTATAGCAAAGCATCATTTTTATATTTTTCTTGCTACAGAATCTTTCAAAAGTTTTGCAACATACAAGATTCCCAAGCAACAATAAAAAGTGGAAGCGTCTATTAGTTTTATCTCTCTAACCAAATATTCACCTGAAAAGCCACTAAAATTGGGGTTTTCTCACAGAGTATTCAAATCCATCAAATAGTTGTTTGTATACACGACGACAGCATAACTCCATCACAATGCATTCCACGAAAAGGTGAAGGAACAATTAAGTATAGGAAATTAAATAGGATGTGGAAATCGATTATGTTTTAAAAACGTGCAAGGGAAGTGCAATGCTTGTGCATGCACACCTTGCCATTCAAATGGCGAAACTCTGCGCAATCTATTTCAATATCAAGCTGAGCCAGCGAGTGAGAAAAATTGAGGCCACACATTTGTGACTCCTCAGTCTCTAATGTTGCTATGATTACCATATCTGATTTGTTCCCTTTGACGCGTGGAGTGGGTTCAACTTGGAGTGACTTTTCAATTCACAGAACCACTTAGTTCCTTAGGCCTTCTGTCACATCCGTCGATGGTCCAGTTTTTCCTCCATTTGATTCTGTTAATCCAACCGCCACCTCTGTTGCTGGATTGTTGCCCGATTCCACCACCACAGTTGATGACTGTGCCGATGAAGGATATTTTTATTGGGTGGAGATGCCCAAAGAAAGATTGGATAAAATTAGCACACCACGTGCACTCTATGCATCTTTCTACGTGGAAACAAGCTGGGATTGACGATGCTATTTACAACTCAACCTTCTAGATTCACTGGAGTGATGATTTAATTGTCGAGGTTGCTGAGAAGTGGTGTGCCAGGTCCAAACATTCGTGTTTCCATGAGGAGAAGCTACAATCACCTTGGAAGAGTTGATATTCCTGTGGTTTTACATGTTTTGTGTGGATGTGACTACAAAAGAACTACTTAAGGCACGATTAAATCATTCCTGGAATAGAGCAAGGAAATATATCCCATCTCCCTGAATGGTAGAATTCAAGGACCGTGGAACTAAATCTGAGCAAGAAGTGTGTTGGGACCAGGTGGTAAAACCATGCGGGAAAAAGGTTGTTTATATGTAGTAATCAAAAGGCTAAAGTTTAACCTGGAGGAGTGTAATTAAACCACAATTATATGAATAAAAATGTGTAGTATTGTGACCACACAAAACAAGAAAACAAAAGAGAAGATTGAAGAAGAAACGGCAATCCGAGGCAAGTGATGACACTTTCTCCTTAAGACAATATTTCCTCGCAACAGTGCTTACAGTTCACAACATTTGTCTACCAAGATACAACGGATTCGACTTGTGGTAGTAGCACTACAAACCACAAGTTCCAGCGAACTTTTGACAGATTTCCTTCTCTACAAAGAAAGAACTTTTGGAATGATTTTGGGAGAGTTTTGGCAAGAGAATAATGTAATGCTTGATGTACAAATAGTATGGGATGCATTAGGGATGTCCAAAGGGTCCTATTTATAGAGGATGAGGGGTTGTGGACGAAGTGTTGCGAGCCAGAACACAACAGACGCGGGAATCCATTTTCGCCCGCCATCTCGCTCGAGCGACACTTATAGAGAATTGGTCGCTCACTCTTCGCTTCACATCGCTCGAGCGACAATTTCGCTTGAGCTACAAGTTATCTAGCTTCCTCTAAATTTCCTTCCAACTATGGACCATAATTTCTCATTCGTTCTAAATTGGTTTCAACACGCCAAATATACACGGAAATCAGAATTCCCTTTCGAGGGCGTTGCCCCCTCGACTTCGGAGCGGCATACCATTTGTTTAAACAAATCAGGTCTGAGTATTTGGCCAAAGTTGACATGAAGTCACACTTCCCAATTTTTGTTCTTAACCAATTTACAACAAAGTGTTTCTTGCACACTGGGGCTGTCTCGGTTTGATGAACACTACACTATCGGCAATAATGTTCCCCCCATTGCGGTTCATTTAGCTAGAGGTATGAAAATTGCACTTGCACTTGCACCAGAAGTTCTTGCTGTCATTAATAGAATTTAAGTGCAATGAAAGGGACCCTTGTTTCCACAAAAAAAAAAAAAAAATGAAATGTGGAACTGGACAAGGAAGTTATTGACCTCAAGGTTATGGTCCCGTTCCAACTGGTGCAGGCTTGCGTTGGAGACATCGATTTGCTTGCCTTTGGTAGAGAAAATCTTGTGGTGATGCCATTAATGCTAATATTAAACTAGCGAAATGCATTGTTCAGAATATATCCTTCAACCAAATTAGAGGCCTTTGTACTTTGTGCTTTCATGAGAAGGTCCCCATCTGTTTAAAAACAGTATTATACTGATCAAAGAATGGTGCTATTAAGAAAGTTGTATTCTTGGTCCTCATCATGGCTTGATCTCTGATATGGTTTGGAGACAACCGTGACTCAAGAAGTCCCTGTGCATGAGATATTCATCTTCACCAATAGCATCACAATGTGCACTTCTTCTGTGAATTCTGCCACTTTCAGATGGAGGAAGGGATTTTGATCTAGATGAAGATTTAACAAGTTTATCCTTCCAACCATCCCTACTGCTGATACCAGAGGGCCCATCCCACATAGCAGTTCCATTGTTTCTAGAAAGTCGATTACGTTCTCTATCAAGATCCACCTCAACATTCACATTCTCGAGTTTTGTTTCTCTACCAGGTATGACAAGCATTTCACCCAGTGTGCTACCCTTAGCAACCATTTCCATGTCTTGATATTTGTAACTTGTCTTCCACCTCTCAGACAGTCTCTTCTTTGCCTCCCTACTAATGGATGACGACTGGAGTTCAAAATTTTGGACTCTTTAAGCAAATATTATTGGGAAAACTACTATAGATAGTGGCAGTAAGAAAATGAAAACCGTTGTCCAAAAGGAATGGACTTCTTGTGTTTAACACGGTCATTGCACGTGAGATGCACATGACATTCACATTAGGATATTTTTTTATGTAAGTGCATGACATTACTCTAATCTTTCATGCATGAGATGTTTGCTCTATAACAGTTGCTATTCAAGACATGTCCTCATCTGGGCATAGCAGGTGTGCATATGTGTCAATATCCTTTCCTAAAAATCAGGAATTAATATAGGACATGGGTGTACGAAAGTAGTATGTGAACGAATGAGGAGATATCTACTGTCAAAAATATTTTAAATAACTTTCTAGTCAAGTAAATAAGAACAACAACACATACCTACCGGCCAGATGCATTTTCATCGTTAACTAAGGATATTCAGGGACTATTGGTCAACCATGAGAAGTCATGTGGTCGACCAATAGATAGCTGCTATACGGAGTCAGCATCACAGGTTTTTTTTTGGTCTTGTATTTAAAGCTCCAACTAAACAAAAAATGGCCAAGACTCAATCTTGCATTTGAATCTCTGCTTTCTTTCATCTCTCTATATACATACAGAAGAATAAGAACAATTTTATCAAGAAATGGCTGGGAATGAATGGATAAATGGGTATTTGGAGACAATTTTGCATGGAGGGACAGCAGCCATAGAAGAGAATGAGCCAACCCCTGTGAACGGGAGGGAAATGTGCCATTTCAATCCAACAAAGTACTTTATAGAGGAAATGGCTACAGGATTGGATGAGACTATTCTTCACAGGACATTGATGAAGGTGGTGGTGTTGAAGTTATGGTGACACTTTAGTTGTCAACAATACATGTATTTCGATTTTTAATTAGCTGTAGATTTAGTAGAAGTCTAACTATTTTGTGATGTAAAAGATAGACTTAGTATGACCTATTTATTACTAGAGTATGCTGTCTAAATACTGTCAATGTATGGTAGTAGGTAGTGTAGTTGATAGAATGTCTTGTAAAATTGCTCTATATGTTGAGCCTTTGTAGTCTGGAAAATTAGAAGAACAAGATATTAAAATGTTGTATTAAATCTCTTCTTCTCCTCTGGTTTTCTTACTAGAAAACCAAAGTTTATATCCTATTGTTTGCTATGTAAAAATCAGTTTTAACCTCCTCCATGACCATGAATTTAACAAATGTTTTAGAGCTTTGTAAAGCTTTTGATTCAGAAACCCAACAGGTGGGCACAAGGAACACCAGAAAGAGTTCTATGCTCGAGACATATATTGGGCCATTTGGCTTATAGTCATTCTTCCTCCCCTTTTTATCCCATGACCAAAGAAACATCATATCATCATCTTTTACAACTCAAATGATCTCACTACACTAATAAAGTTTGCACAGACATTGATACTTCTCGGACACTTTATCATAGTCATTTTTTCTTTATCAGAAATATTATATATTTTTAACTTAAAGTTATTATTATATAACAAACAGGTACTTATATTTTAAAGATTTCAACAAGAAAAATTAATAATAAGTATAAACTAAATTTATACTATATAAATAAAGAATTTTAAAGAAATTATTCAACGTGTCAACAATGTGTCATGTCAATATTTTTTTTTTTTTTGAAAAATCACGTGTCAGTGTATTTGCCTCGTGTTGTGTCGGACACGTGTTTGTGCAGGGCAGACCTAGGAAATTTTTTAGGACGGGCTAATACGCAAAATATATATATATATATATATATATATATCAAAATAGAACACTGATTTCAACACCCTAATTAAGTCAGGATCTCACGCAGAAGATGAACTTCATAAATTTTCAGTTTCAAATTGAGCTATTCAATGCTGCGCTGATTCAACTTGACACCACCTTCAATAGGATGCAAGATAAAGGTAGGACCAGATGATAAATCAAAATGTGAAGAACTTAATGGAGAATTTATCTTCTCCTTCTCATTATGTTGATGAAAAATATTTGAATGGACCAATTAAATGTCGAGGACCCAAAATGTGAAAGCCAAGTGGCGATGATCCCAAATATTGGGGACAGTAATGCAATTTTCCCTAAGCAAATGTTTCAATATTATTTCAAATTTCACTGTATATTACTAGACTACGAGTTCAATTCCAACTTAAACTACAAAACTTTACCACCTTTCATGTTGTGAAATATTAAACACTGAATCAACATAATTATAATGAACATAAACTGGAAAAAAAAAATCAGAGAATGATATAAAATCCTAACATGCCGAAATTTGGTTGACTCCACCTTGAAGAGTGCATTGTACACGAATGTCGCACATGTTAATTTGTTAAGTAGCAAGCATATATTACTGTCGACCTTGGATGCTGACTCATTGCCAGACTCCGCAACCTGGTTGCTAAGTCCATCTATTTGAAGGAAATTTTTCTTGGTGGAGATTCCTATATTGGATAACAAGGGTTGAGTGCATGCGCTTTATGCGCCTTTCTACCTGGAAACAGGATGGGATTAACACTGCTGTCTCAAACTTGATGTTCCAGATTCACCGAAGTGATGATGTAATTTTAGGTGATGCAGTGAAGTTATGTTCTAGGACCAACACTTAAGTTTCCATGGGGACAAGCAACAATTACTTTGGAAGCCATGAAGTCATGCGGTGTTTTTCCGTTTTAGACAGCTCAGTCATGAACCATGTTGGAGACAAAAAAACCGGGACAATTACAGTAAACTACATTAGATATTTTCTAGACTGCAGCACGGAAAGCCAACCCGAAAACCTGGATGTTAAAAAAATTCATGGATTGTGAATGGGACATCAAGCATGAAGCGTTTATTGCACACTGGCTGTCTCGGTTTGATGAACACTACACTGTCGGCAATCATGTTCTCCCCATTGCGGTTCGTTTAGCTGGAGTTATGAAAATTACACTTGCACCAGTAGTTCTTGCTGTCATTTATAGAATTTAAGTGAACTGAAAGGGGCCCTTGTTTCAAAAAATATGTGGAACTGGACAAGGAAGTTATTGACCTTAAGGTTATGGTCCCATTCCAACTGGTGCAGGCTTGCGTTTGAGACATCGTTTTGCCTGCCTTTGGTAGAGAAGATCTTGAGGTTAAGTCATTAATGCTAAGATAAAACTAGCGAAATGCATTGTTCAGATCCTTCAATCAAATTGGAGGCCTATGTACTTGTGCTTTATGAGAAGGTTACCATCTGTTTAAAAGCAGTATTATACTGATCAAAGCATGGTGCTATTAAGAAAGTTGTATTCTTGGTCCTCATCATGGCTTAATCTCTGATATGGTTTGGAGACGACCGTGACTCAAGACGTCCCTGTGCATGAGACCTTCATCTTCACCAATAGCATCACAATGTGCACTTCTTCTGTGAATTCTGCCACTTTCAGATGGAAAAAGGGATTTTGATCTAGATGAAGATTAATTAAGTTTATCCTTCCAACCATCCTTGCTGCTCATACTAGAAGGCCTGTCCAACATAGCAGTTCCATTGTTTCTAGCAAGTCGATTACATTCTCTATCAAGATCCACCTTAGCATTCACATTCTCAAGTTTTGTTTCTCTACCAGGTATGGCAAGCATTTCACCCAGTGTTTAGCCTTAGCAACCATTTCCAGGTCTTGATATTTGTGACTTGTCTTCCACCTCTCAGACGGTCTCTTTTTGCCTCCCTACTGATGGATGACGACTTGAGTTAAGCATCTTTCATTTCTTCCACTCCACATTAAATAGTCCTTTCGCAGTTCAATTTTTTGGACTCTAAGCAAATATTATTGGGAAAACTACTGTAGATAGTGGAGGTAAGAAAATGAATATCGTTGCACAAAAGGAATGGACTTCTTGTGTTTAACACGGTCATGGCACGTGAGATGCCCTTAACATTCACATGAGATAAAGCTTTAGGATATTTTTATTTAAGTGCCTGACATGACTAAAGCAAGTAAATTTAGCTCGTCTCCCTGAATGGTACAATTCATGGACTGTGGAAGTAATTTCGAGCAGGAAATTCATAGAAATTTAAGTTCACTGGAAGGGCCGTTGTTGCTTTAAAAATATGTGGAACTGGAAAAGGACACAAAGGAAGTTATTGAAGTTAAGGTTACAGCCCCATGCCAACTGCTGCAGGCTTGGGTTTTGGAGTAATTCCCAACATTACTTCCAATGCCCAGTTCGACTGAGTTTGGTGAGCCAAGATTGGCTCAATGGCGTGGCATAAAGGAAGTGGAAACTAAGAAAGCGTTGTCGGCAGTAGATGGAGCAGAAAAAAAAATTATTTGGTGCCCTTAAAGGAGGGCTGCAAACAACTGCTTTCCTCACATGGTTTAATTTACAAGGTAGAAGATTACTGGTATTGATTGAATCTGGTTAAGGTGATGAATTTGAGGGGCTTGTCCGATGTTTGAGATCCAGCGAAATTGTTAGCCAGGAAGTTAATTGTATAGAGCATTATCTCACATCTTGTGTCCATACAATTTTTATCTATTATAGTGTCCATACCCCAGTAGTCACCAAACAACATATGTAATCTAGAATAGCTATTTTGAATCAAATTGTAGGACTCCAGTCCATCTTTAATTATAGCCAAACAACATTTTTTCATTTTTCTTTCTATGTAATCTTTCAAAAATTGGGCATAATATAAGATTCTCCTACAACAATAAAAAATGAAAGTATCTGTTAATTTTGTCTCTCTAACCAAATATTCAGCTGAAAAGCCACCAAAACGGGGGTTTTACTCACAGAATATTCAGATCCATCAAATAGTTGTTGTTTGTAAACATGATAGCATAACTCGATCAAAATGCATTCCATGAAAAGGTAAAGGAACAATCAAGTATAGGAATTCAATACGCTTTGGAAATGTTTCAAAAATGTGCATGGGAAATGCAATGCTTGTGCATGCACATCATGCCATTCAAATGGTGAAACTCTGTGCATAATCTATTTAAACATCAGGCTGAACCTGCAAGTGAGAAAAATTGAGTCCATACATTTGTGACTCCTTAAGTCTCCAATGTTGCTATGAATACCAAATCTGATCTGTTCCCTTTGGTGCGTGCAGATGAGTTCAACTTGGAGAGACTTTTCATTTCGCAGAATTACCTAGTTCCTTGGGCATTCTTTCACTTCTGTTGATGGTCCAGTTTTTGCCCTCCATTGGATTCTGTTAATACCACCACAACCCCTGTTGCGGTCCCCTTGCTGGATACTACCACCTCAGTTGCTGACTATGTGCCGATGAAGGATATTTTTACTGGGTGGAGAATCTGGAGATGCTCATAGAAAGATTGGATAAGATTAGTAGACCACATGCACCCTGTGCACCTTTCAACCTGGAAACAAGCGTGGATTGACAATGCTATGACCAACTCGACCTTCCAGATTCACCAGAGTGACGATCTAATATTTGAGGTTGCAGAGAAGTGGTGTTCCGGGACCAATACATTCGTGTTTCTTTGGGGAGAAGTCTTGGAAGACATGATGTTTCTGTGGTCTTTTTCTGTTTTGGCAACTCAGTTTTGAGTACTGCTGGAGACGAGAAAATGGATGTGACTACAAAAGAATTGCTTAAGGCACATTTAGATCATTCCCAGAATAGAGCAAGAAAAGCCATCCCATCTCCCTGGATGGTAGAATTCATGGACTGTGGAAGTAAATTTGAGCATGAAGCGTTACTTGCACACTGGCTGTCTCGATTTGTTTTTCCATATGAGCACTGCACTATTGCAAAAAATGTTTTTCCATATGAGCGCTACAGTATCGGCAAAAATGTTCTCCCCATTGAGTTCAATTAGTTAGAGGTACAAAAATTGCACTTGCACAAGAAGTTCTTGCTGTCTTTTATAAAATTTAAGTGCACTGAAAGGGCCCTTGTTTCAAAAAAAGAAGAATGAGGAACTGGACAAGGACAAAAGGAAGTTATTGAATCCAACTGGTGCAGGCTTGGGTGAGAGAGATTCCAAAAATTACGTGCCACGCCCAATTCAACTGAGTTTTGTGAGCCAAGATTGGATCAATGGCATGGCACAATGGAAGCAGGAATGAAGAAAGTGTTATTGGCACTAGATTGCGCTAAAGAAGATTTTATTCTGTGCCCTTAAATGAGGACTTTAAACAATTTCTTGGTTAAAAGAAGTATTATACTGATCAAAGCATGGTACTATTTTGAAAGTTGTATTCTTGGTCCTCATCATGGCTTGATCTCTGCATATATGGTCTGGAGACAACCGTAACTCAAGGCATCCCTGTGCACGAGATATTCATCTTCACCAATAGCATCACAATGTGAACTTCTTCTGTGAATTCTGCCACTTTCAGATGGAGGAAGCGATTTTGATCTGGATAAAGATTTAATAAGTTTATCCTTCCAACCATCCCTGCTGCTTATACCAGAAGGCCCATCCCACATAGCAGTTCCATTGTTAATTTCTAGCAAGTCAATTACGTTCTTTATCAAGATCCACCTTATCATGCACATTCTCAACTTTTGTTTCTTTACCAGGTATGGCATGCATTTCACCCAGTGTGCTAGCCTTGGCAACCATTTCCAGGTCTTGATACTTGTGACTCATCTTCCACCTCTCAGACAGTCTCTTCTTTGCCTCCCTACTGATGGATGATGACTCTCCATATTAAATAGTCCTTTAGCAGTTCAATTTTTTGGACTCTTTAAGCAAATATTATTGGGAAAATTGCTGTAGATAGTGGCAGTAAGAAATCGAAAATCGTTGCCCAAAAGGAATGGACTTCGTTTTTGTTTAACACGGTCATGGCACGTGAGATGCACGTGACTTTCACTTGAGATAAAGCTTTAGGATATTTTTACATTAGTGCATGACATGACGTGTAATCTTTCATACCTGAGATGTTTGCTTTATATACATATAACAGTTGCTATTAAGACATGTTCCCATCTGAGTATGAGGTGTGCATATGTGCCATTATCCTTTCCTAAAAATCAAGCATTAAAATAGGGCATAGGTGTACAAAAGTAGTACGTGAATGAATGAGGAGATGTCTACTATCACAAACATTTTAAATAACTTAACCGGTCAAATAAATGAGAACGCCACCACGTACCTACAGAGCAGATGCATTTTCATCATTCACTAAGGATATTTAGGGACTACCAATATTCGATCGACCATGAGAAGTAATATGGTAGACCAATAGATAGCTGCTATATGGAGTCAGCATCACAGGTTTTATTCATCTTGTAATTAAAGCTCCAACTAAACAAAAAAGGGCCAAAACAAAATCTTGCATTTGAATCTCTGCTTTCTTTCATCTCTCTCTATACATACAGAAGAATAAGAAAATTTTATCAAGAAATGGCTGGGAATGAATGGATAAATGGGTATTTGGAGACTATTTTTCCTGGAGGGACAGCAGCAATAGAAGAGAATGAGCCAAGCCCTGTGAACGTGAGGGAAATGGGCCATTTCAATCCCACAAAGTAAGTTGTAGAGGAAATGGCTACAGGATTGGATGAGACTATTCTTCACAGGACATTGATGAAGGTGGTGGGCACAGGGAACACCAGAGAGAGTTCTATGCTCGAGAACATATAGTGGGGCATTTGGCATATAGTAATTCTTTCTCCCCTTTTTCTCCCATGACTAAAGAAGATCTATCAAATTACTTCAAAACATAAATAGTGCATGTGCATCATCTAAAGGAAATTGAAGAAATATTTCAAAGATAATTTAATTTAATTTTTTTTTTAAAATCTAAAACATCACATCATCATCTTGTACAACTCAAATGATTTCAATACACTAATAAAGTCGCACAACAACTCTGTTGCACGGACACGTGTCGAACACCGGTTGTATGTTGTATGTTGAGTATACTAGTTTCATTTAGGGAGAAGTTAAAGAGTGAGAAAAACATAGGGAGGTGAGGTTTTCTCGGCGAATAAAGTCTTCAAGGATATTGAAACTGTGGTTCGCAATTTTTTTTTTGGGGAATTAGCTGAAAATGTATGGAAATACTTCTAAAATCTCTTTAACATTCATTTCAAAAGAAAATGCTGTGTTTAGGAATTTTAAATTCATGGATTGAGAGTGATTCATAAAGAATGGCAGAATTTAATCGTTCAATTTTTCATCTTTTGGTTATATGGCCTGGTCAAAACGGTGCCCAACACAGTGGAAAAACAACGAATTATGGTCATATTATTCAAGGATACAAAGGTGATCAACCTTGATTGTAGTATGTGATGTCGTATTGTTCCCGCTGCATTGAAGAGTACCTATGAACCTGGTGATTGAATCCTTCTTCAGCTCACCCGGATTTGTTTACTCGCACAGGGAAGTGTTACAAAAACAAAGCTCAAAGATCCAATCCAAATAAAGCTCCTTTTACAAACTCACATTTGCCAATCCATTTTTTATTTATTTTTTAATCACAGATGAGAATTTGTGAATGGTTTACTCGTAAGTTACTCACTAATTAAGATATGTCTAATTTGAAAGAAATTAAAATAAGACTATTTTTACTTGGTCAACCTGATTATGGATATTCCATCTAAAATCAGATCATTTTGGGGGGTCTATTCACAAAATATTAAAATTCATCAAATAGTTGTCCCTTGCAATTGCAACAGCAGTAACTTGAACAAAATGCATTGCAATAAAATGTAAACAAACATCGATTATAGAAATCAAAACTCTGGAAATCTATTATGACTTCAAAACGTTACAAAAATGTTCATGTAAAGTGCAATGCTTGTGCTGCACATCCTACATATCAAATAGCGAGACTCTGAAACAAGGTTAAAATAAGATTAAACAGTTCTTTTACCAGATCTGTACCATTAAAAACTTATCTCAGTGATGATGACATCAGATTTATCTGCCTCTGGCAGGGCAAATTTTCCAGATAAGTTCACTAATGTTTTAAAACATGAATTTATAAGAGAAGAGAGAAATAGAGCTGCAAAATTTGTAGTAAAGGATGTCCAAGCCATTAATGCTGAGACTACACTTGTGAAATGCAATGTTTAGAATATTGTTGCTGACATATCCTTAAATCAAATTGGAGACATTTGTACCTTATGCTTTATTGAGAAGGTTAAAGGTTAATTACCTCATTGGCAAGGACCATCTGTTTAAACTCAGTATTATACTGATCAAAGCATGGTGATACTGTGAAAGTCCTATTCTTGGTGCTCATCAAGGTTTGATCTCTACATATTCTATGGAGATGTTGGTGCTATATATCTTCCATTTCATATTTTCTCATTGCCAGCTATCGTGGCTGAGATACAAGTAGATGGGAGAAAGAGAAAATGAGAAAGAATGGGGAAAAAATGAATGAAGAAGAAAGAAAAGAAAACGAGAGAAGAATGAGCCGCTGAGCAACTTTGAAGGAACCAGGAAGAAATCTTAAGCTTGATTTCAATTTCATTTGTTCAACTACCAGAGGTAAGAAAAATTTCAGTACAAGAATATGTAGCGGAAAACACTCGGAAACCTTTGATTCTGGCTCAGAAATCAACCAAACGAACACCAACCTACCGGCTCGACCGAACAATCCTCTACACCTTGGTTGCCTCCGTTTTACCCACTACGTTACCCTTCTTCTACTCCACAAAGGACACAAAGGAGGTGGTGATGTGCAAGCCACAAAGGGAGGAAGGAGAAGAGATAACAATGGTTGAATCTTGCTAAACAAAGCTCCAAACCCGGCTGCCCCTTTCTTTCTTCTCTCTTGGCTGCCCCCTCTCAACTCTCTCTTCTCTTGCACACAACACACACAAATGACTAGGGTTTCTACCATATAAATAGGCTAGGTTTAGAGTTTAAGTTTGGGCCAAGACTCACCTTAAATGGGCCAACACAAAACTCCAACTAACCAACTATAAATGGGCTAATAATATAACCATCCAACCCAACCAAACTTCGGCCCTTCCAAGGTGTATTAATTGTTTCCGAGTCGAGCCGTAACTTTTGGTGTCGATAACATATCCGACATCGATTTTTCATCATCACCCTGATTATTGGTATAAAAAACCTAACAATCTCCACTTTGATTCCCGATAATCCTGCAAGCAAACAAAACACACAGTTTATACTTGCATAATCAAGGTAACCAATAAAATTGGTTTCACAGACCTTAACTCGTGTTTTCATTCTGAAACACATACCATACCTGCTCCATGTACTCACTAAGGCTAAAGTCAAGAACACCCAAGTAGAAGCAGATAATCACAGTGACAGTCAAAAGAAAATAAAACATGCGATGCCGATATACTATAGAATTACACATACAGATCTTTTTCATAAACATGTTCACACAGAACCACAAATTAACACCAAGTTAATCAACAAGCCAACACATGCAACAAATGCATAAATGACCCCACGAAAAAGATCTCACCACACTTATCCTATCTCATTCCGTGTTACTCCCATCTCGAGAACACATATCTCCACTCATCGCCCACCATGCTCATTAAACTAATCACCCAACACATGTCTAAAAGGCAAGTCACAATAGATCCTAAGTTCTTAGAATAATCATTTATCACCACATCACTTCTCCCAAACTACGTGGATAATGGGGCTCCACCTAACAGAAGTGATAGAAGTGTCCTCTCTGACATTCCACTTGATCAGGGTCTCTTTCAGATAAAGGATTCCAGACATTTGATCACATCTCCACTCGTGATCCAAATGTCACACTCCACATCCCCTGGACAAACCACAATGTACCCCTAGACATCTATACTCCACCTCACCAATAGACATCCAACACAATTACTAAATACATCATAAACTCACTATGGCAAAACAATACCTTTCGACGACCATAAAGGTTAGGGCTCAATTTAAAATTGATCCAAGCACCACAAGGTTACTCCAATCACTAATGCTCAAAAAATATCCACAAAAGAAAGGGTGAATGTGGTTCTCACAAAGAGAATAGAAGAAGAAAAAATTGGTTACTTCACTACACTCACAAAGGAGACTCACAAAGAGGAAGAAGGTAACCCTACATGACTGCCTCACACAATCTCACAAACCAAACAGGCTCATGAAGATAAAGGAGATAATGGCTGCCCATCTTTCTTCTCACCACCACACTGTCTCACACCACTCACAGAGCAAACGGAGTACGCCACAACTCTCACCCCACTATGCATGCAAACATATTACACACGGTAATAAGACTACACAAACTCATGCAATTACACACATCAAACATATTGAAAGTGTAACATGTAATATTGCAATAGAATTAAGTGATCACACATGCAAAAATGATTACACAAAGATGCACATGCAGTAACTAGGTTTACTCTCAATAAACCTCACACAGGTCATCACTCGACCCAATGACAACATTCGCCTCACATCACATCTCATCTTTCATTTTATTATCATTCATACGACAATCTAATCCACCATGTCCAAATTTTACCACAGTTAAAATTATGTCTTATTTTTCACACTTGTCTTAGACATACACATGCCATCAATACCAAATAGTGACCACAAGCAAAATAAAAACATAATTCACATAGATAGTCAAACGAACCTTCCTAAGGTCACATGCAATTCTAACAGCGTAGAAAATAATGATAACAAATTCACAAAGAATTTATGATAAATAATTAACAAGTAATTTCTAGGTCTAGCAATAGGAAATGGTTACGTCTTCACGGTAACCCCAAACCTAACGTCACCCCACACAATGACTTCTAATGCGAAAAATAAATTATCATAGATAATAATTTTAACAGCAATAATAATTACAAGGAAAGAATACAATACCGAGTAGACCATATCTGAAGGTTCGTAAATATTGAGAGGTGCAAATTCACCACTTTAGGGACGTCACCATTCGTCCTAAAGTTACCAGCAATCGCTGCAACACGAAACGACACCGGGCACCCGGACGTCCAAGGGCAAAATCATCCAACTTTCACCGTAATGCTCGAAACTGAAATCCGACAACACCATAGGGTCCGTCTCATCGTTGGGAACATTCTTTCTGAAGACACCGTCTCCGGATTCAGGTCGATGCGCCGGCCAAGCCCTCGCAGGAGTTCACATGCTGGGGGCGGCCCCGTCGTCGAAATTTTTTGCCCCACCTTTTCCAATGCGTCTCGACCTTCTGAGTTCAACGGTGGTATCCGTTTCTCCATTCGATCATTGGTTTGGTCGAAAATCGAAAAACAGGTCCGAAATTTTAACAGCTTTTTCGATCCAGTTTTCTGCCTATTTTCAGCTTCGTTTTCGGTTCGTTTCAGCCCCTTTTTCACCCCAAAAATCACAGATTTCTCAACCAACAAAGCTCTGATACCACTATTAGGAATATGTAACACCACATATCCCACTTGTTATAAGCCCAGCTCACACATATCTCCACATTGGTATGATATTGTCCACTTTGGGCCTAGACCCTCATGGCTTTTCTTTTGGGGCTTACCCAAAAGGCCTCATACCAATGGAGATATATTTTCACACTTATTCACACTTATAATATCATGGATTTATAAGTGTGGAAATATATCTCCATTGGTATAAGGCCTTTTGGGTAAGCCCAAAAGTAAATCCATGAGGGTCTAGGCCCAAAGTGGACAATATCATACTAATGTGGAGATATGTGTGAGCCCGTGCTTATAATAAGTGGAATATGTGGTGTTACATATCCTAACAGTGGTATCAGAGCCAAACCCCAAAATTGGCCATGTTGATGAATCCTTGGAATGCCGAACGAAGGTGGTGCCTCGGTTAGCTCGCGATGGGATCCTTTGATGAGTTCTATTGGACAGGCGGTGTGCTCCGGATGCTTCACATAAGGCGTGTGCCCAAACGCGGTGGAGATGAGTTGATCTGGATAGAGCAAGCTCTTGGTGAGGAAAATGGACGGATAGATGATCGTTTGAGAAGAGGCTCGGTGGTCCTTTGTTCTGGGGGAGGATTGTTAGGTATGCGACCAAAGTCCCACATCGGATAAAAATGGGGAGGATCATGGGTTTATAAGTGTGGAAATATATTTTCATTAGTATGAGACCTTTTGGGTAAGCCCAAAAGCAAATCCATGAAGGTCTAGGCCCAAAGTGGACAATATCATACTAATGCGGAGATATGTGTGAGCTCATACTTATAACAAGTAGAATATGTGGTGTTACATATTCCTAACAGAATAGTAATAGATTTCATTTTGTAGATCCCTATTTTAAAAAAAAATGAAAAGGGCGAAATTTTTTTTACTTCCGGTGAAGCCAGCATGGGCAGCTGCTAGTACTCTCCAGGTGCCGGCTCCGCTGGTGATGGGGGCATTGATTTGTTGTTGAGCAATGATTTCTTAAGATCACGTTCTCACAATGTCTCAATTCCTTTGAGATTGGTTGATAGAAATTCACGTTGGTTACAAAAAAAGCACCCGAACATAGCTGATCCACTAAAAGAAACCAATAATTTTGGCTGTAGTGTCAGCAGACTAAATTTCTTCAGGATAAGCAGTGCTTTCACTACAGAGAGGCACAAAAGGGGAGAGAGTTCTCATTTTCAGGATGATCCAGCATCAACTAGGAATTGTCATGGCACGTGAGAGGCACATGAAAGACACGTGGACAAATAATCATTTCTTTTCTTATTCTTCTCCATGAACGAAGATCTAGAAATGAACTTCTGAACTTTTAATACTGCATCAGCACCACGGAAAGGAAATTAAAGAAATGTAGTAGTATGTACTTGCTGCTGCAAAACCAACGCGGAGTAACACTAAGTAAAATATGGGCATGGCACGTGAGATACACGTGTGCAATGTGTTAAGAATTGTTGTTCAAAACCAAATAAAGAAGAGTGGAATGCAAAGGAAAAACGGTGGCCGTAATTTTGGCCTATGTGACTGCATAGGCCATATAGCCATGCGGTCGCATGGGCATATACCGAAACTCGGTGGCCTGGATTTGGATGCTCTATGCGACCGCATAGGATTGCTCTATGCAGTCGCATAGAGTAATTTTTATAGCCGTTAATGGCCACAAAGATTGTTCATTCCACATATTGAAGAAATCATTGCCTTCTTCACTCATATTCAAATTTCCTCGTGTTCTCATTATTTTGGTGGAAAATACTTTGTGCTTTGGTATTTTCTGCAATAAGGCTTTATTAATCCTACAAACTGTTTGCCAAAAAACCCTTTAAGCATCTTATACAAACCGGAGAGGGGACAACTATCGTTTGAAGACAACGATCAGGTGTTCGGGCCTTCAACATTGAAGTTTGTTACTGATTTGGTTCTTCTTGTTGCTGGTTTATTCCTTTGTTTTCTTCTCCAACCCTCCATTGTGTCCAACACAGTGTAATACTACAAGTATAAGAATAGACAATTGTAAATACCCGGAATACAAATATTACATTTTGACTAAATGTCAGTGTAATTATTAATTATAAAGGTACTAACTACGTAAGAGAGACAAATTTCCTGCTAATCAGGCCTGATCATACAGAAAAAAAATGAGGGCAGAGAGACCAGTATCATCACCATTTACACTGCCGATGAACTCAATCCTGACGGAGATTATCTGGGAAAGTTGGGTTGGAGCTGTGAAGGTGGAGCAGAAGATTATATGAAAGGTCCACCTCACTGCCGTGTCTGAACAGAGGAGAAGGTAGGTCATTGATTATGTGCAGAGACTAATCCGAAATTCACTTAATGCTGAGGTATTCCTCTTATCTTCATGATGGAGATATCGATTTGTCAGCTTTTGGTAGCGCAAATCTTGAAGATACGCTGAGGATTTGAAACATTTTGAAGGAAAATAGAGAAACAAAGCAGCAAGGTTTTAAGTAAAAAGGCTGTCCACGTCATTAATGCTGAGGCTATACTTTGAAATGCATCGTTCAGAATATTGTTGTTGACATATCCATCTATCCAATTTAAGGTGTTTGCACCCTATGCTTTCTTGATATGGTTGATAGCTTCATTTGCAAGGACTATCTATTAAAATGCAGTATTATACTGATCAAAAAATATATTTTAATGGAAGTTGTAATTTATTGCTCATCATGGCTTGTAGAAGATGAAATTATACATCTTCCATCTGTTCCAATCAACACTAAATGGTCATTCAGCAGTTCTATTTTTTCGACTACTTGAGCAAATTTGATTGGGAAAACTATTATAGCTCGTACCAGTAATTAAACGCCAACCTTTGCCAAAACGAATGGACCTCGTGTTTAAAACAGTCATGCACGTGCGATGCACATGAGATGCACGAAGGCATATAGTCATTCTTCCTCCCCTTTTTCTCACGAGTATAGAAGATCTAGCCAATAACTTCCAAACTTTTAGTATGGCACATGCAACATCAAAACGAAATTGAAGAATTGTTTCATAGATATGTATTTATTTATTTTTTAAATGTAAAACATAATATCATCTTTTACAACTCAACTAATGTCATACACTTATACAGTCTCAGAGTAGCCTATATGAGGAATACCTTGAAAAAAGTCTTGTAGTTCCTGAAACAATTAATTGTCACAGCATTATCATACCGAACATTTCTATCACTAGAGTAATGTAAACAGTGCCAATAACTAAGCATATTAAAACAATAACACTAGATCCAACACCCTATTTAAATCAAGATCATTTGAAAAACTGAAATCCATAAATTGTCAGTTTCAGATTGAGCTATTGAGAACTGTGTTGATTCAATCAACACCACCTTTAACGGAATGCTAGATACAGCTGGACTGGATAAAAAAAGGAATATTAAATTTTACTAAAAATATTTTTTTTTTTGCCCTTTTTATTTGAATTTGATGTCAGATGACCCAAATGTGTAAACCAAGTGGGATTGATCCCAAATAATGAGGACCGTAGATGCAAGTTTTCCTAATCTAATGTATCAATAATAATTCAAATTTCAGCGTGTATTTTTTGAACCCGAGTTCAAATGAACAGGTGGCAATTGAGTCGAGTAGTTCGTAGGTTCGTGAGCTCTGTTCGTCTAAAACGAGGCACGAGTCGTTTGGGCTCGTAAAAAACGAGCCCAAATCACGAGCTGAGCTTTGAAAATGTCAGACGAGCCGAGCCCGGCTCGGCTCATCAAATAGACGAGCTGCTAGACGAGCAGCTCGTGGGCTCGATTTGATGCCGGCTCGTGGCTCGTCAAATTTTTTGAAAAAAAAATAATTAGAAAATGTGTATTATATAATATAAAAAAATTAAAAAAAAAAAAAAAAAAAAGACGAGCTCGTGGGCCGAGCTCACGAGCCAAGCTGAAACTCGGCTCGTCCCGCCCACGAGCCACGAGCTCGGCTCGTTGAACAACGAGCCCGAGCACGAGCCGACTCGACTCGGCTCGGCTCGACCCATTGTCACCACTAAATGAACCCCACCTTGAAGAGTTCATTGTGAACGAGTGACCTTGGTTGCTGACTATGTTGGACTCAAATACCTTGCTTGCTAAGTCCATCCTTTTTAAGGCAAATTTTCTTGGGAGGAGATGGTCATAGTAAGAGTGGATAACGTGGGTAGAATGCACGCACTCTAAGCATCTTTCTACCTGGAAACAAGCTGGGATTGTAATTTTAGGAGTTGCAAGAGGTGGTGTTCCAGGATTCACATTTTTTTTCCTTTTCGTGGAGAAAAACTCCGATCACCTTGGAAGACATGAAGTTATGCTGTATTTTTCCATTTTAGGCAGATCAGTCATGAACCCTGCTGGATACAAAGTACCTGGAACGATTACAGAAAATCTACTTAAGGCACGACCGCACGATTAGATATTTGGCAGCCTAGAGCATCGAAAGCCAGCCTGTCAACCTGGATGGTAAGACAATTCAAGTACTACGAAAGTGATACCAAGCATGAAGCATTGCTTGCTTTCTGACTTTCCCAATTTGTTTTTCTATAAGGATGCAATACTATAGCAAAAACTGTTCTCCCATTCCTGTCATTTAGCTAGAGGTACGATAATTGCACTTTAACCAGTAGTCTTTCTGAAATTTATAAAAAAATGAGTTAACAAAAGGGTCGACCCTTGTTGCCTCAAAAAACGTTTTGGAACAAGACGAGGGAAAAAGGAAGTCGGATTCAAGATTTTCAGGCTTTGGTTTCGGAGAGATTCCTAATATTACGACCCAAGCCTTGAGTGAGCCAAGATTGGCTCAGTGACGCGGCATAAAGAAAGTAAAAACAAAGAACGTTAAAAGGGCAAATGAAGATATTATTTGACGCCTTTACACGCAGTAATATTGATTGAATCTGATTTTTTGATGAATTTGAGCTTCTTGCCCAATGTTTGACATTGAGCCAGCTTATCAGCTTAGGAGTTACACTGTATAGAGCTGCAGGGACGAATCCAGGATTGGATCTGAGACCGGGTTGCAAAATTTCTAACCGGGCTAATACGCGAAAAAAAAAATTATACAAAAAAATTCCCCCCCCCCCCCCCCCCCCCCCCATCCGTCTCTAAAGAGCTGTATCTCCCACATTTTGTTAACATGATTAGGGCAGAAACATTTTTCTTTTCACTGTTTATTTATTTATTTATTTTTATTTAAGGAAATAGAAGAGTGAACTTATTTTTCAAAAAAATGTGAAGTATCTTTTAAATGATTAAGTGGGCAGAATTTATTTACTAGAGAATTGTTACACAAACAACGTGCAAGAATCCAAACACAACAGCAATAACTCAAACAAAATGCATTACAGTAGTGTAAACAAAAAATCGATTGTAGAAATTAAAACTCTGAGGAAATCTTTTATGGCTTCAAAATGTTATAAAATTGCGCGTGGAAAGTGCCATGCTTGTGCTGCACATCCTATATATCAATGGCAAGACTCTGCAACGAGGTCAAAATAATAATAAACAGTTATTTTTCCATTCTGGATCTAAACGATTAAAACATTATCCCCCTGAAGAAGACATTGATTTTTCTGGCTTTGGGTAGAGAAAATTTTCCAGATAAGTTCACTGGTGTTTTAAAACTTGTATTTAAAGGAGAACATAGAAACAGAGCAGCACGATTCACTGTAAATGATGTCCAGGTCATATTGCTAAGGTTAAACTTGTGAAATGCATTGTTCAGAATACTGTCGTTTGACATATCCTTAAATCAATTTGGAGGCCTTTGTACCTTATGCATTCTCGAGAAGGTGCATCAGCTCATCAGCAAGCACAGTATTATACTGTTCAAAGCATGGTGCTACTACGAAAGTCGTATTCTTGGTGCTCATCATGGCTTTGATCTCTACATATTCTTTGGAGATGTAGGAATTAATCCTAGAGAAATCTTTGATTCGGGCTCAGAAATCAACTAAACGAACACCAACTACCAAGGTTTGACCCAACAATTCTCTACACAATGGTTGCCCTCCTCTTCCTTGTTGGTTGCCCTCTTTTCCCCCTCTGATTGCTCTCTATTTAGTACCCACAAAGGACACTAGATGGTGACTACAATGGAGAAGAAACAAGTTGACAACAATGGTGGAATCTCTCCCAATTCCCCCCCAAGTCGGCTGCCCCCTTTCTCATATTCTCTCTTCCATTTAGCACACACAAATTGACTAGGTTTCTACCATATAAATAGGTTATGTTTAGGTCACTCATTTGGGCCAAGACTCACTCATAATGGGCCAAGTTAATGGGCTAACGATAACCAAATCCATCCATTAACTAAACTACCAACCCAACTAAACTTAGGCAACCATTGTGTATTAATTGTTTCCGAGTCAAATCGTCACTATTGGTGTTGATAAAATATCCATCGATTTTTTATCATCGCCCGGATTATTGGTATAAAAAAACCTAATAGGAGAAATTGATGTTATATATCTTCCATTCTGTATTTGCTCATTTCCAGCTATCGTGGATGAGACACCAGTAGTAAATGGTGGCAGCGATTCATTGTTGAGACATGATTCCCTAAGATAATGTTTTGAGAATTTCTCAATTCCTTCGAGATGTGTTGGCAGAAATTTTTGTGGGTTGCAAAAGAAGCATCATAACATAGATGATCCACTAAAAGAAACCAATAATCTTGGCCGTAGTGTCTGCAAAAGAAGCTTCTACGGGATAAGAAGTGGTTTCTGTTATGTGGTATAATTGTGCAGGGAAAAGGTTGCATTCTTAGTGAGCTTCATAATTTTTTTCAAACACTACAGAAAGGCACAAAAATGGAGAGAGTCCTTATGTTCAGGATCTTGACCCAGCATCAACCTGAAATGGTCGTGGAAAGTGAGAGGCATATGAAACACACATGGACTAATAGTCATTCTTCCTCTTCTTTTTCCCCATGACTGAAGATCTAGAAAACAACTTTAAACAAATTTGTGAAGGGTAGCCTCACAGATTACTTACCAATTAAGACGTCTAATTTCAAAAAATTAAAATGACTATTTTTTATTTGGTCACCGTGTTAAAGGAAATTTCCTCCAAAATCAGTTTATTTTGTTGTTCATTAACAAATATTAAAATTCATCAAGTAGTTGTCACTTAGAACACAGCAGGGATAACTAAAAAAAAAAGCACTAATGGGTAAATGAATAATCTAAGTATAGGAATCTATGCAAATCTATTATGACTCGGAAACTTTACAAAAATGTGCATGGAAAGTGCAATGCTTGTGCAATACATCCTACAGATTAAATGGAGAGACTTCACAAGCTTATCAATATCAGTCCGAGACAGCAAGTAATAAAATTTGAAGCCATCCATTGATGACCACTTAGTCTCCAATGTTTTGGTGTCACCGGATCAGTCAAGTTCCCTTCGCAATGAGCTCAAAATAAGAGTAAATTCGGGTATTGATTAGTACCTTTAAGAATTTATATCCCGATCGAGACATCAATTTTTCTGCCTTTGGTAGAGCAAGTCTTGACGATAGGTTCATTGAAGATTTGAAACATGTATTGGGAGGAGAACAGAGAAATTGAGCAGCAAGGTCTGTAGTAATGGATGTCCAGGTCAATAACACTCAGGTTAAACTTGTGAAATACATTGTTCGGAATAATGTTGTTGATTTATCTGTCAATCAAATTGGAGGCATGTGGACCGTATGCTTTCACAAGATGGCCGATCGCCTGATTGGAAACAAGCAACATCTGTTATAGTGATCAGAGCATGGTTCTATTATGAAAGTTGTATTCTTGATGATCATCATGGCTTGATTTCTACATATGCTCTGGAGATGATGGTGCTATACATCTTCCATCTCTTGCAATGGTCTCTTGAAGAGATACCTAACATTATGTCCAAAGCCTAATTGTTGGAATTTATTGGCTCGAAAGCTTTATGAAGAAAGCTCTAACATGATGGTATTTTTGAGATCAAGGAGGAGAGGAAAAAGACCGGATTTAACTACCGGTTTCTTAAGCAAAAACTCTGCTGTTCTTGAAGAACAAACAGAGGAGAAGAAAAAACGTTTCAAACAACAATTTTATCATTCATTTTCTTCTAAATAATCTAATATTACAAGGCTCTATATATAGTCAACCTTTGATAGATTTTACAAGATATTCCTACCAACTATTCTGTCAACAACCATACAACTCTTACACATACAAGTACTACACCATACTAACTTGTATAATACACTAACTTGTCTAACTTTACATCATTTCATAGTTAGACATTAAACCAAAAACATATAACTAAATAGAAACCAAAAATACAATAGTTATGTGACAACAAAAATATCACAACTCCAACACTATTTCGACAAGGGTTGGTGAGCCACTATTGAATGTCTCAAGAGCAATCAGTTTCTTTAAGAATTTTTTATTTTGGCCATTCCGTGAGGGCAGCAAACAACTCCTTGCCTCAAATGATTTACATGAAAAAAGATTACAGGGTATTGATTGAATCTGGATTGGACGATGAATTTGAGTGTCCTGTTAGATGATTGAGAGCGAGGAGTTCATCAGGAATTGATTGCATAGAACATTATCTCCCACGTCTAGTGGCCATGCAATTTGGTTGGAAATATTTTCATGTCACTATTTATTTTTTAATTTGATGTAAATATAGGAGAACAGTGGTTTTTAATCAAAAGTAACTTTTTAATGATAAAATGGATGGAAATACAAAAATAAAGCTCAAAGATCCAATCCTAATTTAGCTCTTCTAACTCCCACGCATTTGCTCCCCCAAATATAATTTTCCCATTTCGTGCATTTTTTGTGCAAAGATAAGGATCCTCACACATTACTCACTAATTAAGACGTCTAATTTCAATAAATTATTTTTTATTTGGTCACCATGGTTTAGGGAATTTCCTCCAAAATCAGTTTACTTTTGGGGGTTCATTCACAAAATATTCAAATCCTTCAAATAGTTGTCACTTGTGAACAGCAGTGATAACTCGGAAAATAGAAAAACCACTAAAGGGTAAATGAATAGTCAGGGTGTATGAATCTATGCAATTCTATTATGACTTTGAAATTTTACAAAAAAAAAAAATTGCATGGAAAGTGCAATGCTTGTGCAATACATCCTACAGATCAAATGGAGAGACTGCACAAGCTTATTCAATATCAGTCCGAGACAGTAGGTGCGTAAATTTGATGCCATCTATTGGTGACCACTTAGTCGCCAATGTTTTGGTGTCACCGGATCCATTAAGTTCCCTTCGCAACGAGCACAAAACAAGAGTAAGCCCTTGTTTGGTTCTCATTATTTGCAAAATACATTTTTCTTTCTCTTATTTTTAACCACGTATTCTTCAATAAAATTATATTACACGCAAATCCAAAACCTTTCCTTATTATTTGACCACACATTCTCCATCAAATACTATTCCAAAATGCATTTTGTTGAGAAAATGGGGCTCACACCGGCTCAAAATTCAGGTAAGGATTTGTACCATTAAAAACTTATCTCCTGATGGAGACATCAATTTGTCTACCTTTGTTAGGGCAAGCCTCGACGATAAGTTCATTGAGGATTTGAAACAATTACTGGGAGGAGAACAGAGAAATTGAGAAGCAAGGTCAGTAGTAATGGATGTCTAGGTCAATAATACTCGGGTAAAACTTGTGGAATACATTGTTCAGAATATTGTTGTTGATATATCCTTCAATCAAATTGGAGGCATGTGGACCTTATGCTTTCACAAGATGGTTTATCGCCTAATTGGAAACGAGAAACATCTGTTATAGTGATCAGAGGAGCATGGTTCTATAATGAAAGTTGTATTCTTGGTGATCATCATGGCTTGATCTCTACATATGCTCTGGAGATGACGGTGCTATACATCTTCCATATCTTGCAACGGTCTCATCCTGGCAGAGCCTGTTTCAGATATAAATCATGTAAAGTTGATAAGCCAATCTTTGAAATTCGGCCAGCAATGGTTGTCATGTGAGTGGCACATGAAACGTATGTGGACAAATAATCGTTCTCTTTCCCCTTTTGTGGGCGTTTAAAGATCTGGTAAACAACTTCAATACTATTCTTCAACCAAACTGGCAAGGATAATCTGTTTAAATTCAGTAATATACTGATCAAAGCATGGTGCTATTATTAAAGTCGTATTCTTGGTGCTCATGCTGTTGGAGAGTGGAGACGATGGTGTTATACATCTTATATCTCTTCCACTCAACATTAAATGGTCCTTTAGCAGTCCTAAACAAATTTTTGGACTACTTTAGCAAATTTTGATTGGGAAAACTACTTTATATGGTGGCAGTGAGAAAACACATATCTTTGGCCAAAACAAATGTGCCTCTTGTGTTTAAAACAGTCATTGCACGTGAGATGCACGAGCAAGGGCGTATAGTCATTCTTCCTCCCATTTTTCCCCTGTGACCAAAGAAGATCTAGCACATTACTTCAGAACTTCTATTATTACATGTGTATCATCGAAAGGAAATTGAAGAAATGTTTCAAATATATGTATTTATTATTTTTTGAAATAAAAAACATGAGATTATCATCTATTTCCCACAGAGGATTGATTTAAGTTAACTAATTGATTGTTGAAAAATCGAAAGAATAATGAACTAAATTAAACAAATGAGCTGACACTTACTATACAAATCAGATGACTAAAAGCCAAAATGGTAACTTCTCACTAACAATTCGGGGTTGGGTTTTTAAAAATTCAAAAACTGCAACTAAGGAAAAATAAATATGTAAATACAAATTAAGTGGATCCAAGAATCTGAATAGAATGTAATTAAGGGATTCTTCTTTGTTAAAAATCAGCACATCTCTCTGTTTACAGCTTGCGACGTTTTCCAGAAATTTCCCAGAACCTAGCAACATATGTTAGCCAATGATATGGTTTCTTAGTTGTGAAGTGCTAAGCTGCAAAACTTTGTCCGCTTCCTTTCTAATGAAGATTTCCTTCTCCACAAAGATAGCAGCACGAGAATCCTATTGGCTTCCTAGCATCATTAAAACTTGTCCTCCACTCCTTATTTGCTGGTTTGAAGATGAGTTTTTGATATGTTCATTTTTTATTGGTTTGATGATGCTGCTCCTTGTCTGTTCTCCCCCACTTCATTGATTGCATTAATTCAAATGCTAAAATAAGATTATCAACGATCAAGCAACCCCGGACAAACGAACTTTGCATAAGAGACATGATATCTGATAAAATAACATTCCCCTGTTTGATTCCAATTTTTATTTCTTCATTTCAACCACACATTTTTCAATATAATAATGTTACACGTAAACCCAAAACTTTTCCTTAATTCTTAACCACACATTCTCTATCAATCAACTATTCAAAATGCATTCCTTCCCCCAAAATGGAAATCAAACGGGGCCTACTTGTCATAATCTTAGTAACTATTTTGTGAAGGGCTTTACAAAGTCTAGCAGCTAAAGTCGCCAAAGGTGGCAAGGATTTACGTAGCAAGGCGTGGAATGGATTCCAGCTTGTTACCCAGCTAACTCTAGTCCACATTTTAATGTATCTAGTTCAAACCAAATATCTAATAGACGCTTTTCTTAATGGCTACCGCTTTCAAGGCATAAATTATCCGCTTGTCCTCAAATGACCTAGATCAATAGGGAAATCTCAATTCATTGGGCCTTTATTCCAATAAAATAGAAAGCCTACGAGGTCCCATATTCTAGGAGCCCAAACTATGTGGTGCATCCAGTGAAGCAGTCGAAGTGCATCCCCATCTGCTGCATCAAAAGTCAATTCATCAACTGAAGCATAAATAGAGGTATAAAAGAAAGTTTTATACATACATCTAACAAGGAATCTAGAAAGTTCGCTTCTTAATGTACGGCCGGGAGTTCCCCTGCGGCGTGCACAGATTTACGTTCAATAATCTCATGACAGCAGTTGAGCTCATGACGGATAGTTATTGCGGGCACTTTAGCAGTAATAGCATTCCACCACTAAAGTAAATTCCCATGCCTAATTCTTTTGATTAATCCCCAACTATGATGTCACTCATTTTGCAGCGATCATCCAATATAAGGAAGAAAAAATTCGACAGAGCTAGCACAGTTGGCCGCACTCGCAGGGGCTCCTCGGGTGCTGGCTTCGCCCCTAGATAAGAATCTAGTGCATCCCCTGTAACAACCGATATTTTTTTTTAGTCAAAGTCAGAAATTGACTAGTCAAAGTCAAGTCAAATAAGGACTAAAATGAGAAGAATTATTTTATTGGGATTTATTTTATAAATTGGCAATATTTGAGGGTTTAAGGTGGATAAAATAAAAGTTTGGCATGTACTTATATATATTATGAAAGCTAAGGGACTTCTTTTGCAACACAGAGGGGAGACGGGCTGAGAGAAAGAAACTGGCAGAAAGGAAGAAAAAGGGGAGAAAGAAGAAAAGAAGGGAGAAAAAGAAGAAAAGGGAAAAAGGAAAGTGAAGTAAGTGTTGATTTCTTCTACCTTGAGTTCTATTTTGTTTATTTTCTTCAAGAATAGAGGAATATTATGTTAAATTGTAAGGTTGTAATTTGTGGTATAAATTTTCATATTCCTTGGGTATGAGAATAAATTAGAGCTCAAGTTTATTGATTATTTAATTTCTATTGATATTAAGGTAAGAATTTTATTTTGGGAACGTTTATCAGCCAGTCTAACTTGTAGCTCGTACTGTGAGTGGAAAAGCTTATTTTTCAGAAATTAATAATTATTAAATTTTTATTAGATTCAAAAGTTAATTATTTCATACAATTGATTTAGAAACCATGATTTTCAGAATAAAGTGAATTTTATAATCATTTATTTTTTTAAAGTTAAATTCAGCTCAGGTAAATCATTTTATCAGCATGTTATATTCGTATTACATGTTTTAGTATATCTATAGTTATTTTAAAAACCATCAGAAAGTACCCAGGTGATTTACCCGCTCTGCACTTGTGTGAATGTGTTTTCACAGTGTATGACCAGTTATGGTGATTTTACCCGCTCTGCACTAATGTGAATGTGTTTCCACAGTATATGACCAGATTATCAGAGGTCTTTGGGACCCACTCTTGTACACACATAGGCTTTGGGCCGTGTACTAGGGTGCTTAGCCTTTGGGCAGCTCTGCGTACGTATGACCAGATTATCAGTTATCAGATTATCAGACTTGAATGGGTTCGCCTTGTACATCGAGATTACTCTGTACATGAGTAAGGCTATTCATGGGATACTTATTGGTGTGACTCTTTAGTATATCATATGATGTTTATTCAGCTTATCAGATTTCAGACTTCAGAACTCAGTTTACTCAGTTTGCAGAATAATGATTTCAGCTTACAGTAATGTGAAACCATATTTTCACTTATAGTTACCGATATCAGATTATTTATATTCCGTTGTTTATTTAGAATAAAGAGCAAGGAATTTTATAATGCAGTCATGCTTAGTTTTAAAAGTATTACCAGATTTCAGAATTTCTTAAAGTTTTAACAGAGCAAGACTTTTCGAAAAAGTATACTTATTTTTAAACTATCCACTCACTGAGTTACAAGCTCATATTTTAAAATCTTTTTCTGAACAGATAGTAGCAGAGTGGTGTAGCCTTGGAGCCTGTCGATCTATGACGTTGAGACGCACACATTGTATTAGTTGTATGGTTCATTTCTTCAGATTATTTAGTTCATATTCTTTTTGGGTATTTTGATTTTTAAAGTTTATTAAATATCGTATTGCCAGTATTTTATTTTGAGTAATTTGTATTCTAAGGAACGAATGTGCACTATTTTAAATTACATGGATGAGTCTGAGAAATTGATTTTTATCCAGGTGGTTTTAGTCCATTTTTCAAAGGAAATTCTGTCAAAATTCTTTTAAAAATATTTCATAATCAAAGAAAGTCATGTTGCCTTGGTGGTAGGTCCAATATTTATCTGAATCTACCACCGGCGCACGACACGTGTCGGGTCCATTAGGTTGATACATGTCGGATCCATTAGGTTGACTCGGGACGGGTCGTGTCATCCCCATTTGCTGCATTAAAAGCCAATTCATCGGCTGAAGCACAAATAGAGCTATGAAAGAAAAATTTTATACATACAGCCAACAAGGAATCAAAAAGGTTCGCTTCTTAATGCACAGCGGGGAGTTTCCCTGCGGCGTGCACAAATTTACGTTCAATACTCCCTTGGAAACACATGTTGAGACAGATAGTTATTGCCAATATACAACTTACAAGAATTCAAAAACGTTCCCTTCTTATTTCTTAATGCAAGGCCGGGAGCTTCCCTGTGGCATGCACAAATTTACGTCCAGTAATCCCATGACAGCGCATGTTGAGCCCATAATAGATAGTTATTGCTGGCTATTTAGTAGTACCAGCATTCCACTTAAAGTAACACTAAAGTAAATTTCCATGACTAAATTTTATTTCTGCTTTTTCATATAGATTTCGAAAGAACTTATTGAATGATCATAATTTAAAAATAAAAAAATTTGATGTAAATAATAAGTTCAAATACTATGTAATAACATTTTCTTGCTTAAGTAATGAATTCTTCTGTAGCCTAAAATACTACATATTAAATTCAGAATTATGTTGACATCTATTATATTAGAGGATTATTTAAATCAAATTTGTCAAAACTGCAGCTTCCATTAGTTTATTAATCAATTTCTTCAATAAAAAAAATTTATTTGTCATTGAACTAAGGGTCCGTTTGATAGCAAGAGTTGAATTTGGGTAGAAAGGAATTGAATTGTAATTAAAAGGTATTTGATTGGTATAATTTTCCACATTTCTATTATAATACGTTTGACTTTGTTTTTTTTATGCAAATTGTCAATTAAATGGATAATTTTTTTACCATTGGGAACAAAATATGTTTTGATTGTCAAAAAAATTAATAATAATAATAATTTTTTTTATTTTTTTTACGTGTGGCTTTGTTTTGCATTAAATTTGTTAATTAAAAAGATAAAAAAAATTTACACTTTATCTTAGAATTTGTTTCTATTGCTAAAAAAAAAAAAAAAAAAGGTGGAATTGTATTCCCACCATATATCAAGTCATTGAAATTTCACGAAATCACGCTTCAAGTAGTTGTACCTTGGATTTAGGTGGAAACCAATTCCATGGAAGAAAAAAAAAAAAAGCTATCAAACAACGAAAAAGTGGAAGTTGGATTCCAACTTCCTAGAAAAATAGCAGCGTATCAAACACGCCCTAATAGAAATTTGACATTTATTTGGGAGCTTGTTATATAACTCCGTAAACTACCTATTACTTAAAAGAACAATTCATTAGATGTAGACATTCAGAGAAAGAAAAAGGTCACTTCATTTAAATGTAAAATATAAAGTAAGTAAAATTTGTTAAGTAGCATAGCAGCAACTTTTTAAAACTCAGCTAAACTAGATCTTAACCATGATTTGAATTACTGTATGCTTAATATAAATCAAACTAGGTATATGTCATTTGACAGCCCAATCTTGTCCACAGTGAAATCCAACATTGTATAAGCAACATAATAAAAAAGTTAAAATTTGAGAATATTGTCCATGGAAGATTATATTAAGGTCATGCTTCTGCTTTTACTTCTGCTTCTTACAAAAATGCTTTCTAAAAAAATTTCTTTAGACCATCACTTTCTAAAAAGAATTATTCTTCAAGTACATTCTTTTTTACATGGAGTTTGACATTTCACTTACATGTGGAGTGTGGAGTCCATGATTAAATTTAATCGCGGACCCCACACATGTGAGTGGAGTGTCAAACTCCATGTAAAATAAGAGTGTACTTGAAGCATCACTCTTCTAAATAATCTTCTAACCAGACTAAACATTCCAAAAAATAAAGATGATTCTTAGTCTCAAAAGCAACTTTTGACTTTTCAACAGCCCTTTCAAATGACCCCAAATGTTAATTTTAACTTCAGATACCATGTAACAGCATCAATAATATAAAGTTATAACTCCTCTGTACAGTTCGAAACCGCCCTCCAATACCTGCTCATCACTAAGTGTCCATTGCCACATGATTTGAATCACACTCTCAGGTAAACCTAGAAATCCTGATCCATCAAATAGTCGCAGTTTACAAAATGGGTACAATAGTTACTCGAATAAACATTGCTTGTGAAGATAAACAAAACTATACAGCACTCCGCTCTGGCTTCAAAACGTTCAACTTTGGTATAGTTAATGAGACTTCTCCAGGCACAAATTGTTCCATATCCTTCTAGCCAATTAACAGAGACCAATGGAGGTCATCTTGTCGAGCATCATCCAGATGAATTTTCATGTAGTAGCACATACTCCCGGCTGCAAAACCACAAGAAGGAACACTCAGGAAAAGATAACCAAAACTGAAAATATGCATGAGTCGATTTTCTTATGTGGGCACAGGAGGAAATTCATTATAATGTCTACATCAGTAGCTTGACCAATTTCACCATAAACAAAAGATTCGGATTATCTAAACTACTTGAAAGCAATCATCAAAATAAGAAAAAACAAAGTCATTATAAAAGTTTAGAACAGGTAAACAGAACGACAAAATGTCTGAACAACTCAAGTGATATATATCAAAGGCTAAAACGGATATGAACAACTCAATTTTCTTCCGTTCATCAAACGTGCATGAAATTTTTTTCCTCTTTGCTCTGCTTTTTCCCAGAAACATTTTCCCACATAAGTTTCTAGGTATTCCAAGAAACTATAGAAATAAGAGGCTTGGCCTCATATCACAGGTTTAACCAGCAATCAAATAGAAACACATGTTAAACATATAAAGTAACGTTACTATCAAACAAGTTTTGGAAGTCAAAATATGGTGGCTCCTTTTAATTTCTAACCAATAAAGATGAGGAAATAAATAAGTATAACAGATTTAGTGCATTACACTAAACTCTGGGGTTGTAGATGGATTTATATCTAACAGCACGCAGACTGAATCACTCCAACTAGTTGTGCATTGAAAATTGAACTTTCCAGATAGAAACCTAGATTTTATAATAGGTCTAGTTGTGCATTGAAAATTGGACTTTCCAGATAGAAACCTAGATTTTATAATAGGTCTTATATCACTTTGACTCCCTAAGCTGGCCCAGTCCCTACATTCTCATTCTTTACTTATTGGGTAATTCGCATTCATCTTGAAGAACGTGAAGGGGAAAGTGAATGAAAATTCTACACGAGAAGTCTATAGCAAGAGGATGATCAAATAATTGCCGCCAAGCATTAAGATCCTAATAAGCAAAGTACTGTTTCACATCTACAAATATGGACATGCCACAATTAGCTTTGAAGATATGGCAAACACATGAAGAGTTATAGTTGGCACTTACCTACTATTCCCAAACTTAATAGTATCTTTTTCAAAAAGCTCATAGTATCTCTGTGGTTCTAATCGATCATCCTGCAACATGGGAAAGAAAATATCAAAGAAAATCATAAGAAAACATGACCAGAACCACTTTGAATTGCATATACAATATTCTCCGAAAATTGCTTACATTAATGAAGGTCCCATTTGTGCTTCCAAGATCCATCAAATACGGTCTAGTACAATGCACAAGATGTATGAGTTCATTTAAATAGTACATTAACATCATCATCTCATGAACATCAAACAATCTAAGCAGACAGCCTCAGTCTTACTCTTACCTTACTTGCTTAGACATGACACCATCTGGGTTCTCCTTTTCCACTTGCCTACAAAAATATACACCAAACGAATAATTGCATAAATATGCATAAATGAAAAAATAAAGAGGAAACATATCTTCAAATATGATCCCCACCGATACTGAAGAACAGCATGTTGTTTGCTGCAAGATGGGTGGTCGGTAGGGATGTCAGCAACCCTCCTCTCTCTCCCGAAAAGATAGCAGCTCAAACGATGCACATAGAGAGGTTCTACACTTTCAAAAGTCCAAAGATCAGTGATTCACACAACTAAACAAAGATGGTTTGAATGAACTCTAAATTCTTTCCTGAAGCTAAAAGGAAAAAGTAGATGAACATAAGCCAGGTAAAAAGTAATGGAAACTAGTTATAAACAGAAAATAAAAAGGCAAAATGGATATCTACAGAAAATAAAAACACTTATAACCACAATTGAAAATTTGAGCATGTGCCAAATATTGAGAGAGAGAGAATTAAGTACATTAAAAAGGGGTAAAAAATCAGTCCATTGCATCACAAACAATTGTCTACAAGCTGCAATACACGGCAGTGAACTACTATGACAGGGATCACATTGAGGATAGCTGCAACTTTGTAATTGGCATTTTGATGGATATGATATTCGTAGCTAATTGTTATGAGATTTGTATTAGAAGATCGGGTAAGAAAATTGGGGATGATATTCAAAGCCAATATACAAAGAAATCTAGCAAAGACATAAGGACCAAAAACAATGGCCAGAACCAAAGACTGAACCCTCTGCGGACAATAAGGCCATGATAAGAATCAATCTTTGATGACCATTTTAAACAAATTAGCAATTGGAATATAACCATATAAAAATAATGAAGGATTGATGATACAGATACAATTAAAGACATGAGATATGACAAATAATGATTTACCATTTAGCACTTCACCACCCTTGAAAACATACAACCGCCATCTTATCTCTGGTTTTCGGGCATCTGGGGGCTCAGTGAACAGCAGTGTTATACCTAATTAAAAATCAAATTGTATCAGAAAAATTATAAAAAGAGAAATTAAACATGGACAAATCCAAGAGTTACACCAGAAGATTTCTTTATAAAGTGCAGGTAGCAAAAGTTTATTCCAATTTTAAAGGCTGAGGAGTTTAAACTACAGGCTGATGTCAGATACAGAACCTATCAGCTATAGAAGTGAAGTTTATTTCATCCAATTAGCAACTTCATTTCCTGTTCTTTTCCTCTCTGTTATTGTTTAAAACATCTACAGAGGCACATATAAAAAGATACTGAAATAGATGTTCATTTTCCTACTTGCTTTTACCACTACATAAAAAAAAAAAAAACCAGTGCTGTAAAAGATTGGGTTCTATATAGCTCATCTCGTTCCCATGATAAGCACGTAGTGACATGTCATAACATATACTGATCATTTTTCTATTCAAGCCTTACATAAAACATTCTCCCAAAGCATAAAAGCAAGATGACAGAAGCTTAAATAATGTTTTCTTTGTCTTGAGATCACATTCATTAAACCAAATAATCAACGCTCTCAAAAATAATATAAAACCAATCCACAAACTCACCATATATGTGAGTTGACCATACCATTAAGATGCAGCTAATTTTAAAATGTCCCATAAGGAGGAGTAAACTTCCAGAATTTTCCTGTTCAGCTAATCTATTTCCATATATACATGTAGCACAGTAAGAGACAAAGTTTCAAAGAAACCAAAATATATCCCCTATCCCACCAAACAACTTTTGAAACGAACATTTTGCTTGTTATGTCAAAGTGTAGTAATCACCTCTGACTCGATTAGTTTCATCTGCAAGCTTCCCAGACAGCTCAAATGAAGGCTTTTGCTGTAAATCACAATGCAATTATAAGTCTGATAACTCGTGCAATAGTGCCAAAGGGAAACAAAAATTAATGAATACTCATTACAATAATGCTCATAAAGACTCATATTTTCTCAATGTTCCTGCAGGAAAAAGAGAAAAGGACAACCATAGGGGCAAAATATGCAGAGAAGCAACATAATCAATAGCGGAAGCAAAAGGGTAAAGGAAAAGGCCACCTTTTCTTTGGCTTCCAGAGTGTCTTCAGTTGCTTTCATTTTAGTGATTGCGTCATTGTCGCCATTCCTGCTTAAGCAAAAGATGAAAATCAGTAATAGGATATCTAAATGCTGAAAACAATATTTAAATGGTATACATGTGGTCCTATCGAACAGCTTAAGCTTCTAGGTTAGAAAACACTGAAATACAGCAGCAAACTATATACTTGGACAGTGGTGTACTTGGAACCCACCCCCAAAACAAAGGATCAGCAGACATTTTATTTCTTACCATTAAATACAATAATCCTCTGACGGAGACAAAAGAGAAAAATAAAAATAAATTAAAAAAAGGAGCAGAACAGAGGACTAAAGTTTGAGATTTAATAAGTCAGGTGACGCACTATTCCAAAGGATCTGGGGATAATCTACAAGAAAATATATGTGCTCTCCCGCTAACTACCCCATTATCAGAATCTGGAACTTTTATTGTCCTTTTTTATTGTCTTTAATAGGTATTCGACAATGCCAAATTTTTAATATTGATCCAATAAAAATAATATGCTATAGTTTCTACGGGGAATAAATATACAGTCTGATAAGCTGGGGACAAGATTAACCCCCAAGTAGGTGAAAATATTGACTTGAATAGTCAAAGGCGCCTGAATTAGATGACAATGGTCAACTAGGCAAACAATAGCAAATAAAAATGTCTCTAGAGCAATTAAATTGAAAGTATAACATTCAAGCAGTAGCTCACCGCTGTTCAGCAACCCTTGAGTTTGTTACCTGCAGATATTGCAAATGATCAGGTTCTAATTTTTCTTAGACTACAAGAACACTTTAAAGAGAAATCAAGTGGCATTCCATGTGGGGCTTCTTAAAAACATTGCAAGTTGAAACTTAAGGCATTCAATAGGACAAGTGCCAATTTTAAATAATTTAATCTATAAGGATTCTATAAGTACCAAACAGAAACAGTTACAATTGTAAATAAGAGGCTATTAAGATTGAATTTGAGCCCATGATACCATCATCAGATGGTACAAGAAATATGTCACAAGGATGAATACTTCAAAATGATGCATGTTAACAGAGTTGAAGAACTTCATAAGTTTTATGAACACACTAAATGTGCATCCTTGTCTATAGCACTTATGTTACTTGTATGAAAATTTGCAGTGCTCAATATCAAGGCAAACATTGAAGTAAGTCTTTTTCAGTTCATGTTATTCAATTTCCTTAACCCCATTCTAATTGTTGGGTCGATATAACCAAGAAAGGGAAAAAAAAAAAAATATATATATATATATATATATATATATAAAATACAATCCAGATAGAGAAAATCTATACTCACATTCAATAAAAATAAATAAATAAATAAGCATCAGTCTATTACTAAGTGTTTACTTGGATACATGTCATGGTGTATTATGAAAAAAACATGATAGCGCGTAAATTGGGAGGATTTATACCTGCTTTAAATTTTGAGGGCATGCAAAAATGCGATAATTAATATCGTTGTTAATCTTTAGATCGAAGATCCTTTTTTAATGTTGTCAAAGAGGTAAAATGGTTTTTCATATTGTCAAACAATAAAAATAGATGTAAAGGCTTGATTGCTTCTTCGTCCCAAGATAATTAATTAAAGAAAAAGGATTATTCAAATCGTGAATAATATAGTGGAAAAAAGAAGTCTCTTTGACCATTTCCACATTGCATCTAGGTTTTCTATAACCAGAAGGGAACCCAAGAACTTGTTCATTAATTTAAAATACAACATTGTTCAGAGATCAAAAAAGGAACTAGAGAACAGAGTATTGTCCTTTACAGTATATTTTTGACAAAATAATTCGACTCAGAGCACCTGTTAGTTAACAGAATATTTCACATCTTCGTGTTTCACGTATCAACCAAAAAATAATGATGTCAATATGAGAATATCTAATTCTTATAAGACATGAATCAGGTTGAGGGAGTGAATATCACCAAATACCTCATCACGTTCTCTGTTATCAGAAGCTCGAGGAGATTTAGATCTCTGCTGACTCCTGTAGCGACGTTCAGATGGTGAAGCGGAGCGTCTTAATCTGGAAGACTCTTTGTCAACTGCATCTCTTCCTGACCTATCTCTTCTCTCAATTGGCAGATTCCTGTCTGAATTTCTTTCTCTCTGTGTAGCCCCATCACCCTTACTAACACGGTTTTCTCACGGTCCTTCACACTCCCCTTTTCATCATCTCGTCCAGCTTCAGCTCTCTTTAACCTTTTAGTCCGTGGCGAAGGTGAACAAATTTCAGGAGACATTGACTGAGCACGTTCGGGTGACCTGGCTCTATTAGATGGTTTTCCCAACTCCAGCGAAGGAGACATTGGAGACCTCATCTTGGCACATTTAGGGGACCTGGGTCGATTTGAAGGTTTCTTTTTAGTGGGAGAAGAAGGTGGTGGGGACTTCGACTTTGCACGTTTTGGGGACCTGGTCCGGCTTGAGGGCTTTTGTCTGATTGCTACAGGAGATACTGATTTCCTGCGGTGTGGAGATCTAGTGTGACTAGAGGGTTTCTCTCTAACCTGTGAATAAGGTATGGGGGACCTTGACCTTGCACGTTTTGGTGATCTCTTGCGAGTTGAAGGCTGCTCCGCATTCTTGTGCCGAGCAGGAGACCTTTCACTTCGAGAGGGGCTCCTCTTACGAGGAGACCTTCGGTCCCTAACTGGGGATTCAAAGCCCCTGCGCCCCATGCCTGTTCTTATCTAAATAAACAGAAAACAACCAAGTCAGAAACACCTGGAAAAGAAAAAGTAAAATCATCAAGAAAGTTTATGCAACAGGGCTTAAACAAACTATTAGCAACTATTATTCATATTCTAATAAAAGGTAAAAAAGAATGAATGCGGTTTTAGATTAACTATTTGTCCAGCTTCGAGCTAACTAGGTGTCCATAAACTCCGAAACACAATGTGTGGAGTGCCAGGATGAGAGTAAACATAATATCATTTTAAGTTAATTAATTTATAAATGACTTCAAATTATGCCGGGACTTAATTCCAGAACACAAACACAGAAAGACAACTTTTTTATGCTTCTTTTTGAGCCCCAAATGTCAAAAGCTTTATAAAATTATCTATTTGCAACTTAATCCAATAATCAAATTGATATTTATGTCCCAACCTGTTTCAGATAAAATATCTGCAAAAGATTAATCAACATTTATATGTTTCGAAGCAACAGTGCCTTTGATTATGCCTCACCGAAAGTCTGATTGTTGTGAATAGCACATCAATAAAGAATTACAACCAAAACTCAAAATTAATTGGAAATTAAGGAAACAAAATAGTACTAAAATGCGTGACACTGTATCTCAAAAAAAAAAAAAAGGTAACAATTGCACATCATTTCGATCATTATTTATCAATTTTGAGTTCTCTACTTTTCCTAAGGAAATTTTTTAAATCCTGCGAAAATACTAGAAAAATCATAATAAAAATTGGTAAAATCCTGAAATCAAATTAAGAGGTAAATTTAACCGAATGTAAAACTTTAGACCAATATTTAACTGATTTCTAGTTAATTGCGAGGAGTTACCAAAATGTTGAGGACTAGGGTTTATCTCCGAGAACAGAGAAGAGAGCAAGGAGTGATTGAAGATCGTTGCCGTGAGTTCTGGCGGTGGGCTAATCTATTGGCAGTTTGGGCCATTTTAACTAACTGGCTCTGTATATAATGGGCCATCGCTGTGACCAGGACGACTATCTGGGCCGACTACAGTAAGCCCAAATTGTGAATAGTGTACGTTGGTCCATTAAAATGTACGGGTCGAAATAAAGTTTGATTATTTATAAATTAATTTATAAAATTCGTCAAATAAAGGTAAAATTGTGGCACGCGTGTTCTATACTAATAGAAAGCGTTTATGTGAAGGAAATGGATATTTTTCATTCACATACAAAAGAAAATTTTACTATATTCGAATTTCTAAATAAAATTTGAAGTTATCATTAGAATTAGGATTGTTATAAAATAAAAGAAGTCTACGAAAAATTTTCTTTTTTCAGCATGACATTACGTGAGTGTCATGAACTCATTTAATATTCAAATGCCCCTGTTTAATGCACATTAAGTCCCTGTTTGATAGTCATTTTTAGGATAAATAAATAAATTTTTTGATGTGATGGATGGTGAATATGTGGTTGAAAAAGAAAGAAAAATTATTGATGCGATTGAAAATATTATTTTATTGTGGTTAAAAATGAGTAGAAGAATGAGAATTAAAAAAAAAAAAAAAGGTATACCAAACAGGGGCAAAAATGGAAAGAATGCATTTTTTTTATGATGTGATGGTAAATATGTGGTTGAAAATGAGTAAATGAATGTAAATGAAAATTAGAATGTGGATCAAACAGTGGATTACAATTGGTAATTTGGGGACGTGTGTCACAATTATAACAAATTGGGAATCTGATAAGAATTTATTATCAAATTCTTATAATCAACTTTCAAATAATTAACAGTTTCACTAATAAAAGATTTTTCAAATATTTTGCTAGTATACTTTGAAATGAGAATTAAGTATTCTTTTTGAACTTTTATATTTGTAATTTACTTTGCTTATCTAAAAAGCATACGATAAATTAGTCTTTTACACCATCGTAACAGAGTTATTTGGACAAAAACTATCATCAGAGACAACGTGTACTAATTAGTAGAAGGTTGAGAGTGATAATGCGTCGAAAAAAAGTTAGGAACGTAAAAAGCAAAGGTTGAAAATCATCATTGAGGTTAAAATGTGGCGCAATTAACAAAATTCATAGTTGTTAATATTAGAGAAATAATCTTATGAGCATAGTTTCTCATTTTATATTAACCCCCGATAATATTACAGCAATTTATTAGAGGATAAAAAATTTAATCCAAATCTTCATACTCAACATAAATATATCTACTAGTTAATATGACTAGTTATTTAATATAACATGTCTCCGGTGCTAAATAGATCATTTCTCGTTAATATAATTACCCGTCTTTAAAACACCTTTTAGTTTCCTATAAATTTCTTTTAACCAATTTAATGAATTTCTTTAATTAAGAATTTAATTGAAACCAATTTTGTATATCAAATTTTCCTTTATTTTGTTGATAAATTTCAAAATTCAATTTCTAGAGTAGTTTATGTGACAAAATATTGTATATGTTATCGTGCTTATGCAGGAGAATACAAAATTATAATTTGCTTTCATTTTTACACTCTTACGAGTTACAATTATGCACGTGCTCTTTACATCGATTGCGCTATATATAAATAATAATTTACAGAAACGTGATATAATGAAATATGATTGGATTAAAATTTATTCAATCAAATAAAAAACTTCTCCACTTTTTTTTTGACGCGTCATATGTATGTAAACTATTATGTAACTCCATTATATACAAGTAACATCATTCTTTTTACGTAGCTTACTACTCGATTAGGTTGAAGTTGGATGAAAAGTTACATGACACCCTTGTTTTGCTTTCATTTATAAACTATTTATAATCAGTCAAAACACTTTTTAATTCAAAGATCTTATATGACCCACATATATTATCTACTTATTCACCGCTTAAAAACAACAGTCATACATGCACAATCTCAACCATATTTTATGAAAAGAATCTAGTATGTATCGCATTCAAGCAATCAATTTCCAAGAAAACAAAATGTCATTACTCATTATCCGTTAAAATACAAGCATTTTTATTAAGGAAAACCGATGCTACCAATATATAAAGGCTACCATAGAATACAAGGTATAGAACTGGCTAAATAGACTAACATTCCTCTCTATAGCATTGAAGTTCTTACAACTCGCTAGTACTATCTACTAGAAAAGCCGCTTCTTGTGGTTGATCATGGATCAAAGACGACGTTCATGCAGCAGCAATCTCGTCCGCTCCTCCTTCCACTCCTATATGCTACTCGGCAGATTTCTTACTGCTTTGCCTGTCAAATACGATAATACATGAAATAGAGTGTGAGTCGATCAGTTATAAAACTTTTGAATTGTTTGAAACAAGAATCGATACAATCAAATCTTGTCTTAATATCGAGGTATAAAACAGTACCTGGTATCATTAATCTGTTAACAGATCCCAAATATAGTACAAGGCCAGACATCTTTAGTTACACAAGTATGTATTTGTAGCATAGCCAAAGGAAAAGGCAATCCAGGATAGACAACCTAGAATACAAGATTCTAAAGGAAAAAAGTGCAATTACTGAAAAAAGTAAGCAACCTACCTGCGAATACAAGAAAGTTCCAAGAACTGCGATGGCGGCTCCAAGAGCGTTGACGGGTTGAACAGGTGTGCGGAAAATGATTATGGAGGAGACAATAACAGAAATACGTTTCATGGTATTTCCGACACTAAACGTCAAAGGAGAAATCTCATCTAGTGACATATATGACACCTGATTGTAGAGGTGATAGAACACACTCTGGGCTGCCATCCACCTGTCATGTGACGCGTAAAACATGAGCAACCGAGGAACAATAAATACAGAAAAATCCAAAAGGAAGAAAAACGAAAACAAATTATTTTTTGTTCCCTAAAATCCAACAACAATAAATGTCCAGCAATTTAAAAGAAAACAATGATGAATTGTTAGGAAACTACTTGTACAAGCAAATCCTCAAGACACAAAATACCATGATTTGCAAATGCATTCTTAGTGGAATCAATTTGGTCAAATGAGTCTAATTGGTTGCATCTTACAGTATCTTCATGGCATCAAATATGTAAGGTGAAATATGGTTAGCAATACTACAAAACGAACAAAATTTTAGTTACTTCTTCTTTATTTAAATTGTGAAATCTATCAAGTCCTACTTGACCAAACAGGCATCAATGTCCAAACAAAATAAAAGGATATAAGAGTAGGTGAGTATCATGTGATTTACCAAATGATCTGGGGTCCAATTTGATTCACGGCTTCTTTAAAACCAAGTGCCCACATTTGTGGTCCTTCGACGGCAATTGCAAATGGGGTCAGAATCAAGAGAGAAAGCATTGATAAGCAGGCATAGTAGTTCATTCCACTCACTGACTTTCCCTTCATGCCCCTCTTTGAAAATATATTTCGGAAAACAAACGCCAAATTCGATATCATGGCCCCCATAAAACCTGATGTTGATAGCCAACAACCATATAAATTAGAAAACAACCCAAATACTGGCCATTGGCATTCAAGACGCCCAATAACCTAATTCAATTTACAAAAAAACCATAAAATGCCAAACAGTCACCTACTTTAACAAGAACCAATGTGCTTATGAAAAAGATCACCGCCATTTCATGAATGAAAGAAATACTTAATCAAATTTAAATCTATTTTAAATCTATGATTGAATCGGAATCCTCTTTTCTTTTGCAAATTGAGTAGAAACAGTAAAAGCGACCAATCGAAGTTGATGGACCAGATAACTGCAGATTTTACGCAAAGATCAATATTTTACCAGTCATGTTAAAATTGAGCTCAGTAAGAGCAGAAAGTGCACAACCGCCAATGATCGGAACAAGAGACAAGTAAACCGCGGGTGGAAATGTCTCCCCCAGGAGAAATCTCGAGACCAAGACACTGAAAGCCGGTTCACCGCTCTTGATTATGTGAGTAAATGAAACAGCCACCTTCGACATACTCACAGTAGCTGCTACATGCCCAATTGTATGTGCAACAGCAACCTATACACACCAAACCAACATCAACACAATTAAAGCTTCCGTTTGATAAAAAGATGGAAAATTGATGGCAAATAAAATATTTGGCAGGGAAGTGATTTGCCTGGAATTTATTTGAGAGGTAAATGTGTTTGATTGATATAATTTTTCACTGACAAATTTTTTGTTTGGCTTTATTTTTTATGCAAATTGCCAATTAAATGGATAATTTATTTTTTCTAATTGACTTTAAAATATGTTTCAATTGCTAAAAAAAAAAATTAAAAAGAAATTAAAAAAATCAGTCATTAAAGCCGGAAAATATTTTTCTACCATTTTGGTGGAAAAATATTTTTCAGCTTTTGTACATCAACAACAACTTGTACCTTGGAAAAATTTTGCCCAAAAAATTTGTGGAATCAAACAAGTGAATACTAAAAAGATGGAAAAAAAATTTCCAGTTCTATGACAAATTTGTGCAATCAAACAAGGTTAGATCTTTTCATACAAAATTCATATGAAATTGTTAAAATTGAGGAAAAACTACAAACTACCAAAAATCCATGTCATAAAAGCATAAACTAACGCAAACCCAGATCGGAAAATCACTATAGAACAAAAATAAAGAGTACCCAGATCATAAAAGTGGATTAAAAGCAAACCCAGACGGTGTAAAGCCCTATATATGCTTACAGGAAAGAGGGTCTTCCAAAACTCAAGATCAGTTTTTGGAGTTTCAGCAATTCTCAGAGCCCAAGAAATAAGCATGATCAACGACCCAGCAGCTAGTGAAAGAGTTGAAGTTAACCACGGAAAGGGAAACGCATTCAACACTTTTTTGTTATATATATTGAAGATCACATTCAGAGCCCACCACGTGGCAAAATAAGTTCCGATCTTCACTCTCCTCGCCGCCTCAGATCGGGCCAGTGTCGAATCCCTAATCAGCTCGGATCGATCGGCTTCATATGCCTTGCACCGGACCAAAGATTGAACCTTTTCTTTTCCATTTTTTGAAGATTCCCTTAAACAAGGGAAGAAAGATTTTACCGAAGAGATGTGGAGAGGCTTTGAGAGTGAAAAAATGGAACTCCGGCTAGTCTTGACCACCGGGAAAACAGGTGACTGAATGTCCGGCGACGGAGACCTTCGCCGGAGGAATTCTGAGCCGGGGATTGACAAAGTTGACTGCTTGAGAGAGATCATTATTTAAAGATTGGAAATTTAAAGCAAAAATCACAATGAGGGGATTGACCTTAAAAGATCGCTGGTCTCACGGGTCTTCTTCTCTATGTGAAAAGAACTTGAACAACCATGTGTATGAGAGTTTGCATCCGTGAATAAATTAATGCAAATTTATTCATAAAATAAACCCAGAAAAAAATATATATATATAGAATAAAGAGTTGGCTTTGAAATCTCAGTTGCACAAGAAGACTGAATCTGAGAGTGATTTTCACAAGAGAGAGTTCTTTTTGAATAAGGGACGTGCAGAAGGCGGCACAGGGCCGCACAGCTCAACCCAAATACCAAAATACTGTGGATTTAGTCCCTCATTTGTGCCGCCCGCCGTACACTGAAACCTCCAAATATAAAAACTATTTGTAGGATGTCAATTCGAGTAAAATTAGGGATACAAACGTGTGAGTCCGAGTAAGTTCTACGAACGAGTTGGTATTTGACCCGTAATCACTAATTAGATTTGGCACGATTTTTTTTTTTTTTTTTTTTTTTATACCCAAGTTTTCAGCTTACGCTAAACTATATCCTGGACCATCAGTCATCGATCTCTCAGTAACTGACGAAAGTAAACCGCAGGTTATGCCTAAGTTAACCAAGGTCCGTGCACCCCTTACTTTTGGCTCCAAAGGAACCTCTTTCATGATTATTACAACATCAAACTACTTCAATCAATAATGATTATTACATCACTCAGCTGCTCCAACCAGAAATCGAACTCCTCACGCTAAGGTTGCAAGCCCAACAATGTCCATCATTTGTCAACTTGAATGTGCCCGGAGGTCTAGTTTGGCACGATTTTTTGACTCGTGGTGGGTCTCATAGATCAAGTCCAGTTATCCACAAGCATAGTGGATCTCATGGGTCGAGTCTTGCTATCCACAAGCCCACAAGCTTATTGATTTTTATAAAATATAAATAAAACGAGCTCAAAATGCGACTCGTAAAAATTAGTATTCAATTCAATCCATCACATATCTCAAAATGAGTTCAAGTCACCAAATTGATTGAGTTGGGATGAATTGTGCCTATGAATCCATGAGCAACTTAGGCCGTTTGTCACCCCTAAGTAAATTTCGCAGAAGGTATTCAATATTTACTAAGCTCATCGTTTATGTCTTTAACTTACTATTGTTGCACTCATATTATTATCTTTTAAAATTGTGCCACCAATGTTTTCGGCTAATGGTAACGTAACATTTATATGATGTCAAACTAAAATTATAAATTTTCCCGCCAAGTAAATAGGTTTCGTGAGTAGTATTGAATTTATTGTTTGACTAGTTTTGTTTTTTAATTCATCATCACATGTCACTTAATCATTTAACATCCAAATAAATATTTTTTATTAAATGGGAACACAAATGCCATCGTTTTAAAAAGTTTGAGACATAGATGTAATAATGGAGATGATGCCTGGTTAAATTTACCCAAAATTTAAATTAAAGAAGAGAAATAAAATGGAAAATAATGAAAATCAAACGACGACTTACATTCCAACAGCTTTAAAAGAAACCCATTTTTCGAAATTAACATAAGAGACTTCAAAACCGTCTTAGAAAAGATCAAATATCCCCAATCTTATTTTAAAACGGTTAGTTTGTCAAACGTAACTCAAATATCAATAAAAAGATTAACTTGAGTGCCAACAATTTTCACAGTACAAAAATGATCTCAAGCACATAAGATAAAGTTCAACAAATAATTAACGGATTAAACTCTTTTGCAAGAAATTATTTGCCCACTTGATTGACATCTACTCATATGCGCGGGACTCGTGTGAAAAAAAAAAAAAAAAAAAAAAAGTGGAACCCGTCCCTTATTGTTAGTGTCGATAAGGGAGAGTGTCAAGCCCTCCCTATTACGGTAACTAGGGTTCATAATTAACTTACAAAAAACATATAATTTGTACTATGTCTAACTTCTCTTATAAAAAGAGCAATAAGGATGTACTGTAGATGCAACAGTAACGATGCATTCTACTATGAAAAATCTTATGTGATGCAAACGTGAATGTATTTTAAATTGTATGAGAAAGAAAATCTTTTAAAAAGGCAAGAAAAGTACTGTGTCTTAATAAAACAAGTGAAGTTTCTTCGTGTCTCTAACTTCTAATAAAAAGGGCAATAAGGATGTATTGTAGATGCAACAATAACGGTGCATTCTACTGTGGAAATCTTATGTGACACCAACATGAATGTATTTTAAAATTGTATGAGAAAGAAAATCTTTTAAAAAGGCAAGAAAAGTATTGTGCTTTAATAAAACAAGTGAAGTTGATCCGTGTCACGGAGAAAACTAATGATTAAGTTTCTCCAGTAAACTAATTATTAGCATATAACTTATGAAAATTACTTATTTATTATAAGAATCCAATTGTACTCTATTTAACTCACTAATTAACAACACATACGTTGACATAGTTGAAGTGGATTTAAGGACACAACTGGAAATTATAAATTAGCAACTATGAAATAATTATTCATTTAAGGGGTTGATTACTAACTAATAATCACACGTATGCAAAAGAGCAAATTTTAAAGGTATGTAAGTTACAGAAATATATTTGTAAAACTTGACTTTGAGGAATTAAAAATGGTTAATTATAACATTGAGCAAATTAAAAATGTTTGTGATAAAAACATGAATTTCAATTTGTAGATACCTAACTAAGTTAATAAGAAATTTGGACAATTTCATTAAATGAAGACTAATTTTACAACTACAATGAGGATTGGACGAAATTCTCGAACCGAGCATGTCAGTTCAATTCTTTTTAAGTTAAATAGTCGAATGAGCATCAAAACCGAAAATCGATGAATTCGGTTCGATTTCTATTTATAGACCAAAAACCAAATATCTTTAATTCTTCAACCTCTTATAAAAAAGGCAATCGAAATTCTATTTCCATGTCACGGAGAAATTCCTAATCTTACTTGAAGTGAGTGTGAGTTTGCATGTGAGTTCAAACACCAATATGATTAATCAAATATTTAGAGTATATTGTATTTCACGTATGGTTAAAAATAGCATTTTGCAGCTTCTGCAACAATTAATTTTTTCTTTTCATTTTGGTGGAACGTTTGAATATGATTGTTATGTTAACTCTTTACAGTGTCAATTATCTGGTACTCATACATGGAAGGTCCTTTAGGTAAATTTGGGAGTGTAAAATTAAAAATGTATTGAACTCACCCAAATTTTCCTTAAATTTCCCAAAACAGTATTGATAGAATTTAATTTCATTATTTTCACTTAGATTTTGAAAGGAATTATAATGGTTTAGAAAGTTTTACTCGTTATAAAAATGAGATGAATACTTACTATCATCAATTTCAAAATGAAGTTATTTTACTAACAAGTAGAATATATGCATAATTTGTTAAACATATTTTTTCTTCTAAGTAATGTGACCTCGATGCTTCACTTCGTGTCACGGACACAGAGTGCTTTTGTTACTCCGTGACATGGAGATGTGCTCTCCATGTCACGAAGAAATTCCATCTCCGTGACACAGAGAGAATTTCTTCGTGACACTCATTTGCCCTTTTTCCTGAAATTTTGCATTGCTTCTCAAGAAAGGCTCTCAAGCAGTATAAAATAAATCTTAGCCAAACCAAATTAAAAAATTTAAGTCTGCTCTCTAATTTCTTAATTAAGGTTAGTCAAATTCAGATCCACTTTAAATTTTCTCTTACCTTTTCTTTTTCCTTTTTTTAAATTATTTCGAGGAAAATTTGGATTTTGATTCGGCAAAATTGTCCCTTTCCTAATTTCTGCGTGTTTAACTAACTCCGTGTCACGGAGTAATACTCATTCCGTAACAATGAGTTAGTGAACTTACTGTATTTGGAGTTATTGAACTTACCGTATTTCGACGAGACATAACGCATTTGGACGGATTTAGCGAACTTACCGTATTTGGAGTTATTGAACTTACCGTATTTCGCCAAGGCATAACACATTTGGACAGATTTAGTGAACTTACCGTATTTGGACTTATTGAACTTACCGTATTTAGCAAACTTACTGGATTTGAAGTTATGCATACCGAATATTGGCTCTGGTTGGCACTTACCGGATTTGAAACATTGTTGCATACCGATTCAAGGCTTACCGGATTTCAGAGATTATTGGCACTTACCGGATTTCAGCAATAATGGAATATTCTCATACCGGAGTTTTGGTTGCATATCAGATATAGCTTTGTTTTGGCACTTACTGGATTTCAGCAATGATGGAATATTCTCATACCGGATTTTTTTAGTTTGCATATCGGATATAGCTTTGTTTTGGCACTTACCGGATTTTGAGCTTTTCCATACTGAATTTTGCCATTTTACCAAATTTGAGCTTCAAACAATAGCTCATCGTATATCAACATTCGAATACCAATTTTTTCGCCATTTAAACTCCAGATTTCTTCACTGAAATTCAACCATTTTAAACACGATTTTGAGCTGATTTCAGTTCCCCTTATCTGTTTCTCTCTTGTTTTTTTTTTTTTTTGAGAAAATGATCAGTCATTTTACACAATGAAGGTTGCTGGTACGCCTCAAATGGAGTTGAACAACTCAATAAATGTGTGGTTTCAACATGGGAAAGATGGCAGAGGTGAAGCAACGTTAAAACATAAACATAAAGCAACATATAAAACATATAAACATAAAGGTAAACACAGCTTCCTCTACTGGTTATTGAACCAGCAGAGGAGACGAACAAAGGTCATTACAATGGACTACATTTTGAATATTTTTTTATTGATTTTCTTGTGTGTTGTTGGTCTACATCGAGTCCCACAAAGGGGCATATATATAGAACAAATATGGCAGTCAGCCTACTACGTAATCACAAACTTATACTTACTATATTATTATTATTATATCAAGTTATTTTTTTAAAATTTTGCCAAAATGTAAATAGCCAAAAAATGTTGAAATTTTTTATTCAAAGAGGAGTAGAGATTTTGAGCTTAAAGGATTCGTTTTACACTTACCGGATTTCAATAAATTGAACTTATCGGTTCTGGACAGAAATTACTGTATTTTGTGGTGCTTACCGAATATTCCTTGCACTTACCGCATTTTGCCTTAAGTAGCTTACCGATTTTCTTTGACACTTACCGTATTTCACTCAAAGTCACTGAAATACGGTATTTTGACTTAAATATCTAGTAAGTCACAAAAACATGAAATTGATTGTAAACAATTTATACAATTAAACTTATGAATTAAAATATTTTAATATTTTACGATTTTGCCTATGCTTTGTGCATGCTCAATATTCATTGATGGTTCATGGCATGATAATCCTGTAATAAGGCAAAATTCTTGCATGCCAAACCTGGCAACGTGGTCATCTAACCGTACCCAAAGTTCATTTTCTTTTCCACAATTTATAAGCATCATTATAAACTCATGTACTAATTTACTACTAAACTGTTCTTCTTTTTCTTTTTATTCTCTTCTATAAATAAATCCATAAAAATTACTACATAATACAGAAACTTGATCATTTGAACCTATAAATCGTATAAAATCTTGCACATATTCACTATTTGGATATTGAACAATAGTGGCAGAAAACCATTGGTCTGGGGAGATTATGTACTCTAAAGTCATCTGCGAAAATATTTATAAGCAAATCTATCAATATGAAAAAATATATATATATATACAGATCTACAAAATCGCAATACACAAATAAAAGGAAGCATCTTTACATAGACAGCCATCTCCGTGACACGCCGTGTCACGGAGATGGCTATCCCCGTGACACGGAAAAACGATCTCCTTGTCACGGAGACAGAATTTCCGTGTCACGGAATTTTTTTTTTCGGTGACTTGACCGGGGCGTTGCCCTCGAACCCCCACGAGGGACACTGTCTCTTGACCGCGTGATCTCTACTTGTTTTTCTCAATTTTACCTGTTTATGTGATATATTCTGTAGATATACCCATAATTGTTAACTTTATACATTATCAGGCAAATTACAACTTTAGATCACAAACATAGACGAAATCCAACCATTGCCTCAATTTGTGTGAGAAGGAATTCGAGTTGCCGCCCTATGATTTTCGTTGCTCGACAATGAGACGAAAAAGATGACGACGAAAAATCCGATGGAATTTCAAACTCTCGTTGTACATATTTGTTGTATTTTTTCCTAACTTTACATGCTCATTTTCCTTCCTGGGATTCTGCAGTGATTCTTTTTCTTTTCCTTTTGCAATGATTTTTTCTCTTTTGTCTTGCAGTCATTTGTAACACAATCAATTTATCACATTATTAAATTTCTTAAAATAATAATCTCTTCTTTTTTGGAACATCTTAAAATAATAATTAAATCTGCTTCAAAGATGCAAAGAATGATACCCACAGATCCCAGTTCACATTTTTTTTTATACTCTCAAATTTCCAATAATCTTTTTTTTTTTTTTTTTTTGTATTGGTGTAAAATACAAATTAAATTTATTGTTTGCTGTTCAATTTTTTTCAAATGATTATAAAAAATCTTCCACTTCAATTATTTCCAAAATCTTCAATTATAACAACACTAGAAACTAAATTAAGATGATTCTAAAAAAACTAAAAAGTTTATGCTAATAAATATACAATTCGTGCATCGCACATGACACCTACTAGTTCTTACAAAACAATGGAGAAAATCATTAACAAAAGAGATCCATGTTGGCACCAAGCCCATCATATTGTTCTGTATAGTGTATACTCATCCTGTCAGTATATAAACATGCAAATCAGACACAGAAGAAAACATGGACCAGATCAGCCAGCAGTATCCTCCATTAATAGTTTTGGGCTAAATATTACTGTATATTTCCATCATCAAATAGCTGGAAACATCCAAAAATTTCAACAAGTATCCCCTTCTTCTAGCTACATTACTAACTATACAAAAGCATCTGAGAAGCAAAATTCTCCGGTCGATGTCAAAATAAAGCAGTCCACGGCAAAATCCCCTCAAACGTCTCGTCTTCAGTTGCAATAATTTGCGCTGAAATACAGATGGTGAAAATACATGTTAGTATATAAATGGAATAAGATAATTCTTTCCTTCAAAGAAGCGTCACGTTAAATAATTTTAGTGTCAACAGAAATTCGCTGACCACAAATTATCTACGAAAGAAAATTAGAGCAAGCAGTAGAATATAATATTCATGCACAATAATCAGAAATTGCAGTGAACAACCAATTCTGAACATTTGCTTTAAGGCTGTTCATTTGCACAAGCAAAAAAGGAAGAAGCTAATTTTCTAAAAAACTTTAAATAGAACAGATACAGCCATACAGGCAAGTTTCAACATCCAAGTAAATATCATGCAACTGCTTTCCTCGTTCTACAAGATTTCTTTTTCAACCAAATGATTCTTTTTAACTCGGACGACCCCCTCCACGATAGTCGAAACTAGGACCATAAAGATTAGAAGCATTTTATCTTCAACTCTTCAAAATAGAATTATGTACTTGCTCTCCGACCCCCAAACCACCACCAACCAACACACACACAACCACAACTTACCCTCGAAAAGAAATAAATAAACTAAACACTATTTCATGTAACGAATAAGAACAAGCAAGCAAGAAAAACACATACAGGTTGTGTAAAGTTTCACATGAACGCAAGTGTGCAATGCTTGGAGCCTATGGAAAGTCCACGCAACTGATTGCCGATCTTCTTTTGGCTCTCGAGATCTCCTGAAAGACTTTGGGAACAGAACAAGTTTATCTTCTCCAAGACAAGTGCATCTTTTAGCAAAAACTTGAGCAATCCCATTTCAGCATTACACCCATGAAACTTCTGGAAGTTCACGGTCTTTAGTGTAGACAGGACACAATCCGGTACTGATTTGGGCATGCAATCACCTTCACCGGTCCAAACTCCCTGAATGGAATAACAGTCAATTTTTAAGTTGAGTATTTTTCTCTCTACATGCCAATATATCCATGGCATGTTTGGTAGGGAAGATTAATAGCACCGCACAGTTTTAAGGAAGCAAAGGAAGGCTAACATTTTGTATATTACGGTCCAGTCCAATACTGCGTACCATAACATGCACGTAGGTTACAGATATCTACCTCCAAAAACAAAAGTGATTCTAACTTAGGCAAGAATTGGAGAAACTCCAACAACAATCCAATGAAATCGTTCTCAAATCCTTTGCTCAACTCCAAATGTGTCAAGTTCTGAAACATAGGAATATGATCTAGCACATCATCTGCAAGGAAGAGACACTTCATAAAGGAATAACAATGTGTCAGGATAAGCCCAAAGATGAATGTTTTAATCGATGAAACTTCTAGTATTATATCAGCATGTTTGGTAAGCTAGAATAGATAGTACTAGATAGTATTACATAACAAAAAGAATTAAAATTTTGTCCATTATACTCTTGAATACGATCTAATACTACTTACCAAACATGCCCTAAAAGATTTGTTGCAGAAAATACTAATTACCTTGATGGTGCCACTGGATATTCTCAAGCTACTTACATTTTTAAGCCCTCCGAACAGCTTAACAGTACGACAAGCAACTTCCCATCGTCTTTCACGAATAATGGGGATGTGAATTGATGCAAAGGCCGACGAAGAAAGATCACATAGATGGATTTCGTTTGAAAGATAACCACTGTACTTGAAAAATGTAAGATTTCCTGCATCAATCTTGATTTCACAACCACGTAAATCATCTACAGAACAAAATGGTAAATCATCTATGGTCAAACTCTTCAAAGAAGGAATGGATATTGTTATCCTGCTCAGATTCATCCATTCACAATCTAATACAGCCAACTCTTCAAGAGAAGGACAACTAGAAAATAACTTTTGCATCGAGTTTCCCTTCGGAAATGTGACAAGACAAAGCTGCAATTTTTGAAGGCATGGGAATGAAATATAAGTAGGTAGTTGAAGGATACAATTCATTTCAAATTTTACAATCTTAAGTGATGCATTATCAAAAACACAAGAAGGCAGCATGAAAGGCTCATCCACAAAAAGACAAAGGTCAAGCTCTTGAACATTGTGCCCGATAGCACCTGAAACCCATTCATGGACATGAGATGCACTGAAGCAAACACGACAAGAAAGGCGGAATTTTTTTATGCTCGATGCATCTCTTAATAGAAGAACCCTCTCGACAAAATTCATGAAATGAATGACCTCATGTGAGTGCCAAATGTTACCCCGACTGGAATACAACAATGAGTCATCAAAGTCGATGCTGGGAACAGATGTCCATAAGAACTTCCACCTCTTAGATAATATGCAGGTTGCTACAGCCTCTTTGGTTGGAAGGAATGAAATAATATGTTGAAGAATGCAATCAGGTAAATGGCTCATTTTATCATCTCCATTATCAATATTCTGACTCTCAGAAACCTTTTGCTGTTTGAAGCTACCCATCATTTGGCCCTTTCCCCTGCTCAGCATAACAAAAATGTTGGTAAGAGGTACTTTAATATAGTTACAATATTATATGTAGCTAAATTAAAAAGCAAAGTTAATTATAAGTAGAAATTGACTGAAAAGAAAGACATATGAAACAAGCATGATTTAACCATCAGGAAACTTATGGCAAATAGTGGGTTGCCTATAAACAGAACTATTTGAGATTCGTAGTCTTGCCACACAGATTGAGAGCTAGCATTTGCTTAAACCTTGAATGGTACTACTGCGGATTGTCTTAGTTCCCATGTTTAGATAGCTAAACAGAAATCTTTATTGAACATATATAGGAATCTTTTTCATGTTATTAAACATCAAGAGGAAATGCATCTGAGGTCGTGGCCTCAAGGTTTTTGATAACCATTGAACCCATAGAAACTTCAACTATGTACCCCCTTGGGCAACCGTATAGAAAAAGCCAATAGAACAAAAATAAGAAACACGAATGAAAAACAGGAAAAATCAATCTTTAATCTCACCATTTTGGAGCCAAATGTAAAATCTCATAAACCCTATAAAGAAATTCATTCACCATGAAAAGATTGTTAAATAAATAGAAATGCCACGATCAGTTATGGAAAACACATCACGAATATGTATAATCACAGGAGATCACAACAGCCAGTAAAGGAAGAACAAATCACAACCCCTTAAACCCTTCTTTCCCCAGAAAAAAACACAAGAAAGAGAACAATAAAAATTCCGCGATTCTAAATCCTAACATAACAGAGCAAATCATTCTTATCCAAGAAAACTGAAGAAAGACCCAAAAATAGCAAAAAATATGAGATTTTTGCATAGATCAACCCATAAAAATTCGATTTTTATATACATACATACCCAAAAAGAAGCGATTGCGCTCGGAAACTGCAGATGCTGATGGTTTGCATTTGCTAGAAAATTTCGTTTGAGAGTGTGAAAAAAAGTGAAGCATAGCAGGCGGAAGGCAGAGAGTTCTGAGAATCAATGTGCCAGGTATAAATATTTCACAAGAGTGGCACGCGTACGATGATATTGAGAATTTGAGAGGACACTTTTGTTTAGGAATTTTCAAGAATTTTGCAAACTCTGGGATTTTCATTTAAAATATTTTTCAACATACTTTTTTTTATTTTTTTAATAAGGTTCCCCTCCCGCTTCTAGAGCATTATGGAGGACGTAAATCACAAAATGTATCTCAACATATCAGGGTACAAAAGTTATCGTACTAATGCCCATAAAAAGTTCAATTTAATACCTTGTAAGAGGTAGAAATCGAACTCTCATACTGCGGCTGTCAACTCAATTAAGACTATATCACTCCTATTATTTGCACCATTGAATTATGCCTCAGGGGCCAACATACCTTCTTTTTAACTTTGTTATGAGCCTGTTTGTTTCTAATTAAAATTTGATTTTAATTTAAATCAAAATCAAACAATTAATATTAACCACATATTTTATGAGCCCCAAAATTTTTCAATCACATATTTCAAAAAATATTATCATAATTTATCAAAAAAATTTAACTTTAATCCCCACCAAACACCCTCTATATAATTTTTGAGCTGGTCATTTTTTTTTTTCTAAATTTGAGTTATCATACTAATACAATTTAAATCTATCATACCCTGTAAAGTAATTTTGGTTGCATTTTGAGCCTTTGTTTGGTCCCCATTATTTTAAAATACATTTTTTTAATTTTTTATTTTTAACCAGACATTTTTTAATAAAATAATATTATATGCAAATTCAAAATTTTTCTTATTTTTTAACCACACATTTTTTATCAAATCACCATTCCAAAATGTGTTTTTGGCAAAAAAAAAAAAAAAAAAAAAAGGCTCAAACAAGCTCTGAATGAGTACATAAGTTGCATGCTGCTACAATAGTAAAGGATATAGTACTTTACATAAGTAACTGCGGGATCGTTCCTTCTATTCAGAAATTTGACAGGTTTGTTTGACAAATAATTGTGACTTTTAATTTAAATCAATCCAGAGTTCAATATGTATTTTACTAAGATTATGGGAGAGTTTGTTATAACCATTTTTGAGATTCATGAAATATTGAGCGTTGAATTAATTTAAATAAAATATCACGATTATTTATCAAATAAATGTATCAAATTTATGAGTATGAAGAACAGTTATGAAGTAAATGAAGTTCAAAAAGCCATACATGTCTTTTTCTAAAGGGTAATTAGCAGAAATGGTCCCTAACGTTTACACTCATTGCTAAAATGGTCCATATCGTTTTAATTTTGACATTTACACCCTTATTTCAAACATTTGTTGCGGAATTGGTCATTCCATCCAATTCCGTTAAATCAACCGTTAACAATTTAATGGAATTTGCAGAAATTGTCCCTAACATTTACACTCATTTGCTAAAATGGTTTCTATCTTGTTTGAGTCTAATTAAATTTTGTTATATTACATTTTATTTTTTTTTCTTTTCTATTTTCAACCAATAACTTTTCATAAAATAATATTATATGTAAATCGAAATTTTTTCCTTCTTTTTCAATCGTTCATTTAAAAATAATAATAATATTCCACATATTTTCATTCACAAAAAATGGGGGCCAAATGGGGAAATTAGTCAACTTCCCATAGGAATTATATTCACCAAAAAATTTAAGAGGAGAAAAATATGGGAAGTTGACTAATTTCCCATTTTGGCCCCCATTTTTTGTGAATGAAAATATACGGAATATTATTATTATTTTTAAATGAACGATTGAAAAAGAAGGAAAAAAATTCGATTTATATATAATATTATTTTATGAAAATTTATGTGATTAAAAATAGGAAAGAGAAAAAAATAAAAATGTAATAGAATAAAATTTAATTAGACTCAAACAAGATAGAGACCATTTTAGCAAATGAGTGTAAATGTTAGGGACCATTTCTGTAAATTTCATTAAATTGTTAACGGTTGATTTAACGGAATTGGATGGAATGACCAATTTTGCAACAAACGTTTGAAATAAGGGTGTAAATGTCAAAATTAAAACGATAGGAACCATTTTAACAATAAGTGTAAACGTTAGGGACCATTTCTGCTAATTATCCTTTTCTAAATTAAAGTCATTGTGGATGTCTTCTTGTAAAATATTTTATTAAATTATTTTAAGAAGATATAACTAAACTGAAAGTTTTCCAATTGTTGGACCAACAAGGAAATTTTATTTTTATCATTAATAAATTATTTAAGAGACTAAATTGTACAATTTATTTCAAAAGGGAACTGAAATGCAAGTTTTTACGAATGAAAAGTAACACGGATTATAAGCTCCTATTTAGGGATTTATGTTGCAATTTCTTTATTTGTTTAATGTTCAGAGACCAAGGTTGAAATTAATGCACATTAAAAATTTCAATGTTATAAAAGAGAACCTTTACGCGGAGCACGCAAAACGTCACATCTTTGATAGTAAGCATAAACTTAAATGATCAACTTTCAAACTAAATGCTTAATGCGGGCCTAGACACATTTTATTAATTATTTTTATTATTTCCCCCCTTTTTAAAAGCTGCTTGCTTACTTTAATTTCAAAATTTTCCTTTCAAAATTGTATAATTGATTAATTGTAGTAATTATTAAGTAAATATAGTATTTTATAATTTTAGATGTTTGATATATATTATTTTAATTAAATATTTTTAAAAATAATTCTAAAAAAAAAAAACCTATTTTTATGTCTAGACCTCACTTATGTTCGTAGCTCACATAACTTGAAACTTGATCTCAAAGTTTAATTTATACACTGACTAAGGATGTGTGGATATCTTTTTTTTTTTTAAAGGATGTGTGCTTTACACTTTTTTAAAACCGGTATATTCACACATAAAACTTTCATTTGTGCAAATGTTCTCTACTTTACATTTTTTTTTTCATTCTTAGTCTACGCTCAAATTGTTGAGCTCGTCTCTCCTCTTTGTCCACCAAATGTGGGGTAGATTTGGATAACTTATCGAACTTTCACTCATAATCAGTGAGTGTCATGTTCGCTTGCTTCCGCGCAAAAAACTTTGCTTCTTTCTTATCTCTTAAAGTAGTTGGAAAGTACTTTTAAAGCATTGTCTCTTTGAGTTGTGCCCATGTACGATTACGCTGTTGATCCTCGATGCGGGATCTAGTAATCTACCACCAATGACTTGCTCATTTCTCCATCATGAATACTGCATAGAGAATTTTATGTGCGTCAATGCATTCCATAAACCTTAAGATATGCTTAAGATCGCGAAGCCATTCTTCAGCAGCCAGTGGGTCGGGGCCACCTTCAAACATGGTTGGGCACATTTTGCAAAACTGTTCTATAATCAAAGATGATCCAGGTCTGCCTCGTGGCTGTTGAGGTGATTACTGTTGCGACATGTCTCGCATAGTAGCTAGTAATTCTCATGTTAAATTAGCTACCATCTAAACCTTAATGGGGATCGTATGTTAGAGGCCATTCAAGTTAATTCAACTAACCTAAATAACTGTCAGCGATAGAATACTTGAGTATAAATAGTATTGTTTCTCTTCAATATATTATTATTGCTTCCAATAAAAGTTGGCTAAATGAGCTTTACAAATTTTTTTGGGGAGTGGGTTTGCAATATTGTTTTTAGCCTTGTTGATTTGAATAACAAAAAACTAAAAAGTCTTACAGCTGAGGAGGGAGTCACAAGTGAACCACTTAAATTTCAAGCTTGCCTTAGGCAGTTTAGGTCTTTTTGACAAAATCTTTCAATCTTGCGAACACGCAAATCAAGAAAACTCAAACAGTGAATTCCTCGTAAATTTATTTAATTATTTATTTTTTGCATAAAATCATATAGTATCGTTATGAATTTTCTGTAAAATATGACAATTTAACTTTCTACAAAGAGGATTTATCAAGTTCAGGCAAGCACTCGTTAACTTTAAAAGTAAATTAATTAATACCTTATATTGTACGTCAGAAGTTGAACATGCCGGTCCCCAAGTCATGTTGATCAATTTTTTTAAACATATAAAACTAGTCAAAAATTTTAATTTCATAAAGTCTGTAGAAAAGATTAATTTCGCTCTGATACTATACTGTAACACTCCAAAACTTATATCCTGAAGGTTGTTCAAATAATTCATTTAGTCATTATAAAAGTTGATCGACATATTGTAATACAAAAAAGTTAAAGAACTTTGGGGAATAAGTTATTGTATTGTCTCATAATATGTGAAATAAATTAAATCCACTAATGAAATATAAATTCATTGATTTTGAAAATAAAATTCTAATTGCAAAATAATTTTAAACTAAATGCAAATATAGAAAGAAAATAAAATTCTTGATTCAGTGACACGAATTCTGTCGGCAATCTCAACCTCCAATTCCGATCAATCAAGCATCTGAAAAATATTTTAAATATGGAATGAGCATACGAATACACTCAGCATAGAATTCATGCTAGTATTTTCACAATTTAATATAAAAAGCAAATAAAATACACACATAACATAATTTTCTAGTGGGATAGAAATCTAACCGTGTCATTCTTACTTAGGTCATACTCATTCTCAATTTCCACTTAGGATATTTAGCCCTATGATTGGTTTCTATATAGATCTACATAATATCCTATGGTATTACTTACAAGATTTTTTTTTTTAAATTTGATTACATAATAGCACATAAAATACTTAATTTAAAACATTAAAAAGTAAAAATGCAAAACCAATTGGCATTTAGAGAAATCCATACCTCATTCACTAAATTTTTTGTATACTTGAGCTATTTAGAGCTGGAAATTTTTGTTACGTGTTTTCTATAATGTGATTATGCTGCAAGTGTACGGTGTCAAGTTTTGTAATATAATATGGAGTTAAGAGTGTTGAACCCACAGAGATTGTAATTTAATTTTTACTAATTACTATAATTATATAGCCTTTGATTTATCTAGACGAATGAAAATTGGAATCAATGTTTTTAAACTAATATGGTGACGGCTGTGATGACAAATTCAACAAATAAATGCAAGTTATAAGAATAATCAAGATGGGAAAGTCTAGGGTTATGATTTCACCTCACTATCAAATATGATTTTCAAAAACCTAATTATCTCTAATCAATCTTTCATATTTATAAACAAGAACCCTAATGTACTTCTATCCACTCTCTCGAGTGCCGGCTAGAAATTAATCTTAAAAATTAATTCAAATATCTCTATTCCGAATTAAAATCAAGAATTGTCAAGATCATGGTTCTTAGATGGAACATGCTTCAAAGAATTTACACTTTTTCTCGAAACTCATAAATTCTAAGTTGTGTTAATATTTTGATCGTGTCTAAATTCACCTCTTTCAAGTGCCGGAATTGACTAGCTTCTATTCATTCAATTAGTGATAAATTAATTGAAAGCATTAAAATCATAACACAAGTAAAACAGAAATGAAAATATCATAGAAATAACTCAAACAAATTCAAATCATATCCTCAAGTTTTGGTTACAATCCCAAGAAGATTAGTTTAGTTCAAGATAGAAGAATTAAATCAAAACATATTGATGAATAACATAAAGAGGAAAAGAAAGAAAAACTTTTTTTGAAGCTTTGCTAGAATTCTTAATGTTAGCCTTCTTGCCCTTGGTGAATTGTCTCCCAAGTTGTCTCCCTTGTTGGTTGAATTCTTCTTTGTCCCCTTCAATTGTTGGGGGGAAATAGGTCGTGTGGATGGTATTTATAGTATCTTGAAGTTCTTGGACGAATTAGGGTTGAGTTGGATCAAGAAAAGAATTCAAAAAGTATTAAAAACCCTTCTCGCATAGGCGGCACCGCGGCGCCACAAATTCTTCTGGTTTTCAATAATATGGGCGCCGGTTCGGGTGAAAAGACAATTTGCGCTTCTTTCAACATTTTTATTATAACGTTTTCGTCTGATGTCTGATTGAGGCGATTCAAGATGAGTTGGAAAGGTAACTCAAAGGACTACAACTTTGCTTCAAATATCATTCTCCAGTTTGATCTTTTACTATGTCAAAAATGGGTCTCAATATGAGACTACAAATTCTATACAAAATTTTTTCGATTGAAAATTGATGTGTAATCATACTTTGATTATATTTCATCCCATTGACATCTTTCTTTATCCAATTGACTCTTAACATTCCCGGATCTTCATCGTGAGGTTCGACACAATTTTTGAGCATTTGCCTGAATTTTGGATCTCTTATAATTTAGTCATTTTCTCTAAATTTGCCAACTTTTGTTTATTTCCTTCAATTTCATCAATATATACCACAACATCAAAACACACATTAAAACGTTCTGAAACACTCTCAAGGGTAACAAAATAATAAATTAAGTGACATAAGTATCATGAGTTTGGAGCACTCATCAATTCTTACGAAAGAATTTCGAACGCACCAGAAAATCTTTTTTTTTTTCCTTTTCCTACCCCCCCCCCCCCCGCCCCTCCTCCCCGGCCCCTCTTCTCTCTTTTTGTTCTTTTTCTCTCTGAATTTGTGTAAAAAGTACCACAGAGGGTATTTATAGATTTAATTAGATACAAATAGTTAACTAATTAAAATTTTAATAGGACTTTTAATTCAAATTTAGATTGATCTTTCAAGAAACAAATTTATTATGAAATTCGAATTTAAGAAAATTCTAATTACAAGAAGATAAAATTCCTATGTAGATATATATAAATTTAAAGTTTTATCTAAATTCTTTTATATCAGATAATTCAATAATTATTTAATAGATATCCAAAATATTAGATTGTAATTTCATTAAAAAAAGAGATTCCAATTATTAGAATATTAGCACAGGGACATCTAAAACTAATTAATGAAGTCCATTACATTTGTTTGATACGATAATTAATTGGTAGATAATAAGGTTTCTCTATGTAGTGTATGATGTGCTGTCGAGAATTCTTTCAGGTGATAACAATATCTGGTAAAGGCCAATTGCAAGTTACTCTGTGCAATTAACAATTATTAATAATTATCCTCATAGTTTTTAAAATCAGATAATTCACCAGTCTACACCTACTAATTCGAATAAGTAGCTCGCATGTCTTCGTAAGCATATATTGTTAATTAATATATTTCAAAACGAGAGTCATTCTAGAACCTTCGAAAGTCAAAATGATTGTTGTGCCATGTGTTGACCTCAAAAATTGCACCTATGAGCTGTCAACAGATCCCAGGGCCTCTCACGTCAGGTTCAGCCTTTGTTCCTGCACACTAGGACAAACCGTCAGCTGCACGTGGCCTTCTCCAAAGATGGGGGGAGGAGCCGGCCGCGCGCACTCCGACGATCAAGTCAGTTGGAGTGGAAATATATGAGTGTGGGAAGGCTAAAACGTGAGCCTCCCAAAAGTATAAGGGGGTCGGCTTTGGGGAGATAAATAGAACAGTTAAATATAGAGGGAATTGCTAAGTAGTATTGAGAAGTCAATTTAGCATTACCTTCAAATGACACAATGTGTGAGCTTTTATAGTAAAAGAAGGTGAGTAAGAACCATTGGATGAAGAGACACGTGGCCTCATCCTAGCGGCTGGGCCTCTTGTCATAGGCATCAATCCATTTAATGTTATGACCATTTGCAGCCCTAGGTCTGACATTTAAGTCTAGGATTGACTTGTACGATTGATTGAAGTCGTCATTGCAGTGTATTGTCACATCACCCACTTGCTATGAGATCTTGTATGAAGATCTTCCCTGAGATGCCTCTACCAAATCGCCTCGTCTATAAGGGGTCGGCTCCCATGAGAGTTCGGTTAATAGGGGTTCGCTCAATTGGGGTTCAGCCAGAGGGGTCAGCTCCCATGAAGGCTCGGCCAGAGGGGTCGGCCAAAACTCAACTACCGTGGGTTCGGAATTATATGGGTTCGACAATTGGTGCAGGCTTCTGCCACGTGCCGCACGGTCAGAGCTCCCATTTATGGGGGACATAACATTAGTCCCCGAAGTCCATGTATGATTATTTGTATAGTACGTGGACTTGAAGTAGAGAAGGAAAATGGGATCATACCAACATTAGTCCCCGAAGTCCATGTATGATTATTTATATAGTGCGTGGACTTGAAGTAGAGAAGGAAAATGGGATCATACCAACATTAGTCCCCGAAGTCCATGTATGATTATTTATATAGTGCGTGGACTTGAAGTATAGGTCACTGTGATAAACCTGATGCATAGGCGAGGCTCCAGATATAAGCGGCAGAGGCGATGCTCTGAATGTAAACAGCTGTGATAAGCTGATGCAGAGGCGAGACTCCAGATATAAGCGGCAGAGGCGATGCTCTGGATATAAACAGCGGTGATAAGCTGATACAGAGGCGAGACTCCAGATATAAGCGGCAGAGGCGATGCTCTGGATATAAACAGCGGTGATAAGCTGATACAGATGCGATGCTCTGAATGTAAACAGCTGTGATAAGCTGATGCAGAGGCGATGCTCTGAATGTAAACAGCTGTGATAAGCTGATGCAGAGGCGATGCTCTGAATATAAGCGGCAGAGGCGATGCTCTGGATATAAACAGCGGTGATAAGCTGATACAGATGCGATGCTCTGAATGTAAACAGCTGTGATAAGCTGATGCAGAGGCGATGCTCTGAATGTAAACAGCTGTGATAAGCTGATACAGATGTGAGACTCCAGATATAAGCGGCAGAGGCGATGCTCTGGATATAAACAGCGGTGATAAGCTGATACAGATGCGATGCTCTGAATGTAAACAGCTGTGATAAGCTGATGCAGAGGCGAGACTCCAGATATAAGCGGCAGAGGCGATGCTCTGGATATAAACAGAGGTGATAAGCTGATACAGATGCGATGCTCTGAATGTAAACAGCTGTGATAAGCTGATGCAGAGGCGATGCTCTGAATGTAAACAGCTGTGATAAGCTGATACAGATGTGAGACTCCAGATATAAGCGGCAGAGGCGATGCTCTGAATGTAAACAGCTGTGATAAGCTGATGCAGAGGCGATGCTCTGAAGGTAAACAACTGTGATAAGCTGATACAGATGTGAGACTCCAGATATAAGCGGCAGAGGCGATGCTCTGAATGTAAACAGCTGTGATAAGCTGATGCAGAGGCGATGCTCTGAATGTAAACAGCTGTGATAAGCTGATACAGATGTGAGACTCCAGATATAAGCGGCAGAGGCGATGCTCTGAATGTAAACAGCTGTGATAAGCCGATGCAGAGGCGATGCTCTGAAGGTAAACAGCTGTGATAAGCTGATACAGATGTGAGACTCCAGATATAAGCGGCAGAGGCGATGCTCTGAATGGAAACAACTGTGATAAGCTGATGCAGAGGCGAGCCTATATAATAAAGAGACGAGGCCGCTGAGAGGTGAGGCTGTAAAACTGAAGAGGTGATACCCTATATAACTTATGAGCTTGTCATAACTAACTGAAGAGAATGTGTGGGTTTGCCAAATATAATTTACTGTACGAGATTGGCCGAGGCCCATGTATAAGAAAGAACCCATTCGGAGAAGTGGCGGTCATTTATAAGGCTAAAATTGCCTTAGCCGAGCCCCTTGTAGAAGGAAGAACCGATTCGGAGAAGAGGCGGTCATTTATAAGGCTAAAATTGCCTTAGCCGAGGCCCTTGTAGAAGGAAAAACCGATTCGGAGAAGAGGCGGCCACTTATAAGGCTAAAATTGCCTTAGCCGAGCCCCTTGTATAAGAAAGAACCCATTCGGAGAAGTGGCGGAAATTTATAAGGCTAAAATTGCCTTAGCCTAGCCCCTTGTATAAGAAAGAACCCATTCGGAGAAGTGGCGGCCACTTATAAGGCTAAAATTGCCTTAGCCGAGCCCCTTGTATAAGAAAGAACTGATTCGGAGAAGTGGCGGCCATTTATAAGGCTAAAATTGCCTTAGCCGAGGCCCTTGTAGAAGGAAGAACCGATTCGGAGAAGAGGCGGCCACTTATAAGGCTAAAATTGCCTTAGCCGAGGCCCTTGTAGAAGGAAGAACCGATTCGGAGAAGAGGCGGCCACTTATAAGGCTAAAATTGCCTTAGCCGAGGCCCTTGTAGAAGGAAGAACCGATTCGGAGAAGTGGCGGCCATTTATAAGGCTAAAATTGCCTTAGCCGAGCCCCTTGTATAAGAAAGAACCCATTCGGAGAAGTGGCGGCCACTTATAAGGCTAAAATTGCCTTAGCCGAGCCCTTTGTATAAGAAAGAAATCATTCGGAGAAGAGGCGGCCATTTATAAGGCTAAAATTGCCTTAGCCGAGTCCCTTGTAGAAAGAAGAACCGATTCGGAGAAGAGGCGGCCACTTATAAGGCTAAAATTGCCTTAGCCGATCCCCTTGTATAAGAAAGAACCCATTCGGAGAAGAGGCGGTCATTTATAAGGCTAAAATTGCCTTAGATCTTCCCTCTTTAGGGCTTCACTCTATTCTTTATTCAAGAACAAAGCCTTTTTCAAGGGGGAAGCTTCGTTTTCTTCATGGTATGGGGCCTCATTAATGGCTACTTCTTCATAATAATGGGGCCTCAGTGGGTCGGCCAGAAGCATAATTGGGTCAAACAATTCCTCTTGAGGCTTCCACTTGTTCTTTTTCAAGAGCATATCCTTTTTCAAGGGGGATGCCCTCATGTCTTCATAGCATGAGACCTCATTAAAGGCCATTTCTTCATAATATTGGGGGCCTCGGTGGGTCGGCCAGAAGTATAATTGGGCCAAACAAATCTTCTTGAGGCTTCCACTTGTTCTTTTTCAAGAGCATGTCCTTTTTCAAGGGGGATGCTCTCATGTCTTCGTAGCATGGGACCTCATTAAAGGCCATTTCTTCATAATATTGGGGGCCTCGGTGGGTCGGCCAGAAGCATAATTGGGTCAAACAAATCCTCTTGAGGCTTCCTCTTGTTCTTTTTCAAGAACAAGTCCTTTTTCAAGGCTTCCACCACTAGGATGTTCGTGGTTGTAATGTGTGGTTTCCCACAGACGGCGCCAATCTGTTGACCTCAAAAATTGCACCTATGAGCTGTCAACAGATCCCAGGGCCTCTCACGTCAGGTTCAGCCTTTGTTCCTGCACACTAGGACAAACCGTCAGCTGCACGTGGCCTTCTCCAAAGATGGGGGGGAGCCGGCCGCGCGCACTCCGACGATCAAGTCAGTTGGAGTGGAAATATATGAGTGTGGGAAGGCTAAAACGTGAGCCTCCCAAAAGTATAAGGGGGTCGGCCTTGGGGAGATAAATAGAACAGTTAAATATAGAGGGAATTGCTAAGTAGTATTGAGAAGTCAATTTAGCATTACCTTCAAATGACACAATGTGTGAGCTTTTATAGTAAAAGAAGGTGAGTAAGAACCATTGGATGAAGAGACACGTGGCCTCATCCTAGCGGCTGGGCCTCTTGTCATAGGCATCAATCCATTTAATGTTATGACCATTTGCAGCCCTAGGTCTGACATTTAAGTCTAGGATTGACTTGTACGATTGATTGAAGTCGTCATTGCAGTGTATTGTCACATCACCCACTTGCTATGAGATCTTGTATGAAGATCTTCCCTGAGATGCCTCTACCAAATCGCCTCGTCTATAAGGGGTCGGCTCCCATGAGAGTTCGGTTAATAGGGGTTCGCTCAATTGGGGTTCAGCCAGAGGGGTCAGCTCCCATGAAGGCTCGGTCAGAGGGGTCGGCCAAAACTCAACTACCGTGGGTTCGGAATTATATGGGTTCGACAATTGGTGCAGGCTTCTGCCACGTGCCGCACGGTCAGAGCTCCCATTTATGGGGGACATAACACCATGTGTGTTACGCTGATCTATAAAAAGCGAGATATTTCACTTATTCAGATTCGTCTTAAAACCTAATTCTTTTCTCTCATTTTTTTATGTGGAAAATCAAGCATGTTGATACATTGGAAATAGGCTTGTTGTAAGCGATTGAGTGAACAGGAAAAAAAAAAAAAAAAAAATATATATATATATATATATATATATATACGATTTTTTTCATTTCTCTCTATCTTCATATAAGGTAATGCTTCTTTTACATCAATGATATATAATTCAATGAATTCTTATGTTTTTTAAAAAAATAAAAAAAATTCTTCACTATTAAGCACCATTGGTAGATCTGATGTTAATTTTTATTAGGTCCTGTTTGATTACATTTCTTTTTCATGAAATAAGGAATTTATTTTCCATTTTCCTACTTTTTGTTGTTTAATAGCACATATTTTTCATGGAATTGATTTTCTTGTTTTTGCTCACACGTGTGCATTTTTTTGATTTTTGAGAAAAAAACGTTTTCCCACCACTTTGGTGGGAAAATAAATTCCAATTTTTTTTTTTTAACAATATGAACAAATTCTAGATTCAATGGTAAAAAAATCACTTTTATTGACAATTTTCAAGCAAAATAAAGTCAAACAAATGATATTCGGTATGGTAAATTTTTTTTGGCAATTGGAACAAATTTTAAATCCAATGGTAAAAAATTTATCACTTTTATTGACAATTTTCATGTAAAATAAAGTTAAACGGACACCAAATTTTAACATTTTCCAGATGAAAAATTATACCAATCAAACACAATTAATTACAATTCTTAGCAAAATAAATTCTAGGTAATTCAATTCCCTGTAATTCATTTTCTTTCCACCCAAATTTCATATTTGCAATCAAACGGATCATTAGGTTCTATAACTAACTTACATATATCTAGATATTTTTTTCCCAAATGTTATTCATGTATCATTTGATATAATATAGGTAGATGTGTAAAGAACTCTTTATAGATTGACAAGTATAGTTCTTGTTTGAATATCTAAGGACATTCCAAAGAGTTTCTCGTTGATTTAGGAAAATTTTTATCATTGTTTTTATTGTTGCCATTGTTTATATATATATATATATAGTTTCATTTATTTATTTTAACGTGCTGCAGTATCACATGTTTCTTGTATTTAATTTAAGATGTTTATTTTAAATTGACAAATGAAAGTTATTTGTAGTGAAAACATCATAGAATTATATATATTTTTTTAAAAAATTAAATATTTAAATCAAAGTTAAAAACTCCCAGCATGAATCAAAAGTTTAAAGAAAAGATGTAGGGAGAATGACGGAATGTGCTAAGATTAAAATATTCTTATTTTTCGACTTGTTTATTGATTTTATGTTCATATTTATATTATTAAGTTCAATGATTTTAAAAACAAAAAAGTGGAATAAAATAAACAAGTAATGATAAGCCCATTTACTTATTTTTATACTTATTAATTTTATATATTTATTTTCAAATATGATATAAATTTATTAACGTATAATAAAAATATAATAAAAATAAGAGTTAGGGCACAACCATGTCCCTTGTCCCCCTCTTGTTTCTCCCACTAATTGGATAATCCAACCGTCCGAATTATGTATGTTTGATATTTGGTAAATTTTTTTATGTTTTAACAGTTTATAAGCTCTAGAATTTTTCAGTAATTTGTTGAATCGAATTAAGAAATGATATCAACTGATATTAAAATCAAAAGCCTGCATAAATGATGTCATATTTTGCATGCATCTCATTTTCTTTTATTTGCTTTTTAGGTTGTTGTTTCTTGCATGTGTATATATTTTTGTTTTTGTGTGCTTGATTTTTTTTTTCTTTTTATGTGTGACACATTCATTTTCTTGAAAAAAATGAAAACACAATTTTTTTTTAAAAAAAATTTGAAAAAAAGAAAAAGGGACGAGAATTTTTCCTACAACATGACATATATAACATTCTTAAACTTGTATGTCGTGATCGTGGTTGAGCATAATTGATAAGTTGTAACATAATTTTCATTACTTAAGTTGATATGGAGTACTTAGTATATGTGTTTTCATGTACCATTTGCACTGCACATACTATGAAATTGTAAATGAGAATTAACTGCGTGTGTGAGATTTTAAATGACAGTCACTTGTTGGTAAGTTGACTTTGAACATGAAGTGACCATTTATAGTAGACCTAAGCTTAAGTTTATCCCCTAGTGTTAAAAAACTCATATCTTAATATTTTTCTTCGAGACTATTTGACTCGAGCAATTAATTCCGAAGGGTGTCTCAAAACCAAGTACCTATGGTCATCTACCTTAGGTTAACGGGCCTAAAACTCTCTATAAGGGTCATCTTAGTTACTCAATGAATTAAAACATGCACTTAAGGTGAGTTATTGAAAAGAAAAATATGATGAGCTGGTACAAAATTGAAAAATGTGAAAATCATATATGCACAGTGTTAGGAGAGTAAATTATTATTATTTTTTCATATATATATTTGCAAAAATGAGCTTCATATAAAAGGTCTTACTGTACTTTAAGGTTTGACTTTCATTAGTAAGAGAATACTCTTATTGGCAGTGATGTTTAACATGTTCATTCTCACAAAATTAAGGTTTGGAGTCCCGTTTACCTTGAATTAGTGACACTTTACACACATGAGTCACTTATATTATTTTTTTTCCATTCTGACTTAAACTAAATATGTGGAGAGGTTTACTACTTGTTAATTATACTTGTGCATGCTATCAACTGCATTTTTAAACAATTGTATATTCATGTTTGAATTGTGTTTGAAAGTACACCCTTAGTCATTTGTGACAAAAAAAAAAAAAAGGAGAAAAGTTTATATATGAGAGATGATATACACAGAGGGAGCATTGAATTGATTGACTTGATTTGCATTTTATATCTTAAGGAGTCGTTGGGGAGAGATATAGATGCATTTGCTTACTGCATAAAAACATTGATATGTTGCAGTAAAATGAAGAATTTGCATTGCATTGCATTGCATTTCATATCAAACTGCATAACTGTTTAAGTTTTGATATTTAGTGATATTAATGTTTTGTTGGTGTTTTGATTGATATTAATGTTACTTTTCAAACTAGCATGCTTATTTATGATTATGAACTTCAATTGTTACATTCCTGTATCACGTGATTTTACAGTGAGTGTTTGAGTGTTTGATTTTAGGAAATAAGTATAACAAGGAATGCAAGAGATAGAGTTTGGGTAGATTAGATTTTTGCTTTTACTATCTTGAATTTATTGTATATTTTTGTCACAAAATGCTAAAGAAGGAGATTGTTAGATTTCTATTGTATTAACAATTCTTTAGACAAATGAATTAATATAAAAGAGTTGTAAAAGTCAAGAAATTTTTTGGAGTTGGTAGTATAGTCATTGAAGGAGGCCAAAATGTCCAAGAAGATCACTTATGATCAAGGAAATGCAATTAGAAGTCTAAAAGATATCAAAAAGTCGCACAAGTTATGTTCCAAATTTCCAGTAGTAACTTGCAATACATTTTTCATATAGAGGACATTGGAATTTGGACAAGGCTATTTATAGAATAATTGTATTCCTTTGAGTTAGATTTTCAACGCATTTTGAATCACCTCAATTGGATATCGGGAGAGAACGTTATGATGAAAATACTGACGACTGTTCAGCTATCACCGACTCCTCGCTTAAACGATGGTGCATACGGAAAAAAAAAATCCTAATTTGCCTTTTTGAAGAGTTTTACACGGTCCAAACTACCTAAACACATTCAACTATAATACCCAAGTTCTAGCACGAATTTTGTATGGTTGTTTCATTGTATTGCCTCTCCATAACTTTCTTAAGAGATTCAAGAACACATTAATCTTTTGTGATTCAATCCTTTGATTCTTGAATTTATACAACCATCCTTGAAGAAAACATCAATGAGACTTAATCCAAAACATCTGGCTTCTTTAACACCTTAAGGAAGAGATTCAAGCGCAGTAAGAAGATCAGGAATAGGTGATTCCTGAATATCCACTTGGAAGAAACGTGTGCAGAAGATTATGAGACTGGACATCGAATCTTGGTAGAAGATTGTGAGTCTGGAGTACAACACATCTTGAAAGCTAGAAGAGGTAGAACAAGAGATATAGCAAGTTGGCTAGACAGTGTCCACGATAGTAGGTCGCGAGGCTGGAATGAAATATCAGATCTTGGAGTTGCGGAGTTTACAACAACTAGTGGAATTAGGTTGGAATCGAACTGTAACCCACATTGTCTATAGTGGAGGTAACTGACTTAGTCTCAGAGTTTTTACCCCACGTTGGGTTTCACCGTCAACAAATTGTTTGTTTTTACTGCGTTCCATATTATTATTATTGAGGCATTCAAACTTAGAATAAATGATCATCTAGAGAACTAATTAAAATTGACAAGTTCCTTTAATTAGTAAATTCTGTACATAAGGTCAAATTAAAACAGTGATCTAGTTTGATCTAGCACTATCCTGTAACTTTCAATTATGAAAAACAAAATTAGGCATACTGATTCTTCCTACAAATAAATGGATATCAGTAAATGATATGGCAGTAAATTTGCCACTGGAAGCAGTTGTTCAAAACAAAGATGTTAGATTTCTTTATCTGTGACAACAAAGACTATACCAAAATACTGCGATAAAGAAAGTGACAATGGAACATATGTTTCAACTCCATTTCAACTAAAGGGAAATGGGGAAGACAAAGTTTGGTAAAACGTTTCCAGTACATATTGTGGTTATAAAGCAAGAAAAAAATCAAAGGGAGAAAACAGGATACATATATTTAGAATATCTTTAATTTAATAATGTTGTTTGTACATCACTATGTACATAATGGTGTACACATAAATGACATGGAAGATGGAGAAAGATTATAATGACTAAATTTTATTTTCTTTCCTTCTCGTTTTTTTTTTCTCTCTCTCTTCCATATAATCCATCCATACATCATTATATACACAATAATATTCAAACAACATTACTCGATAAATACAGTAATGCAGCAGCTAATTCTAACACTTGTTCCCAAGGACGATGAAAGAATAAGAAGCAGACATTTTGGAAACAAAGAATTTTATTAACTATTGCTGTATAAGTCTAATTAAGGGAGGTGTGATATAGAATACAATAGACCAAAACTTTATCAACTAGAGTACTAGACCCTCTGGAACTATAGAAGCGAGTTCCACCTTATTCCCCTCTCGAGAGTAAAGTGACAAATGCCACAACCCAATTCCAACATAAGTGCTATAAAATCAGCAACAATCAAAAAAATTTGACTGAATTCACACCTTTTACCACTAAGGCGTCACCTTCAGCTATGTTCACTCTGATCCTCTATCTTGAGTGAAAATCAGACCTTCTGTAAAGGTTCTCATGTAGGTTGAAGCGATTACTAAGAAGACATCTTCAACAGTAAAGGTTCTCATGTAGGTTGAAGCGATTACTAAGAAGACAATTAAATATCCATTGATTCTTTTCAAGAATACCGGATATTCAATAATCAAGGCTCGTTGATTCTTAATCAACAATCCATTGATTCTTATGCATGAATACTCACTTGGATTGGAAGACTTGGAAAATTCCAAAGTTATAATTTTTTTTTCTATAATCAACCAAAAAAAACCCTAACCAAAGTTTTATATATATATATATTCTAGCCGCCCATGCGAGTCCAAATGGCAGCATGTGTATTCATCTTCAATTGTTCATTTGAGTCTCTATTTGACTAAGATTTTGACAATTCAACTCTTGACTTTTGACTAAAAAATGGGTTGTTACATAAAAGGCCTAAAAGAAGTAGCCGCCTCGAAATCAATGCATGCCACATGTGGAATAATTTGCATGCAATTGTTGTACGTGGAAGCAAGATTTAGCAACCTCGAACACACTTTCAACACGTAAAATATCATGCAAGCCTCCGAACTCACTATAAATAGTAATACCCTTCACCGCCTTTCCTCCACCAGAGATCAAATTTACAATGGCAAAGAAAATTACAAGTGTCGGTGCTATCCTCCTCTTGGCTCTCATGGCCTTGAACGAAGCCTTAGCCACCACCGTGATCACCACCACAATCGATGAAGAGGAGAATCAACAATGCCAGAGAGAGATTCAGACGCGCAGCTTCTCAAACTGCGAGACGTTCCTGAAGCTCGAATTTGATAGAGCTGATGCCACAATAATGTTGCCCTATTCCAAAAGACATTATAAAAGACTTTGCTGTAGAAATGAGCTGAGCGGCATCGATAAGCAGTGCGTGTGCTATGCTGTGAGGACTATAATGAAGAACATGATGGACATTGGCCTCCTCAGCGCTCAGGAGATGGAGGCGATGCTCGAGCTGGCTGGAGATCTTCCTATCATGTGCAACATACGGAAAAACGCGTGCTGAATATTCTGCTGTCAACAGGGCCATTACTCAGTGGTTCATCAATGTAAAAATATTGACACCATCGTGTACCCTGTATATTTCGTTGGAATAAAACCTCAGTCTGTCTTTTTCTAAGTTGCATATCTATTTTTCCAATCGGCAGTCAACGGAAAAAACTAACATATATGCACTGAAGTAGGGGCGGGCCAGACTTTTTGTACTTTGGAATAAAAAATTCAAATGCAATTTTAAAAAAAAAAAAAAACATTAACGGAAGGTCACATTTCTACAAGATCACATTAATATGTCAAAAACTCATTTCCTCCTTATTTACCGTAGAAAACAAAGGAAAACAAAATGAAATAAGATCACAAACAGAAACTGGTTCACTTTCATCATTTCTACAATTTGGATTGTGTAATCCGAAATGAATAAATAAATAAAATTAATGAGAAACACATGGACAAAGAAAAATGCTTACGAAAACTCTTGATAAGTATAAACAATAGGGTCGATTTTGGGGATTGACAACTGGGAGTCTCTCAAACACTATTGAAGCTATGATCTTATTATTGTTATTCTTTGATGTGGAAGTAGTGCAAAACCATCGCTCTGTTACCAAAGGCTGAACCAGCTTCACATACGACGTTGTTTTCATATTTTCTACGACCTCACTATCAAAATAGAGAGAGTTCATATTGTCATAAATTATGATACACATATTCATGCTAAAATCAGTTGTGCGTGGAAGAGGATTTGTTAAACCCTAATAGAAGTATGGGAACAAAAAAGAAGAAGAGAGTGAAAAGGAGGGGGTTTACTTGCAACTAGGAATGAGAATTGAATGGGTTGTTAGACAAAGCATAGATCAAACAAATGTGCAGATACACTTGTAGAATTCAAAGCCCAAGAATACCACTTAAAGGCAAATGGAATGTCAAATAAGACTTTCAGGAAGCGATCAGCCGTACCAAGTTGAGAAAGCTTGCCACTATATGGTCTCAGCTTCAATTCTTCTTCAGCTGTTGGTGCCATCTTTATCAAAGTTTGAATAAACTCCAAAGGAAGCTCATTACCTGATTCAGTTTGATAGCTTAGCAGGTTTTCATAGGCTATAAAGGTATCATAAAGCAGAAACAAAACTCAACTTCGAGAAAACATCTTTGGAAAAATACAGCAATATAACCATCGACATACTAACTCCTTTCTGCATGACAATTGAACAAATCGGTCAATCTGCTTGTTAAGCTTTCCTGAGGAAAGCGTTCACTTCAATTTTGTCTTTTAGAAGATGTGTATTACTCTTCTCTCCATCTAATCATCTTTGCATTCCACCTCCAGGCACAAAATTTTTGCCATAATATAAACTCTCAAACCTAAACCGCGTGTTAGACATTTTATAATTTCAGTATGTTCTTATCTAATGTTGAAGTTTTATTGCTTAATGGGAATGGACAATTTGAATCAATTACGATATTAGTGAGCGAAATATATAGCTGTAATCCACTATCAAGCTTGCAGCCCTGAGTGCTCATCAAAGATGAAAAGGCATATAGGACTTTCCCCTATTTGGTGGGGATTAAAATCAAATTTTTAATAGATTTTGATAAAAGTTGATGGAATGTGTGGTTGAAAAGTTATGGTTCTCATGAAATATGTGGTTAAAATTAATTGTTGACTTTGGTGTAGATTAAAATCTAGGATTTTCACCTAAAACATTTCTACGAACCATCAAATCCTCTCAAACGGAGAATATCCCAAGCAAGGATCCTAAGAAAACTGGTTAGAAATCATTTAACTCTAGACATTTCATCGCATAAAAAAAATTGTGAATATATAGATAAATTGCAGCAATATGCTATAAAGGAGTCATTTTAAAATGCTTTTATAATCGAATACTACCAAGTAGTCACAAGACAAACAAATCATAAATTTCTCACTTGGAAGAGACACTAAAATAAATTGCAAAATGAGGGGAAAAAATGACAATAGGAAACATTTGAGGACCAGGAGCTCTATCTCAGGTTTTAAACCATCATTAACACATAGACACTTGCTAAGACAAGAATGCCCTCTCGCACACAAACAAAAACAAAGAAAGGGGGGAACCATAAGGTAATTTATGAAATGTGTCATGAATCAACATTTATGACCACCACTGTTAGAATATTATAATCCAGTCTTGGACTTCCAAAAACTTAAGCATCAAATATATGAAGACTTGGTTTTCACTGAGGCTTGATGTAGATAGAGCATTTTTTTAACTTTCTATGTTTTTTTCTCGTCGGGGCAGAAATAATTAGTTAAGATACGTTGGATGCTCACCATGAAGCATAAAACTAGACAAAATATTTTTTTTGGCGATTTGATCATTCTTTGAAGTCCGTGCGATTTCCCTTCTAGCCGACATCTACATCATCAGTAATCTTCTACTCTGCTACATGTATCCCAAATTCAAAAATGGAACAGAGAAATAAACTCACCCTCTCGAAGTGCATCACAACTTCTTCTGTAGTCACATTTTAATGCTTTGAGAAGAACCAAAAGATTCTGTGACTTTTTTGAACCAATTATTTGAATAAATTGGGCTGAAGAATCTTGAGATGAAAAGTATTTCTTGGCCCCATTTTTATTTTTTCAGCAGGGGTATAGTCATATATGGTCTCTATGATCTCTTCATTGAACCTTACAAAAAAAAAAAGGACATTCCGCCAGAGTGTCTCTCATACAGCTGGACTCATTCCATTCATGAACAGCATCAACAATTAGGGGAAAAAGTATACTTACTGGAATGAACCAGATTTGATCCAATGCCATACCATTGAATTATCAGAGTTCACCAAAACCTTGTCCCAAAAGAAAAGTTCAGCTTAGCTTGAAGGAGCACCTGCATCTCCCCTGAAGTAGATCCAAGAAGTGGAGCTGGTTTCAAGCCAACTGGAGGCAGCCTTGGTGGAGGGACACCGCCTGGAGGTGGTGATGGGTGAGGACCAGTCTTGATGCCAGAACTTATAGCAGGTAGAGGAGGTGGTGGTGGGTGAGGACCAGTCTTGATGCCAGAAGGTATAGAAGGTGGAGGAGGTGGTGATGGGTGAGGATCAATCCTAATACCAGAAAGTATAGCAGGCGGAGGACGAGGGCCACCAGATGAAAGTTTTATAGGTGGTGCTGGTGGTGCAGGTAGAGGGGGCAGGGGAGGAGCTGTCTTGCCTGGAGGTAGTTTAGGAGGATCTACCCTTCCAGAAGGCGGCTTCAAGGCGGCTTCTGTACAGGCTATCCAGAAGTACCCAACATTCCAGGTGGTATCTGCACAGAATCATCTGCTGAGCTTATGGTGGCTGGCATGCGGCAGTAATGGTTCCAACTGGAATCTCAATTTTGGAATCGCTCACGGAATTAGACTTCATATAAAACTAGCTGCTAATTTTGTTATGGTTCATTTGTTATTAAATGATTGGTTACTAAGCTTTTCATCATTCACTGAAGTTTGAAGACCAAATGACTTCTGTGAAGAGGCTGAAAGATCGAAATTAAAGAAAGAATCAGGACAAGGAAAAGCTAAATGATAATCATAAGATGACAACGCAAATTAGGAAGCAACAAATGTGCCAATGGTATAGTCACCTAAGCTTAAGCTGAGAAGAGGGCTTTCATCATTGCTTGCTTGACAGTACATCTGAAGAAGAACTATGTTCACCAGATGTAGGCTGCAAACCTGAATCATTTAACTATGGACTAGGTGAAGAAACTGCTGTTGCTGGTGATCCTCCAAATCTCTGAATTAACTCGCGCCTTCTAGAAGAATTTGGCCTGGCAAATAAAATCCTTCAAATCCTTTTCTTCTTCAGATATAGGAAACATGAGATTTCTTTCCCGTAAACAGTCCGTCATAATTTGCTTAACCTGTGGGTGCAAGACATTGGCAGTTTCACTCATATCTGCTTTGGATGATGACAAAAGTTCCTCGTCCGTTGGCCACTCCTCTGAGACACATACATCAAGTATTCCTAAAGCTTGTCTGGAGTGCATCACATCAACTCAAGCCAACAGTTTATCCTCATCAATTCAGCCTACGGTAATGGAAATCCATCAGACTATGCACGCTCATTCTAGATGTGTATACTGCTATGACATAACAAGTATTAATAATTCTAGTCAAGTTAGAAATGATAGCTTCTATATAATTGTGAGACTTTGCAATTCACATGATTATTTTAAATTAATAACTAGAAGTACTTTTATATAGTCACAGAAAAGAACGTCGACCGAAAAGGCAGATTGTGAAATGGTAGTTACACAGACACAAAATTACTTCTCCCTTGGTGTATGAAATACAATTATTGAGATATCAATTCCATGTAAAAGGGGAGACATCATCGTCAACATCAACAACAATAACGAGCTTGAAACCTGTAAGCACATTGATGTAACAGTAAGAAAATTTAGGACAGATCATCAACAATACTTGGGCCAATGAAATATAATTTTTAAATAATGTATGTCTCATCGAGCTTTGTAATAGTTAAATCCTTTTTGCTACATCTTTGATAAGTACAAAAATTTTTATTTCAACACACAAAGTGATGGTGCAACCTATTTACCGAAACCCACCTCCACCTTCTATTGCATCATACAAATTTCTTTATGAAGCAAAAAATTGAAGTTAAACAATTTGAAGTGAGAACGAAAAAATAATCTAGAAAGTAACAGAGTAGCATTGTATCAAATGGGACTCATGAAAAATGTCAGTTCATTAAAATTTGATTAAAGATGTTCTTGAAACCTTCTCCCAAATGATAACCCTGCAATATTGTGTTAAATGTGAAGGAAACAAATTTTATCTGGAATCATCATCGCCTATGATCTAACTTCTTTCATTCCCATCCATTCCCAAAATGAAGAATAAGTAAAGGAATACAAAAAGGAATTTTGGAGTGAAATGCTGTCATTTATCTATCTTTTACACACTAACTATAGTCTCTACCAAAAAGGAAAAGAAATTTCCTTCCACAGTATCAAAAGCACGTTAGTATTGGTCGGTTCCAACGCAAAGACAACACTTATTACAGAATACATGGTTCTTACTAGCACATGAAGTATTAGAAGACTCCTCAACCAATAAGGTACGTATAGAATACACAGAAACTCTTGGAAAGATTGGTTTTAACACCTTGTTTATTCTAAATATTAATTTTAAATAGGTCGTAAGTCGCTCAGACAGTAAATAGATTTGCAATTATATTTAAGTCCACTAGTAGAACACTGAAATAACTAGTCATGGTCAGCATGAAGGATTAAATGAAGTATGTTACTTTTATACTTGTGTTTCAAAACAATTCAACGAAGTTCCATTTCTTTCTGAAACAGGAGTGTACATAAAAATTTCAATTGAAATGTTAGATTCATTTATGCGAGAGATGATGATAATACTAGGAAAAAAAAAACACACATAAGGTTTATTGGCCGCAAAAGCGATAATTATAACTACATCATAGCTTTCACCACCTCCCAGAACTAAATTTGTATATGAAAGCAATTCAGCCAAAAAGATATGGCGACTAAGATAAAGAATCAGTCATAAGCAATGAAATTGAATAAGATAAGCAATTATCTCAAAATTTAAACATAGCATTGAATAAAATGTGTTTTATGTACACAAATTGAACTCTAACAAGAGTAACAGCTCAGTACCATCTCCTGATTTATCTCCCCGGAGTTGATTAGCTAAGCCAGTAAAGGTTCTTGAGCCTCCCACTTGCTCTCCCCACATGGCGCTACCAAATTGGAAGGCAGAAAAACAAAGATTAAATCTAGATGTACATTCTTGTTGACATTCCCCCTATGTATCAAAATCTTATCAGTGATGTGAAAACATATTGGAAAAATCAATGGTTAAGATGGATGTCATGTCAAAGGATGTTAAACTTAATGTAAAAGTTAATGTACACGTAGCTCATTTCAAAAACAAAAGCCATGAAATAAACAACACTTATACCCATCATTTATTGAATTATGGTAATCTCAATTGTATCCAATGTCTTTTATGTAGGTCAAGTGTTTACAGCATTTTTCAGTCACCTCTCAAGAATTCAACGCAAAAGCTCAAGAGTGTATTCAGATCACACTGTTATAAGCAAAATGCCAAGAAACTGAACAAAACCTAAAAATGAAACACACCCAAAAAGACGATAAATTCTTGAATTTTGATGAGGTGAAGCGATGATGGAAAAATTCTAAAACTTGGAGGTTTAGGGGTAGGGCCCAAAAGATTGAAAGTTTGAAATATTGATATGAAAAATAGGATGGGAGAATCCTTAAGTTGATCAAGGAAAATTCTTGTCAAGAAATCATTTTTCTATCACCGATGCAGTTGAATGCATGCTGACAAGGGTTTACTATTTTTTGGCAGCCCATCTTAATTTGTTTATTCACGAGTTTCCGGAATTTTTGTTCGTTCTATTTTTTTCATTTTTCTGATATTTGCAATTTTTACTTTATTATTCCATTTTTATCTTTTTGATGTTTCTAGACATTCAATCATGGTGCATAGAGATAATACTTGACATAATACCAAATGACAACTTATTATTGAACTGTTTAAAACACCGTCAATTTTTTCAACCAATCATATCTTGTCAACACCTATTATGTCACCTACTTTCTGATAAAAACCATAACATGTCAATAATTAGAGTAAAACTTTGCAATATGATGCAACTTAAAAATATCGCACACATAGAACGATAGATGTGATTTTGAAAAACCAAAAGTCGCATATGATTGTTCTAAAAACAACATTCTCTTTTGACAATTTCTATCAAGATTGGATTCCATCTTGCCACATTACGATCTTATCATGTATTCTATTGCCTGATAGTGTACATAATACCATAATATAATATTTAATACCATGATTTAAGAAGTCATTTGTGTATTCCACGTGCTGTAGTTTTTATATTTCTACAAAATCAACATGTTAGACTAATTTGCTTGAGACGTTCCACCATCCGAATACGTCTTTGGGATTCTGATCTCCAAAAGTACGTCGTTTTTCACATTCGCTTCCAATTTTCTCCAATCCGAGTTCTCAGGCAGTTCGAGCCTACGAACATAGCCATGTTCCCACCAATGACTGCTTCTCCAGTCCTTTATCCTGGGATCTTTGTGTTGCCTCCATTGCCCACTAATCTCCAAAACCTTTCCACCTTCAACACAAACTTGAAGGCTATTATTGCCTACTCCCGTTCCTGCTATAACAAATTAGCATCTTCAGAAGAAAATTCTCCATTCTACTGATCAAGGCAATAGAGAAAAATGATTTTTGCGGTCGACCCTAAATTATTGAGAATAACGAAGAAAATGCTATGGAGTCTCACAAAAATATGTTTGGCCGAGCTTAAATTATTTTCTTGACTTTTCTTGAATTTAAGCTACGCAAACATGCTCGATCCATCAATCCTACTGAACCATAAAATCCAAGAAAAAAGCCTATTCAAGAGCCAGTTTGATACGTTCGACTGGATATGATTAGTTAAAACTTTAAGAACACTCTCACCAGGTAGTTCAGCTTTCAGAACACAACCGGCATCAGTTTGGAACCAATCCACACTGCGCTGGCCAGAGCTATGGAGATTGGGCAGCAATACATTAGACTCAAACTCCCACAGAGGAAAGGCATCAGACGGATCAAAGAATTTTCCGAACAACAACGGACTGAACAGAGACCTTTCGTCGAACACCTTATGGACAGTCGGATTTTCCTTCCCCGTGATGGCTGCAAACGTTTCTTCTTTCAGCGGATGACACCATTTTTTTGGGTTTTGATCTTCTAATTGAATCTCCAGTTGTCTGCAACTGGTCATCGACGATTAGAAAACTTGAATTTCTGCAGAGAGAGCTAGAGATTTCTATACATTTTATAATGGGCCTTCAAAAAGTAGAAGAATCAATTCCGCGGGGATCAGCGAATGGCTGTAAATATCAGGGAATCTAATTCTCTTCTAGAAGTGCCGATAAATTATCAGAAAGAAAGAAAGAAATGGTGTCGAATTGATTGGGCATGGAAGAAACTAGTGTCAATTTCTACTGATTGACATATGCCTTTTTCTAAAGGCGTGTCTTTTAAGATTTTTTTTTTGGCGAAAAAGCCTTTGAATTTGTTGCAGAATATACCTTAACTTTTTATTTTTACGATAGTAATCTCAAACCTTCCATTTTGATTGCAGAAGTCCACTTAACAGATTTTTACCAGAATTCTATTAGTCAACACTCAAATTGAAATTTTGACTCAAATTGACAAATTAAATAAGAGGCAAATGATATATTTACAGATTTTACAATAAACAATTTAAATAACAAAAAATAAAAAGGAAAAAGAGAAATATTGTTCCTCTTCCCCAAATCTCCCCTCTCCACTAGGGCTGCATAAAAAAATCGCGAAATCGTAAATTAAACCGCAACCGTTGGTTCGAGTCCACGTGGACCCGCGATTTGTCTTCCCCCAAACCGTTTCAAAATGGTTTGGTTTAGGTTTTGATTTTCAGAAATCGCACAAAACCAAACTAAACTGCACTTTTTTAATTAAAAAAATATTTTATGAAATTATAAATTCTCATATATAATTTTATTAAAATATATGATTATGCAAAATCACATTAATGCCAAGTTCAATGTTATCTAAAAAAGGTCTATTTGAAGGTTATCACATTTTCACATTAACTTACTGCACTCTAGTTCTCAACCTTAGAATCATAGCGGCCGTCCATTCCCTCAGTCAATAGCCTTAGCTTGCTGCAGTATCTTACACTTCATGCTGACTTTGAGATATCCAATGTGAAAACATGGAAGAATGTAGGTGCTCATTAAGGAACTTTCAGTATAATATGATGAATTTAATGACACCTAAATTTAATTAAGAAAAATTAACTCACCAAACTACCCCCCTTAATAAGTAGCTAAATTTTACTTTCACTAGAAAGATCTTGGTGGATTTATATAGTGTAATACTTATCTATGATATATATAGTATAACAAAATAAATATTAAATTATCGACAATTTTTCCAATAGAAGACTTTCGTTAGTAAATTTTCGTTGCTAATTCGTTAGTAAATTTTTTAAAATAAAAAAATTATAAATTAAATATTTGAACGATGGATTTTCCAACGGATGATTCCGTTTTAAACTAGAATAAAATAGTAAAACAATTACCAACAGTAAAATTTTTGTTGAAAATTTTTGAAAAATTAAAACTTAAATACTACTGAATATTTTCCGAAAAAACAATCCATTGAAAATTTCATTTTCCCCACTAAAATTTCATTTTCCTAGTATCGAAACAATTTTTCATAATTTGTTTGTACAAGAGAAATTAAAAATCGAGATCTTAATATTCTTGCTTCGGGTCTGTCTAAGTTTAGTTTACATGTTCTTTGACAGTAAGATGAACCGGTTGGTTCAGTTATTAGAATGCTTTCTGAATCTGGCATTTGATGAACGTTTTAGGTGTTATTCAATGCCTTTTGTCCCAATATCGTGCTAAAAAATCTCAGTTGTTGATAGAAATATAAAAATTAAAGGAGTTATGCAAGTTTCACTAAGATGGTTGAGACTAAAATTTTGGTTGAGGGCAAAGGATTTTGAACTCTTTGCAGTCTCAAAGGCCATAAAATACTACAAACATAACATCAAAATTGGTCATTGTTGCTCTCTCACCAGGGCCCTCAAAATTGGTCACTATTGATATTTATGCATACTGTTTCTTAGTTGCTTGTTAATATCATTAATAACGACTAATATATATTTTGATATTTGCATATCTGTCGAATCACGTGTTAGAATAGGGGATATTTATCCAATTTTTATCAAATAAGAAGTTAGTACTCTTGTACTTATTCTAATATTGTTTGTTGTAAAATTTGAGTGGAGTGCACGTTGCTAGATGCTAATTTGATACTATTTTTTTGTCTTCTTGTTTATATATTGAATTTTAGACAAATATGAATGTAATTTAACATTTAATATTATTAGTTCTCATTTAAATTTATATGTTAACTTGTTTTAAACATATAACTATAATGTTGATAGGTAAATCATGGATTAAAATTGAACCAAGCCGCAAATAATGGTTTGGTTTGAAAAATGAAAAGATTTGGTTTGGTTTGGAATTTTTCCAAATCGCAAACCGCATAAATGGTTTGAGTTGAAAATATGACACAAACCGTTCAAACCGAACTGTGTTCACCCCTACTCCCCACCAATCCCCATCACACCCCACCACACACAAGTCCAAACAAATCAAAATCGCCGACGACTGCCAACTGCAAGACACTGTCAACCACCACACCGTCCCACAAAACAAAAAATCAACATCATTCCCACCCTAAACAGAAAAACAAATCAAAACATAATGGTTCAAAACAAAACCAAACTGTGAAAAATTTTCGTTTTACGAATCAACACAATCTCCATTGGGTGTGCAACGGTATGAATTTAATCTGCTTGTGAAATTTCTAGTTTTGATGTTGGAGTGGTGGTGACTATTATAATTGATGGCATAGCAATAAAGGGAAGAAAAATAGTAGCTTTTGGAAGCATAACCAAAGCGAGTGCAAAGCTTTTGGAGGCACCACCAAATCTGAAAAACTCCGAAGCTTCCTGACTTCCTCCAGTTCTCGTTCAACTTCAACACCATCTTTACCTATAAAATCAAGAATCAACTGAGAAAAAAAAGCACAGGCCCAAGAACAAGATTTAAGGATTCCAGCACCAGCCATTTGGTGGCGGCGACGGTGCCAACATTGTGTGGTGGCGATGGAGACCGACTATTGGGCGACGATGCTAGCAGTGCGGGTGAGGTATGGGAAATGAAGTGGGTTTAGAGGGTGTTTGGGAGTGATTTTTGGGAAAATAATTGATTTTTGAATAGTGAGATGATGAGAAATGTGTGGTTGAAAAAGAAGAATAAGTTATTGATGTGATGGAAATATTATTTTATTGAAAAATGTGTGATTGAAAATGAGAATTGATTGAAAAAATTTACAAAAAAATGTGAAATTTTAGGAACCGTTGCTTCAACTATCCCTTTTTTTTAAAAGGAAAATTAGGGTTAGGTTTTATGGGTGCTTCTAAAAAAAAATTGTCAAAAATTTGAAAGGAAAACGGAAAAATACAAATATCGAGAAAAAAATCTTGGGAAGCCCTAAAAGATAAATTCTTCTTCTTGATAAGGTGTGGAATTATGACGAGCTGATATGATCAACTCGTAACGCGATGTGACGTGGCATGGCGTGGACTACTATAAATTGAGGTTGTAGCCAAAGCACAAGCAGTCAGTATGCTTGTGCAATGTTGACGCCCCAAGTGTGGCCAAGCAATTTTGATTAATTTAAAGATTTGGAATGAGGAAGGAAAAGAATTTTAGAAGTAAACATTGATTTTTTTACGAATGACTTAGAAAACCAGATAAGGTTCAATGTTCATGTTGCTCATTTCGTCAAGCTCTTCGTACACAAGCAGCCAAAGATGCTGAGTCAACAGTGGCCGTGACCTATGTGCTTCGACTGATTTTAAACCAACAATAGTTATAGATCCCTAGCATGTTTAATTTTACAAACTTAGGTTCCCATAGTGATTGGAACTATTAACATAAACATCAAAATTATATATTTGAAGAGGATTGTTAAGTTGTTTGACAGCTTTACCCTCTAAATTTAAATAATGTGAAAGTCACATATGATTTTAGAGTCTATGGGCGTGTTTGTTTCTCATTTGTTTCCCATTAAAATGAAAAATATGACCGTTATCAATTACGTCAAGCCACCATTTTTTATTTTTCATCTCTTGTGTGGGGTCCATAACGACTATATTTTTCATTCTCATTCTACAAATAATAAAAATCAAACTGGATATTGATAGTTTTGATTATGTGGGGACCTATGTTTATAGATTTTAATAGGTTATAGTTCCAAAAATTCACTTTTGATGTTTGGAAACCCAGAGCTGTGATATGCGAAAGATTGGGCTATTACTAATTTTTCCCTTTGTTTTATCCTCCTTTGGTGATGTCCGAGCCTTCATCAAAATAAAAGATTAAAAGAAGTAACAATGTCTATTACATCGAAGGTGGTGGTGAGAGTCAAGGATCCTAATGTTCGATAGCAAAAAAGTCTACCTTTAGTTGCCCTTCTTGAGTTGTCATATGCAAAGGAACATATGCGAGAGAAGGCAACAAAGTGTTCTAGAGAATTATGAAAGCGTGAAGAGTAGATAAGGAAAAAATTTGTAGTGATCAAGACTTTGACAACATGATTATTGATATAAGCAGTGATGTGGATGACTCTAATGCAGTGTTCTAAAAAGCGTGATGAAAACGCTTCGACTTGAGCCTAAGCGGGAATTAAGCGGTCAACGAGAATGTTGATCGCATAATGCGCACCTTAGGCGACCTAGGCGTGCCTAGACACGCTTAATTCTTAATTATTTATTATTTTTTCCTAACAAAATTTTTTCATTTTCTCACCCTATTATATTATATTGGAGTCCGCCTAGGCGCGCGTAGACACTCTTAATTCTTACTTATTTATTATTATTTTTCAAATAAAAACTTTTCATCTTCCCACCCTATTATATTATATTGGAGTTCGATAAAGAATTAGATAAGATTTAAGTTACAAACTATCTATGTTATGTAATTATGATCTTGAAACTTGTCTTTTTTGTAGAAATTATTAAGTACATACAATATTTTATAATTTTAGATGTTTGGTATGTATTATATGAATTATTGAATACTTTTTACAATGATTAAAATTTTAAAATCAAAAAATATTTTTTTACGCCTAAACTTCGCCTAAACTCGTAAAACTTGAAACTTGGCATTCACACCTAACCACACTTTACGTTAGAACACTGCTCTAATGTGTGTCATATTATAAATATTTGAGATTGAAAATTAGTAACTAATATTTAAGTCCAATTAATAATCTCATTGTTTAAGTTGATTCATAAATAAACAAACTTTATTTTTAATCACACATTTCATTAAATCAATAAGTATTATCTATTTATCGTGTGAAAGGATTAATTTGCATTGTTGGACCCGGCTCCTGGCACAAAATGTTAAGGGCGTTCTCTTCATGTTTCAGTTTTGTGTTTTGAGTTTTGAATTCGTTTTGTGTTTTGGGTGTCCATTTTGAGATTGTTGAAAACTCATTATTTTTGTCGTTTTAAAAAAATATTTCTCAACCCGTGTTTTTTGAGTTTTGGCAGATTTGTGAAGAAAACAGTCAAAATATAAAAAAATTGTTTTCTGTTTTCTTCACAAAATTTTCAGCCGTTTTCAAAAACTCGTTTTCGAAAATGGGAAAGAGAACGCGTTTTCAATGTTTTGGAAAAACGAAAACAGAAAACGGCTTGAAAACAGCAAAGAGAACGCTCTTTTAACTTTTTCGTTTGGGGAAACAAAACAAGCTAAATCGAGAAAAGAAGTCTAGTTTGATGGATCCACATAGCTGCTCATTCGAATAAAAGATAATTTAGGTCCCGTTTGACCCACATTTTCATTTTCATTTTCATTATTATTCTTCTACTCATTTTCAACCACACATTCTTCAATAAAATAATATTTTTCATCACATCAATAACTTTTCCTTCTTTTTCAACCACACATTTCTCATCATATCACTATTTCAAAATTCATTTTTCTCAAATAATCTCTATCAAACACACTTAATTTACAATAACCTATAATCCATAAAGAAATTAAGTGTTCATGTGAAAGTGATCTTTTAGGAAATATGCAGTTAAAAATTAAGAAAAATTTATGGAAAATATGATTAAAATGACCGTGGAAAGAAGTGATTTTCAAATAATCATTTTCAAACAAAGGCTAAAGCTTATGTTTAATTCAATTTTTTTTATGATGACGTAAAAGAAGTGAAGAATCGAATGAACAAAATGATTAAGCCCCTGTTTGGTAGCCATTTTTTGGGAGAAAATGTATTTTTGAATAGTTGATTGATGGAGAATGTGTGGTTAAAAATTAAGGAAAAATTTTGGGTTTGCATGTAATATTATTTTATTGAAGAATGTGTGGTTGAAAAGAAGAGAGAGAAAAATGCATTTTGAAAAAAATGACTACCAATCAGGGACTAAGTCAAATTTATTCAAAGTAACACTTAAAACAATAACTCCCTCAAATTTTTGTAAGACTATTCATATGGATTATGCCCCTATTTGGTATAGATTAAAATTCAAATTCAAAGTCAAAGTCAGCAATTAATTTCAATCATATATTTTTATGGATTTCACAACTTTTCCACCATATATTTATTCAACTTTTATCAACATCTATAAAAAAAATGAAAAATCTGATTTTAATTCTCACCAAATTGGTGCTTCGTATAGTCTGGTATGGTGTCTATAATGTTTATAGCAAGGTAAATTTATGATGGAGAAGTTTATGGTACTTATGTATCATATAAAATGTGTGGATAAAAAACTGATTTGACAAAAAAATAAAATAAAATTGGTAGTCATTGTTAATTAAATGAAAGTGCACTATTGGTCCCTTGATACCTCGTAAATAATAAATACCGCCTTTAATTCAACTAATAATAAAAAGCTAAATAAAATAATAATAATAATAATAATCCCAGGTTCGAATCCTAAGGAGGAGAATTTGGGGTAGTTCACTGGAAACGCACTCAAACCCTAACCAACTTGGACATATCCCTCGATTTACCCTCATACCAAGGTCTAGAGACGGGCAAGTGTGGGCGCGAGTAATAGCGCGTAATCCAAAATAATAATAATAAAAAGCTAAATGATAATAAAAATGAACATAAATTAAAATGAAAACACATATTCGGCGTTATCATCTCTCAAATCAGATAATCTTGCACCTTGTCTTCATTTGGTATCTAATAGTGACGGCAAAACCATTTTAGCCTGAATTTTATTCGCTATTCTCACCGTCTCCAATCTCATAATGAATTTATCATAATATGGAGAACCATTCCGCTGCCTTGTTTGAATACTGTTTATAAATTGTTAATAATTGATAAAATCATTTTTTATCCATATATGTCGTGAGATACATTAATATTATGATTTAAATCATTTATAAACAACTCCGAAAATACTTTCACTAAAGAGGTATCTTCACATAAGGTTCTCCTCTATGTACTTCCCATGTGCCAAACTTGTCGCTTGAAGTCTATTATATGAACAAGTGTAGAGAAACTTGAGATCTCGAGTTAAATAATCGGGGTTTTGAAGGGTGGATCTCCATCAATAGCATGTAAAACTACGTGAAGGAGGCTGAGTCCAAAGTTCAGTTAGAATGATGGAATATCCAAATATGTTATATAAGTTGAGGAATTCTTAAATTTTACAATTAGATGGAACATATTTTAATATACTTAGGTTTTGTTAGAAATGAATGTCAAATATTTTGGGAGTCAGCTGATGTTCCTAATGACCGCCTTTCATCATAGCATTTACGCAAAAATGAGATAGCCATTTGCCAATACTACATTGTTGGCCTACATATTGTTTCATGAAAAATTAAAAAAAGCACATCAAATTAAAGCATGAGAATACCCGTTATTGGATGAGGCAACGACCTTGCCTTCGCGCCAATTGTTGCAAATTTCATATGTCACTTCCTTGGGAGATATCTTCTGGAATTTATTTATAAATTTAGGTTGAATATTAATTTTAATCATACATTTATAATTATTATTTACTATTATCGACACATTTTGTGGGACTCACTACTACTAATTTTTTATTTTTTTTTACTATTCCTATACATTATCCATTTATAAATTTGATAGAATAGAGTTTGTAATAATGATTTTTGGAGAATGTATGGTTAAAAAGTAAAAAATAATAATTTGGGGTTTAGGTATAAAATTATTTTATTAGAAGAATGTGTGATTGAAAATGAGTTTGATAAAAAAAAAAAGAGTTTTTTTAAGATTGGGGCACTAATAAGGGCTCATTGTAAACCATACATTCTTATTATAAAATAATGGATAATTGCAGCCGCGATCTCTAACATTTGCGTTTTTTGCAAACTTTACCCTAACCTTCACTTTGTACGAGCCCAAACCTTTCATAAATTCGCACATAAGGTCTAAATGGATGGAAAACGTCAATTTGACCGTTAGTTGACCAGAAAAGTCAAAATGTAATCAATTTTGACCAAAATAAAAAGGACAAATTGGTATATTTACATTTTCTCAAATATTAAATATTAAAACAATTAAACTAAAAATAACAAAAAAGGAAATCTTCTCCTCCTTCCCGTGGCTGCCAACACCAACACCACCACCATACCCAACCCCCACCTTAACCAAACCCAAAATTCTTCTTCTTCCCACAATCGTCGGCACCACCACAACTTCCACGCTGACAACTAATCACCCACCTCCTAAAATCACCACCATTCCACAGGTAAAGTCATCGCCCATAACCACCTCGCAAAATCACCACCATTCCACAGGCTTAAGCCACCGCCCAAAACCACCTCACAAAATCAATCATGCCCACTACCGCCCCTAATACACGATGCTTACTGTAAATATTGATATATTTTCGGTTTCCCTCTTTTATCGTGGTCTGTCATATATATCTTTCGATTTCTGGTTTCAGAATTCGGTGCTTGGGATCATCCTTGCCACTCAACACTTCGGGAATCCACTTACTGCAGTGTCGTATGCAATTTTCAATGTGTGTCACTCGATCTTTGGTAGAGCTTTGGCCAAGATATGGATACGCAGCATCCCCAACTAAAATTAAGGGTTCTTGCTACTGAATCACAACTAGTAATTAGGATTTGGGATGGGGAAAGAAAAAGATGAGATTGCAATGTTCTTGTTGCGAGGGTTTTGCAATGTAGATTGTGGGAACTGAGTGTGGATTTGGGTGGTTTTTTGGCTGGAGAATGGTGGTGGTTTTGGGCAACGATTTTGGGAGGTGGTTTTGGTTTGGTTTGGTTTGGGTTGGGTTGGGTTGGGTGGGGTGGGATGGGGTGGGTGAAAAAGATGATGAATAGTTCCTTTTTTATTTTTATTTATTTTTAGTTAATTGTTTTATTATATGGTTAAATAATAAAGTTACATTTTTACCCTTTAAAATGGTCAAAATTTGGTCAAAATCAATTTTATTGGTCAACTAACGGTCAAATTGGATGGTTTCTATCTGTTTGGACCTCGGGTATGAATTTATGAAAGGTTTGGGACTCCAAGTGGTACAAAATGAAAGTTAGGCTAAAGTCTACAAAAAAACGCAAAGGTTAGGGACTGCGGCTGCAATTATCCCTAAAATAATTTTGCCTGTGAATCCCTAACTTCTCTACTTTTTAACTATGTATTCCCAAATTTCTTAAAATCTGTTCTTAAAAGACCTATATCAATGTCGCACATTTTCTATAACGTGATTATGTCGCAAGTGTAGGGTATCAAATTTTGTAATATAGTAAAGGAGTTAGGATATTGAACTCACAAGGATTGTAATTCAATTTCTACTAAGTATTATAATTGTATAGCCTTTATTTTATCTAGACAAATGAAAATTAAAATCAACGATTTTAACTAAATTAACGTGATGAATGTGGTGCAAGTTCAATGGATGCAAATGATATGAATTAAATCAAGAGGAAAATGTCTAGGGAATAATTTCACATAACTATCAATTATAATTCAATTTAGTCCAACTGTTCTAATCAAATTTCCATGTTTAAAAACAAGAATTTTAAAGTATTTCTCTCCCCTATCTCGAGTGCTGGTTAAAAATAAATCATAGATTTCAATCTCAATATCTCTATTCCGAATTAAAATCAAAGATTTATCAAATTTATGATTCTTTTATGGAGTAAACATCATAGATCATATACTTTCTCTCGAAATCTGTAAAATTTACGTTGTGTCAATCCTATGATCCCGCCTGAATTTCCTTCTCTCAAGTGCCGGAATAGACTAGCATTAATTCATGACACAATTGATTTGAAAGCATTAATTTCATGATACAATTAAACATATGTGAAAAATCAAATAAAAATAACTATGATAAAATCAAATCATAATCTCAAATATTGCTACATCAAACCCTAGAATATGAATTTAGTTCATGATGTAATATATGGAAATACTCAAATTCATACAAGAAGACATAGGGAAAATAATAGAAAAAACTAGGATTGTAGATTTTCAATTTCTTCCTTGATGTTCTTATTGCCTCTTGATTTCTCATTTGAATTGTAGTTGACTCCTTTTGAATTGTCTTCAATCTTGCCTCCCTTCAATTGCATTTTTGGCCGACTGAATTCTTCTTCCAAAAATAGGTCTTTTTAATTGTATTTATAGAATCTTGAAGTCCTTGGATAAATTAGGATTAAGTTGGGTCAAGAAGATAGTCCAAAAGTATAAAAAAACCTAATCCCGCATGGCGGCCCCTCAACGCCGCCTATTCTGGTGATTTTCAGCAAGGTGGGCACCGCGACGCCCACTTAAGGTGAAACGAAAGTTGCGCGTCCTTCAGTATTTTTACCATAACGTTTTTGTTCGATATCCGATTGATGTGATTTAAGATGAGTTGGAAAGGTGACTCAAAGGACTACAACCTTTTTTCAAATATCATTTTCCAATTCGATCATTTGATATGTCGAAATTGGGCTTAATATGAGACTAAAAATTCGAAGCATAACTTTTTCGGTTGAAAATTGATGTGTGATCATACTTCGACTTTATTTTATCCCTTTGACATATTTCTTCATCCAATTGACTCCTAACACTTTCGGATCTTCATCGTTAGGTCCGACACAACTTTTGAGTATTTGCAATTTAGTCCCCAAACTTTAGATCTCTTACGATTTAGTTATTTTCTTCAATTTTGTCAACTTTTGCTTATTTCCTTCAATCTAATCAACCTATATCACAACATCAAAATACACATTAAAACGCTCTAAAACTCATAGGAATTAACTAAACATCAAGTTTAGATGATATCTAAAGTATGAGTAAAATACACTCATCAATCAACTAGGCCCTAAGCATGGCATCGATGCGAGGAGGTATTTAGTATATATATGCAATACAGGGGAATTTAACCTCTTCAACATCTCAATTTTTGAAAAAAAAAAAAAAATGAACTGACAAACAAGTTTTACAAGTATAAACACTACAAAAGTGTTGAATGAGGAGGACTGAACGTAAACGGACAATATTAACCCCTATTTGGGTCTCAATTTCTGTAACTCATATTTTTAAAACTCATTTTTAATCACTCTCCCAATAAAATTATTTTACAAGTGGACCCATAACTTTTTTTTCCACTTTTTAATCACACATTATCTAAAAAAAATTCTCTTTACAAAATTTTTCTGAAAAAATCTCAACCAAACATGGTCTAAAGAAGGAAAATTTATTCTTGTTTGACAAGGCTTTTTACGATTATAATTTTGCGGTCTCATGAAATGTGTTATAAAAAATGAATAAAAGTTGTAAATCCAATGAAATATGTTATTAAAAATGAGGTTTGATCAAATTAAAATCTTAAAAAAAAACTTTCGTCAAACAGAGACTAAGGGTCTGTTTGAGCCGGATTAAAATCTGATTTTAATCTAAGTTAAAATCAAACAATCAATATTAATCATATCTTTCATGGGTCTCACATCTTTTCAACCACACATTTCAAAAACTTCTATTACAATCTACTAAAAAATATAATTCTAATCCCCACCAAACACCCTATAAAGCTTTGTTCATAATTCCGTATAATATTGTCTACTAATCTTGATATACAATAACCCACAAATAACTGTTGTTTACCTTCAAAAGGCAAGATGTGTACATCAAACAACTTGAGGAAAAGAAATGCAGTCACTTATTAGGTGCAAAAGACCACTTTGAAAAGCAACAAAAACAGTCTTATTCAAGAAGTTAACAACACACACATTTTTATATATATACATGGATCGTGGATGGATGGAAAGTGGGATGTATCAAATTTGACCAACATGGGCTAAAGAAGAAGCCTCTTAAAAAGGACAGAGAAATGCTACACAACACCAAGAAATGAATGGATATACCAACAAAAACTCACCTTTATTGAGGGGGATGGAAAAGTTTTCCCTAGACAAATTAAAGTAATAATGACACCAACCCTATAAACGGATTTCTCTCTAGCTCCAATGGTTGAAATAAGAGTTGTCTCGTGTCACTTTATTCCACAAACAGGAAATATTGTGGCTTGTTTTCTTGCTTCAATTGTTGTTTATGCTCTGGCCTATGTAGGATGGACTGATTGTATTCTATTAGGCTATGTTTGATTGCCAGCCCAACAATTTTATGGAAAATGGAAACCAAATTTCATTTCCAACAAAATGTCTTGTTTGATAGCCAAAAAGTTCTTGGGAATTGAATTTCCCACTTTTGCTCACACGATTACATTTTCTTGATTTTTGGTGAATATCAATTCCCACCACTATGGTGGGTTTTCATTTTTCAGTATTTTTTTTTGACAATTAGAATAAATTTTAAATTTAATGGTAAAAGAAATTATCCCCTTAATTGACAATTTGCATGAAAACAAAGTCAAATGAACACCAAAAATTTATGAAAATAAATTTTAATTTTTTTTTTACTTTTTGACAATCCAAACAAATTTTAATACAAATTGTAAAAAAGTTTATCCCAAAAAATAACAATTTGCATGAAAAATAATTTTTGAAATTTTTTTTTTCGTTTGTTTGGCTTTATTTTCATGCAAATTGTCAATTAAATAGATAAATATTTTTACCATTGAATTTAGAATATGTTTCCATTGCCAAAAAGTTTAAAAAAAAAAAAAGATGGAAAACACTTTTCCACCAAAATCATTGAAAAATAAAATGTGAAAAATGTACTTTAAATGGTTGTACTTATAAAATTGGTAAAAATGAATTCCATGAAAAAGTTATGCAATCAAACAACAAATTAAGCATGAAAAATGAAAACATTTTCCTTTTCCATCATTTTCCACCCTAATCAAACGGACTTTTAGTATTTTGCATGTTGTTAGTTTAGGTGGACGTCTATTGACAATAAAATGGTACTTTGTTTTTTCAAAATGAAATTGACACACAATTGAATTTAGCTGCGTTTGATTGTCAATATTTTTTATGAAAAATATTATTTTTCATCCAAATTTCTACTTTTGTACTGTTCGATTGATATATTTTTTCCATGAAAAAATATTTTCCAACTTTTTGTGACATGACCATATTTTTCTTGAAAACAATGAAAATATTTTCTTTATGTGAGTATGCTTTTATTTTTCAAGTAATTATCTCTCTTTCTCTCCCATCTACCTCCCCTCTCTCTATCATCTATCCACTGATAAAAAAATAGACAAGTATAACATTTTTTAGGTTGAAAATTAAATCAATCAGATATATTTAATTCACAATTTTCATGCAAATAAGTTCTAGGCAATTTAATTATATAAAATTTATTTTCTTTCCATATGAATTTTATACTTGCAATTAAATATATTCTTAAATATAGTTGATGTTCATACATGATCAAAGCATTATTTCAACTCCAAAAGTATGAGAGGCAAACAAGGGCTTACTATTGTTCAGGGTTGTCTTAGTAGAATGAAACCAGTGGAAGGCACGTGCAAGGCACGTGCTGTAGTGTAGTTGGCTATATATTAACGTGGGTAATTTTGCGTTATTTTATACAAATTAATTTTTTACTGTAGAAATTTTTTTGTGTATTAGTCATAAAAGCTGAATAGAGAGAAATAATTTAGTTTTCGGTGTTTTTATAAATAAATATTTAGGAAATATTTGATATTTGGTTTGTCGAATTGTATATTTATTATATATTAGATATTTTTAGGATTAGGATACGATATATATAGTAGGTTTAACAGTAATTGTGAGACGCAAAAAATATTTATATTAGCGTGAAGATTTTAATTTTTTTTAAATTTTTTAATTTAGTTTTCGATATTTTTATAATTGAATATTTAGGAAATATCTGATATTTTTTTTTACTAATGATATATCTATTATATATTAAATATTTTTATTAGTGTGAAGATTTTAAATTTTAAAATCATTTTAATTTAATTTTTGGTGTTGTTATAATTGAATATTTAAAAAATATTTGATATTTTTTTTGTTAAATTATATATTTATTATATATTTTGAGAATTAAGATAGAATATATATATATATATAATAACAAGAAAAGAAAAAAAAAAAAATAGACGGTCACGGAGATGGCTAGGTCATCTCCTTGACACGATCACGGCTTCAGAGGCAATACTTATTATTATTATTTTTTTTCTAAAAAACTTATGTTTTCGTCTTGATTTACAGGCTTAATTCGGGATATCAAACGAAGTCGAAATATTACATTCTTAATATCATTTTGAAGAACTCACGACCTAATATTTCACGACATTGATGGTGTTTGAAACGGCCAATCGTAGCGAAAGTTACGTTACGTCAAAGTACGCGATTTCAAACTAATATTTCGAAAATTTCGATAACAAACTAACTTTACAAATTCTTCAACGATTCTACGCTAGTCGAATCCATAAATCTTCTATATCCTCTCAAAACTCATTTCGAGAACTATATCGCAGATATATCGAATGATGTAAATAAATATCAAAAATAGTTAAACGGACATCAAACGCGTGTGTTAAAAAAGACGTATAACTCGTTTTTTAATATATTACTTATATTTTTGTCTTCATTGTCAGGCTCATTACGGAACATCAAACGAAGTCGAAATATTACATTCTTAATATCATTTTCAAGTACTCACGGCCTATTATTTCACGACGTTGATGGTGTGCGAAACGGTCAATCGCAGCAAATGTTACGGCGCGTCAAAGTAGAACTAATATTTCGAGAATTTCGATATCAAGCTAACTTTAAAAATTCCTAAATGATTGTACGCTGATCAAATCGATAAATTTTCTATATCATTTGGACTTCGTTTGATATTAAGAATATAATATTTCGACTTCGTTTGAATTTTTAAAGTTAGATTGTTATCAAAATTTTGAGACGCAAAAAATATATATATATTAGCTTGAAGATTTTAATTTTTTTTAATTTTTTTAATTTAGTTTTCGGTATTTTTATAATTGAATATTTAGGAAATATCTGATATTTTTTTTATTATATATTAAATATTTTTATTAGTGTGAAGATTTTAAATTTTAAAATTATTTTAATTTAATTTTTGGTGTTGTTATAATTAAAAAATATTTAATATTTTTTTTGTCAAATTATATATTTATTATATATTTTTAGAATTAGGATAAAATATATATATATAATAACAAGAAAAGAAAAAAAAAACAAAAATAGACGTCACGGAGATGGCTAGCCATCTGCGTGACACGGTCACGGCTTTACAGGCAATGCTCCTTCTTTTTTTTTTTAATTTTCTAAAAAACTTATGTTTTCGCCTTGATTTACGGGCTTAATTCGGGATATCAAACGAAGTCGAAATATTACATTCTTAATATCATTTTGAATAACTCAAGGCCTAATATTTCACGACATTGATGGTGTGTGAAACGGTCAATCGTAGCGAAAGTTACGTTACGTCAAAGTACGCGGTTTCAAACTAATATTTCGAAAATTTCGATAACAAGCTAACTTTAAAAATTCTTCGACGATTGTACGCTACCCGAATTCATAAATCTTCTATATCATCTCGAATCTCATTTCGAGAACTATATCGTAGATATATCGAATGATCTAAATGAATATCGAAAATAGTCAAACGGACGTCAAACACGTGTGTTAAAAAAGACGTATAACTCGTCTTTTTATTGAAATTACTTGTTTTTTGTCTCAATTTTCGGGCTCAATTCGAGATATCAAACGAAATCGAAATATTACATTTTTAATATCATTTTGAAGTACTCACGCCCTAGTATTTCACGACGTTAATGGTGTGCGAAACGGCCAATCGTAGCAAAAGTTACGGCGCGTCAAAGTAGGTCATTCCAAACTAATATTTCGAAAATTTCGATAACAAACTAACTTTAAAAAAATTTCGACTATTGTACGCTAGCCGAATCCATAAATCTTCTATATCCTCTCGAAACTCATTTCGAGAACTATATTATAGATATATCGAACGATCTAAATAAATATCGAAAATAGTTAAACGAACGTCAAACGTGTGTTAAAAAGACATATAACTAATCTTTTTATAAAAAAAAATTTGACGTTAAAATTTTTTTATACGTTAAAATTTTTTATATTTTTTGACACTTATAGTTTTTTTTTTTATACAAATTGTGATACGTGGCAAAAAAAACTCACGCAAGAAATTATCTCAAAACAACGCCGTATTATTTTTTTTTTACGAATGATATATTTATTATATATTAAATATTTTTATTAGTGTGAAGATTTTAAATTTTAAAATTATTTTAATTTAATTTTTGGTGTTGTTATAATTGAATATTTAAAAAATATTTGATATTTTTTTTGTCAAATTATATATTTATTATATATTTTTAGAATTAGGATAATATATATATATATATAATAACAAGAAAAGAAAAAAAAAAAATAGAGTCACGGTTCATAGGCAATACTCTTTTTTTGATATTATTGCTGGACATAAGTAAACTCACTCTTTTATTGTATAAGGAAATGTAATTTGATATTATTGCTGGACATAAGTGCAATCAATGATCAATTCATTGGTTGGTCGTAAACCCAATTAGTACCAAGAAAAATGCTAGTGATATATAAGGATTTGTACATCAAGGTGTACACTCTCTCACATGGGAGGATCCACTCGATTATTTTATTTGAGTGGTCCCCTCCATGTGAGGGAGATGTACACCTTTAGGTACACCTTAATGTATCGATAGCAAAATCGTTGGTCCCAATTATGTAAATCAAAAGATGGGCTTTTCCAGAGCCTTAAATCTCGCTTGTCTGGATGAGTTTGAGGCCTCCAATGCCTCTCTTGAATAATTTTTAAATTTTTTTTGCAACTTTTAGATCTTGTCCTAAAATGTCCAACTTTTAGGGCTAGGATGATAGGTCTTTATTTTTCATGGAAGTTGGAAAATGAAATTCCAACTTTCACATTTTGCATGTTTGATTGACCAAATTTTCTTAGCAATTGATTTTTCATCCTCATGTGACACCTTTTTCCACATTTTTGATGAATTGATTTTCCCACTATTTTTGTGATTTTTCGTTTTCCAAGTTTTCTTTGTAATTGAAACAAATTAGACAAACGAATGTTAATTCCTAATTGTAAAAAAATATATCCATTTAATTGACAATTTTCATAATAACAAAGACAAACGAATGTTAATCGATTTTTCATTTTTTGACAATTGAAACAAATTTCATCCTCAATTGTAACAAATTTTATTTCTTTAATTGATAATTTTCATGAAAAATAAAGTCAAACGCACACTAAAAGATAGAAAATTTCAACATTTTCCAACCGAAAAATTATATCAATCAAACAAAATTAATTGACAATTCTCAATAAAACAAGTTCTAGACAATTCAATTATCTAAATTTTTTTTTTTCATCCAAATTCTATTCTTACAATCAAACGGACCTTAGAGCCCCGTTTGATCCCCATTTTTTGTGAATAAAAATGGGTGGAATAATATTTTTTTTGAAAAATAAGTGGTTGAAAAAGATGATTTTTTTTTTTTTTCAATTTACGTGTTATATTATTTTTTGGAAGATTGTATGGTTAGAAATAGGAGAGAGAAAATGAAATGTAGGCCCCGTTTGATATATATTTTTTGTAAAATGAGAATGAAAAATATAGTCGTTATGAGTCTCATACAAGAGATGTAAAGTCAAATATGGTGGTTGGATGTGATGGATAATGATCATATTTTTCATTTTTATGGTGAAAAAATGGGAACCAAACGAAGGCGTAATTTGTTTCCTATTAAAATGAAAAATATGACAGTTATCAACCATGTTAAGCCACCATTTTTGATTTTTTATTTTTTGTGTGGGGTTCATAACGACTATATTTTTCATTCTCATTTTACAAATAATGAGAATCAGACCGGACGATAATTTAATGAATATGAAACAGGGGCAGAGTTTCGAAGTAAATTATGGAAACTTTATAATGAGTAGTTTGGAAAATAAAATCTTGGCAAGGGTATAATGGTCAAACGACATTTTATAACGAATCTTTCACAATGCCGCCGGATTTCCATTTCGAAAATTTTCAAAACCTCACCTCCACCCGCACTCCCTAATTTTGCCCTCAGGCCCCTCGCTGTCTCTTTCAAGTCTCTAACCGGATCTACAAACCCTAACCAACATTTACAGAAGATACCAAGCAAATCCACGATAGAGAGTCAAAATTATTCCCAAATCGAATCAAAGTTACTGCATTCCCTTTCCAATATTCAATTTTGGTTAAACAATCGATTTTCTGTTGTGTGTAATTTTTTACTCCTTCATCGTCTTTGTGTTCTGTGATTAGTGATTACTGCAATTCAAAGCAAGGACACAGTTTTGCCTTAGCTTCGATTGCAATTAACCATGGCCCCACAAAAATTTGAAACTGTCGTCCGTTTCTCTTTCTGACTTCACTTTCTCTTTCTATCTCTACATACACTTCAATAGAAAACCCACACAGGATCATCATTCATATGGCCTCCAAAAACCAGAACAAGCCTCCTTCGAGTCCTTCACAGGTATGTTCTTCCTTCATTAATCACTGATATTTTCCCAAATTTCCTTATCTTTTAGCCTTTCTGATGAGCTATTGGATTTTTCCCCCGGATTAGCACAAGTAATAGGAAGAAGTATAGGGATCCGACTACATTTCAGAAAAAATTCCCGTTCTTTTTAATTTAAAATCGACGTCGCGAGTCTGCCTTTAGTTGAAAAAATTGCCCAAACAATTTCCTTTTTTGCTCTGGGAGAACTGCAACAGGTAATTTTGTTTCTTATTATTATTTTGGCTCGCTTATCCTGATGTTTTTATTTTCTGTTTTTGTCTGGGCTTCCCTAATGTTCCAGAGCAAGTATATTGACGAGGTTCAGGTAGATAAGCGGCGCAGGATAGGGAACATGAAAATGCGGGCGAATACTGGGACAAGAGCACTAACCAGGCAAGCATTTTCTGTGGTTAATGGGGCCCAAAATATGTCCCAAACTGCCGGGCCACCTAGCACTGCCAGTTCTGATTGTGGTGTAACTGAGTTCACCAAAGAGGATGTGGAGGCATTACTCCACGAGAAGCTCAAAGTGAAGAATAAATTTAACTACAAGGTAAGTAAAAGTATGAGTCTGGTTTTTTGGTTATTTCTGGGCTGCTGTTTCTTCTGAGATGAGTGTCTTTGGAAATTAGATCAAGTTAAGGATGAGTTTTCTGCTTGAATGTTTTGGTGGGATTAAATTTGTTGGGCTTTTGATGTTCTGCCAGGAAAAAAGTGAGCAAATGACTGAGTGCATTAAAAAGCTCAAACAATGCATCAGGTGGTTCCAGCAACTTGAAGGAAATCTTGTTACAGAACAGGAGAAACTGAAGAATTTGCTGGAATTAGCAGAGAAGAAATGTAATGATATGGGTATGTGTTATTTATTTATATAGTCATCAGTGCTTCGGGCTAACAAAGGAATGCTATAGGTAGAATTTTTAACAAGCAATAACCTTATTGCCTCACCCTCAGAGTCGTTGATGAAAGCAAATGAAGAAGAGTTGAATTCAATGATTATGGAGTTGAGAAAGAATCTGGAAGTACTACAAAAGAAGTTCACGAAGGAGGAACTGGATAAATTGGTAAGATGCACATTGATGCGCTAAGGGCTTGTTTGAAACATCATTCTTTTGACAATTGGAACAAATTCTAGTATCAATGGTAAAGAAAATTATCACTTTAATGGACAATTTCCATGGAAAACAAAGCCAAACAAATACCAAAAGATTAAAAATTTTAAAAATTTTCGGGAGGAAAATTATACCAATCAAACACAATTAATCGACAATTCCTGATAAAAACAAGTGTCATGCAATTCGATTTCCAGTAATTCATTTTCTTTTCACCCAAATTCCACCTTTGCAATCAAACGGAGACCCTAAGTGTTTTTTTGGAGGCTATTGTTTTGTGTATTCGATAAGAGCTAAATTGTTTAATTCAATCATCAGGAAGCATTGGAGTCTTTGGCAGAAGAGAAAGATGCTAGACTAGCTGTAGAGAGAATGCATGCTTCCCTTTCAGAAGAGTTGAAGAGAACTCAACAAGACAGCTCTAGTGCCAACCAGAAGGTAAAGAGAGAAGACAAATAACTGAAATTATGTTTCACAGTAGTTTCTAAATTATCTGCTGAAAACTGTAACCTTTGGTCCTCGTTTGACTTGTGCAGATACAGTCACTTAATGATATGTACAAGCGGTTGCAGGAGTATAACACGAGTTTACAGCAATATAATAGCAGACTTCAGTCTGAACTTGCTGTGACAAATGAGACACTTAAACAAGTTGAGAAAGAGAAGGCGGCCGTGGTGGAAAACCTGAGCACTTTGAGGGGACATTATACATCTTTGCAGGAGCAGCTAACTTCATCAAGAGTGAGTATTATCTTTTTGTTTTGACTTGGTGGACTACTCTCAACTCTATTTACGCACTCATCACATGATTAATATGTGAGACCATTATGTGTTTTTCCAGGAGAAAGGATGATTCATTTCTACATTTATACCTTTATATGCTTTCCAGGAGTTTGATCTTATATATTTGTATCCTTTGAATCTAATTTTGAGCATAGTTAGAGTTTAATCATGCGAATCTTGAAATTTTCATTTCTCCTGAACTTTCTCCAAATTTTGAACTACTTTATTTTATTTTTTTCGTTTTTTATATCTAATCCGTTGCCACTTTTACCATACTGCTGTATGAATATGCATGGATTGAATGGGAGAATTTGCAATAGTTAACTGGATATTTTCTAAAGGAGTAATGGAAGAATTGTGACTTGTGGAACTTATGGATGATAATTTGTGAGATGTTTCAAAAATTTCAGCTAGTCTCCTATGCAAAAGTTACATGTACCACTATATTCCATCTTTTGCAGAACTTCTTAATTTCTTTGAATGCGTGACATTTCCCCAGGCTTCATTGTTACTGTGACCATACATATTTAACAAGTCCTGTTAAAGCATGTATCTACTGCTATTCTCTACTTCTGACAAAGGTTTATGATGCGTGATATTTCCTAGGCTTTGCAAGATGAGGCTATCAAACAGAAGGAAGCACTAGGAAATGAAGTTGTGTGCTTGAGGGGTGATTTGCAACAAGTAAGAGATGATCGGGAACGCCAGTTGTCACAGGTCCAGTCTCTATCAGCTGAAGTACAAAGATATAAAGAGTTCACTGGGAAATCTTTTGTGGAGATAGATAACCTGACTGTAAAATCAAATGAGCTGGAGGTTTGTTTTTTCCATATGTAATGCTTTTCAAACTCGACGATAGGAAACACATTTACTAACATATGTCAAATTTTTTCAGTCAACGTGTTCGTCTCAAAGTGTGCAAATAAGGCAATTGCATGAGCAGCTAGCTTTCGCAGAAAAGAAGTTGCAGGTTCCCGGTCTTGCATTTTCAGCTTTTGTTGATATTACTATTTATTTGGGTTTTCCTGTTGGTAATTATACTAATTCAAGTACTCTCTTTTTATTTAATTTTTTTTTTTGTCAATTTTTAGCTGTGTGATTTATCAGCGATGGGGACAAAAATGGAATTTGAGGAGCAAAAAGCGCTCCTTCTTGAGTTACAGAATCATGTAACTGATGCAGAATTAAAAATTGTAGAAGGAGAGAAGGTTCGGAAGAAATTACACAACACTATACTGGTAAAAGTTTTTGTACATATCAGCATTTAATTTTGGTGTATCTGAATTTTGATAGAAAATTATTACATTCCTACCATCAATGAGATGGTATTAATTAGAATCCTCTGTCAATACAGGAGTTAAAAGGGAATATCCGTGTTTTCTGCAGAGTGAGACCTCTATTGTCCGATGATGGGGTTGGAACTGATGCTAAAGTTATCTCATTCCCTACAGCAATAGAATCACCCGATCGAGGCATTGACGTGACGCAAAATGGTGGGCATTTATTGAAATAGAGTCACAGTGATATAATCACAGGATTTGGATTTTCTATTAATGTGATATATTCTATTCTTCAATTTTCCTATTTTCATCAGGACAAAAACACTCTTTTACTTTTGACAAAGTGTTTACACCTGAAGCCTCCCAAGAAGATGTCTTTGTTGAGATATCACAACTTGTTCAAAGTGCTCTGGATGGTTACAAGGTAATGTTTTCCCTACAGCTCCCAATCTATCGTTCGTTCTGAACTACAAATGCAGAGAACTATCACGTTCTTACTTCAAAACTTGAGGTTGGTAGCTGCATAAGAACTTCGCACAAGTCTGGATGATGACCTTTCTTAGCCGTTCGATTATGTTAACATTTCATACTGCCATAACTGTTGTCTGGTAAATATGCTATTGCTAATATGAAGATTATTGATCTGAATCCATGAGCTTAAGATGATGGGCTGACCAGTTACATCTTGAATTTGTTTGGTTGCTTTTCTAATTCTTATATCACTTTGTGCTATGATTTTCCTATTAATGATCTGTCTTGTAGCTACAGAAGAATGCTTGATTTCACAGATATGCATGTAGATTATTTCACTCCATTTTACTGGTCCAGATCTGCATGCTCTAACATCCTAATTGTCACCGATAACTGTGCTGTCTCAGGTTTGTATCTTTGCTTATGGACAAACTGGTTCTGGCAAGACATTTACGATGATGGGCAAGCCAGGTATACTTGATCAGAAAGGTTTGATCCCACGATCCTTAGAACAAGTTTTTGAGACCCGGCAAACTCTTCAATCTCAAGGGTGGAAATATGAAATGCAGGTGTAGTGATTGCCATTCTCATTTGTCTAATAGTTTAGCTTGCTTATTCCTGCCTTCTAATTGTTATTCCAATCTAATTATTTAGGTATCAATGCTTGAAATATACAATGAAACAATACGAGACTTGTTAGCTACAAATCGATCAGGGTTTGATGCACCTCGGCCAGAGAACATGGGAAAGCAATATGCTATAAAACATGATGCAAATGGAAACACTCATGTTTCCGATCTTACAGTTGTTGATGTTCGCAGTAGCAAGGAGGTCTCATATCTTCTAGAGCGGGCAGCACATAGCAGGTAACGAAAGAATCTTGCACCCCATTCTATATGTTGATCAATGATGTATTCTTACTCTGAAAGTCAATCTTTAAAGTTTTAAAGATGCATTCCACCCACTCTTATGCAGACCTCTGTTTTAGTTTTATGGACTCACCATCGTGCACAATTTGGACTAGTGTCACACATTTAATCTCTTGTCTCTTATGGGAATTCCATTTCTTTAGATCCGTTGGCAAGACTCAAATGAATGAACAGTCTTCGAGAAGCCATTTTGTCTTTACACTACGAATAATGGGTGTTAATGAGGTAATTGGACATAGCTGCTTTCTGTTGCATCAGTGTCATGATTCCGTCTTTATCTTTGTCTGAACAAACATGATCAGAGATTTTATGTTTTTTTTTTGTGGCAATAGGGCACTGATCAACAAGTGCAAGGCATCCTCAATCTAATTGACCTTGCTGGTAGTGAGCGTCTCTCTAAGAGTGGATCTACAGGGGACCGCCTAAAAGAAACTCAGGTATTATAATAGCTGAATAAGAAGTATCTCCATTATTTTTAAATTTTTTTTTTTTCATAGTACAGATTTGTCCTAAATTATCTTTCTCATTGAGTAACAATCAGGCCATCAACAAGAGTTTATCTTCACTAAGTGATGTTATATTTGCCTTGGCCAAGAAGGAGGAGCACGTTCCATTTAGGAACTCAAAGCTAACATATCTTCTCCAGGTAATTTTCTTTACTGATGCCTCGGTAGCATATGAGCAAGTTTGAAAGAAAATAATGTTGGAACAAATTTAGGTCAAGGCTTGATTATGGCTAGCTGAGGTAGATATTTAGGGCGTTCTAGCATTAACTTTTGGTCATTATTGGCAAAATAATTCTATAATGCCCTAAGCTAAATTGTTACTTATGGATAAGATTCATTGTACTTTTGTCTGCTGAGAAAGGTTATATTGCCGCTTGAATGGGACAAGACTACTGGACTTGTCTAAACTTGGACTAGTGCACTTGGTGTTAAAATGAGCTTTTCCTGGTATTGGTTTAATTCTAGTTGTCTAGTTAGAATTCACCATCTTATCTGATTCAAGTTTGCTGTTTTGTCTTCATTTTATATTATACGGGAGTCATTTGGTGATGTTGCTGATAAATCATTGCAATGATTACTGCTAGTTGAGGAAGATACTTGGGACTTACAAGCAGTTCATTCATTTATCATGGGCAAAATAAAGCTATAACGCCCTAAGCTCAATCATTAGTTACATTTGGATGAGATTCATTTTCCTTTTGCCTGCCTAGTTGGTATATAACATCGTAGCTGATTGAATTTTTCCGTGTTGGCTTTAGTTATATATTATAAGCATTAACATTTGGTGATGTTGCTGATAAATTAATAAAAAATTAAACAGTGCAGATTAAGTTACTAATACTATACTGCTTAGCCATAATAAAAATCTAAATGTTTAACTTTTCTGATTGATGCATGGAATACTGAACAAACTAAGTGTCTGTTTGGTTTGGATTAAAATCTGATTTTAATCTAAGTCAAAGTCAAACCATCAATATTAACCACATTTTTCACGGCTTCCACAACTTTTCAACCACACATTTCAAAAACTTTTATCACAATCTACTAAATAATCTAATTTTAATTTTCACCAAACACAATATAAGTATATTGCTAAAAGGTATTAAAAAGGAAAAAGTTGTGAAATCACATAAAGGTCTTGCAGTGTTAACTTGAATATGAGTGATTTATTGATTCTTGTTGGATTAAGGGGATTAATGCTGTTCTTTCTTTCCGTCCTTTTTCAGCCTTGTTTAGGTGGAGATTCAAAGACACTGATGTTTGTCAACGTTTCACCGGATCCTTCATCTGTCGGTGAATCACTTTGTTCACTACGGTTTGCAGCACGTGTAAATGCTTGTGAGATTGGTATCCCCAGGCGCCAAACCAACCTCAGATCTATTGATTCTCGCCTTAGCATTGGCTAAATTTTTTATATAATAACTGTTCTAGATTTAGGAAAAGTGTGTTATTTTATTTCAAAGGCATTTGATTTTTAACCATGAACAACAGGCGCCTTTCTAACAGCATCCGCATGTGATTTGTATGTAAAGACTATACTGTCTTTGTATCACTGATACCCGACGAAATTGCCATTTTCTGTCATTGGAGTATATCAATGGTGACGTACATTCGGATATTTAATGTTTTCTACGAATTTGTTAAAGGAAAATCAAATGCAAGCTGTATTTGAATGGGAAAATTGTCAGTACTATTCAATGCAATCTGTTTTCTTACATATATATATATGCTTCTTTTTGTGATATATTGTATGTCTAATTCGAAGAATGCACCTGTTCTTCGTTTCACACAATGGACAATCGAATGTTGTACAATCCATAAATTCTTCTGAGTTACAATTTTATGCTATTCGATTCATGACCTCTTGGAGAATGAGTTTTGCTACATGTATACAAAAACCTTCACATAATTGTTATAGAATTTCACTTGGTGCATTAGCTGTGAAAAAACACAGTACTTAAAATTCCTTGGAGAATTGATGTTGTATTTGCATATTATAACTCTATTTGCGGAAGACTATGCTTTTTCACTGCATTTTCAAGCTGCCAAAATTTGTCTTCAATAGAAGTTAAAATAAAGAATAATGTTATTTAACACTATTGGTGTTTAACATCGATTTAGGTGATAGTACTTGCGTCATCGAATTATAGATTTAATTAAATGTAAGGATTTATGGTTTATTTATGGGAAAAAAATCATAAGTAAGGTGTATAGTTTACACCAATTCAAAAATCAAGCATATAGTTTAAAAATTCAAAAATCAGGTTTATATATAATTAATTAAATATAATAAAATCACAATTAAACAATTATTGGTCATAGATTTATTTTCGAGGTCACGGAATATTTTCGAGATCACAGATCGAAATTTATTAGGTCACAGATTATTGTCGAGGTTATGGATCGAAATTTTAATAAGTTACAATTTATTTCCAAGGTCACAGGTCAAAGATTTATTAGGTCACAGATTATTTTCGAGGTCACATATCGAAATTTTAATAAGTCACAATTGGTCACAGATTTGTTATTGGTCACATATTAGTCAATTTAATGGTCACAATTAACAAAATAATCTGTGACCACCGCCCGACAACTGTCACCGCCCACCACCGTCACCTCAACACCACCGTCGACCGCCACCTGTACCACCACCATCTGGATCTTTAACAAAATCACCAGATCTGGCCACACCCACTGCACACACAACAGCCACCAGTTCGTGACCACATTTCCACAGATCAACACTACCACCACGACGCCGCCATCACACACACCATCACTATCACCACCACCACACAAACACCACGGCGGCATCGACGCTCTAGCAGTACTAGACATCGCAAAACCACGACAGTCGCCCACACACAAACAAAATCGTCACAATGTCGCCGACTCACCATCAAAATCATGGTCACTGCCACCACTGCTGACCTCCGCACCATCGATCGAATCAAAAACAAAAAAAAACTTCCAAATTGATTAAGAGAGAAGAGGGAGTGAAGAGGCGACTAAGATGTTGTGTTGGAAGTTTGGAAGTTTGCGCCGTCTGAGATAAAGAAGTGGTGGTGGCGGCGGTGACAGCAGCTCCGTCTGAGATTTGGAAGAGGCGAAGACGGCGCTAACTCCTGCTGTTGCCCGAAAACTTTCAAAAACTTCCAAATCGATTAAGAGAGAAGAGAGAGTGAAGAGGCGACTGCGATGTTGTGTGGGAAGTTTGCGCTGTCTGAGATGAAGAAGTGGTGGTGGCGGCGATGACAACAGCTCTGTCTGAGATTTGGAAGAGGCGAAGACGGCGCAAACTCCTGCTATTGCCCGAAAACTTCCAAAAACTTCCAAAAAAAACTTCCAAGCTACGCCGTCTGAGATGAAGAGGCGACTGCGGCGTTGTAGTGCCTCAACACCGAAGTTGTGTTGCCGCGGAAGGACTGGCGTAGGGAGAATCTGAAGGGAGACGGCGAATTTAGAGAGTGAATGTAGGGAGAGAGAGAAGGGGCAGGGGAGAGAGGCGGGGGGAGAAAATGAAATTAGGGTTTGTATAATTTATATATATTAATTATAGTATCTGATTTTTGCACAAGGAAACTTGGCCCTTGATTTTTGAATTGGGGTAAACATAACCTCTGACCCATGTAATTTTTCCTTTATTTATTACTTCCTCCGTCCCATAAAGATAGTCTTATTTTCTTTTTTCGTCTATTCCAAATTATAGTAATGTTTCTTATTTGAGAATGTAGTTAATATATTAGTTTCCTAATATGTCTATATTTAATGTGTTTTGTTATCACAAATATAATTTAATTATCTTGAATATTGATTGCATTAATGTAGGGATATATTAGGAAAAATGACTGTAAAATTTATTATTTCAACAATATTAATTAAATTTTCTTAATTTGTGTCAAAAACGAAATATGATTATCTTTATGGGACGGAGGGAGTAGGACTTATGATATGCTAACACCTAAATTGGTATTCAATACAATTGGTACTAGGAGGTGTTTGTGAGTGATTTTTGGGGTAAGAATTGATTTTTGAATAGTGATATGATGGGAAATGTGTGGTTGGAAAAGGAGGAAAAATTATTGACGTGATGAAAAATATTATTTTATTGAAAAATGTCTAGTTGAAAATAAGAATTGATTGAGAACTGATTCTCAAAATCAATACCAAACAGGCTCTAGATAACATTATTCTAAAATAAATTGTGTGAGGAAAATGAATGATAAGTTTTCAACATTGTTGAAAACAAACGGTTGGCAAGTTCTCTAAGAGATTTCTTATCATCTACTGGTGCTGCAGAGATCACTTCATCAAAATCATGGTACATAAATGTCGACTTAAGGCGCAGATACTTTCTTATGTAATTCCAAGTATCATGTCCTATCATATCTCCCAATGCTATGAGATCGAAAGCATATTGTTTCAATCTGTGCATTCTTCCTTTAGTTCCGATATTAGCTACATAGATTCCTTTCTTGAGAAAAGAACGAGTTCCCGTCTCTTGATTGTTAATTTCTACGACAAAGAAAACTTATAAGCAGTCTTTCTGATTATAGCTTTTCTTACATTCAAGCCTAAGCCCCAGTTTGGCCCCCATTTTTTGAAAATGAAAATAAGTTAAATAGTATTTTTTTTTTGAAAAATGAGTGGTTGAAAAAGAAGAAAAAGTTTTCGATTTATGTATAATATTATTTTATGGAAGATTGTGTGGTTGAAAACAAGAGAGAGAAAAATAGAATGTAATTTAATGAGATTCAAACATGGGCAAATAAAAAGTAAAGTATAGAACTCACTGTTGTTAACAGAGGGTACTCATAAAGGTCCTGTGAGCCAAAATCCATTATCCTCTGCAAGAGAATTTCCAATGCTTGTAATTCCAAAGAGTGCTATTGAAGCAAGGCGTATTGCCAATCTTCTTGTAGTATGCACTTTGTTGTCTTCAAATTCATGCTTTTTCTTGCTAAGAAAAGCATGTAATTGTTGATTTTTTCAGCATTTCCTCGACCCGGGAATGTTGGGCAGAGCCTCAAATACTCCATTGAAATTTGCTGTTTTGCCATAGTAGTTCTCAAGTGAAGAAGTTTTTTTTGGCTGTTTTGATTTATCTTCTTGAAAATTGCTGGCTTCTATTAAGTAACCACCAAATAGATATCCTTTTGGGGGGATAAATTAGTCATTTTGTAAATATTTGTATACTCAGAAAAATCCATAGTTTTGCGGGGCCTACGTGTGGGACATATTGAAAATTATGCTGTCTCAGAATTGAATTTTGGTGGCTGCAATGTTGTCTTGAAGTACAAACTGGTAAAGAATTATACGCAACTTCAAATTGCAAGACATTATTGATAAAATTTAGTTGTTAAAATAGCTATCTTTCAAAAATAATCATCAAGAATCGTAATTATTGTTAAGTTGTAGGCACGTAAGTTCACCACGACTAACTACTCCAAGAGTACTCGTCCATAAACGGTTATTAATACAATGAAATAAAAAACGATACAACTTAGTGAGGATGGAGTGCTAGCATATGAACCATATAGCAAAGAGAAACTATGAACCAAGGAAGATGGGATTTCAATTTATTTCATCGACATGGATCGACATACGATACACTAAGATATCAAATCAGAAGAGACCTTAGAAGAAATGACAGATCGAGGTCTATTGCTTTAGGTGTTCTTAAAGATATAACAAGAAGGAACCGAAATGTAGCCAACTTCAAATTTATCCTAAGCAAGGCTCGATTTGTAGTCAATGTCATTACTGTTTCACATTATTGAGATGTCGAGAATTGGGTTGGATGTAGGCTGATTGTTTTTTGGTTTTGTTCTAGATATTTTTTAACAGATCATTAAAATTATGCATGATTAACATAGCCCAATGATTTGGATAGAGTAGAGCTGGCTTTCATAGAAGGTCCTACTTTGATCCCATCCGTTTGAATCCCCGTTAAACCAGAATAAATTGAACACCGCATGCTACTCAATTCAAAGAACAAATTTCGAGTTTTCGTATGGCACATCATCAGCAAATAATGAAGTCTCGAGTTGTCAAAATAGACTCCGAAGAAACAAGGGATTTCTTCGCTTCTCAAGCTAAAAAACAAGGCTGTCCTGTAAGTTTCGACGGAGAGCTTTTTTTGGATCCTTCACTAGGTATCTTGATGTTTCTATAGACGAAGACGAAGAGTTAAAGATAATTCGTTAGAGACGAGACATATATTTATGTTGACTTATTTTTTCTTCAAAAGGCCTCCCACGTCCACAATTTTCATAAACATTGCAGGTTATAGTACACTTTACCGCTTCATGGTGCATGCCTTCAGTAGCTATGAAGCCATTTTTCGGATATTTATTTATTTTTTTGATGACGGGGAACCCGTAGTCGCTACCCTTCGGGTGCGCACTGGGTAAACCCTCGAGCTGATGCAATAACTTACAAACCACGCCAGTCACTAGTCAGGTTAACCACTTTAAGCAAGCCCAATGCAACAGGCTCAACCGAGAAAATGTTGGTAGAGGAAATCGAACTCGTGACCAAAGGCCTCCGGGCTCACCTACTCCAGCAACTCAGCCACCCTATGAGGGTTTTTTTTTTTCTTCTGGATATTTTGTTTCTACAGGTGGATGTCGAAGGTAATATACTGCTAGATATATACAATCTTAAGACATAAAATAATAGATTTTGTCTGAGAATTATGTTTGGTTTTATCAGGAGTTAGCATCAAAGATGGAGATTAAAGCCAGGCCCACTTTCTAGTTCATGAAAAAAGGGATCTGGTGGATAAGCTTGTGGGTGCCAATCCAGTCGAAATCAAGAAGAGGGTTGTTGGATTAATCAATTATAACTATTGATTCGTTCTGGTACACGACAGGACTAAATAGTTTATACAAGTTCAAATCTTTGTTAGTACTTCTTACCAAGTTGTTACTGCAGATTTCTCTCATATTTATGGAATTTGTGTGATTATGGCTGCTCAAACCTTAATGATAAAAATGAAAATTAATTGTGTTGATATCAGAATTCACAAAGTTTGCCATCTAAAGTTCCGAATATACAAAAACGAATGCCTGCTTCTGCTTCTTATAGAAGGGCTTCCTAAAGAAGTTTTTTTATACCAGTTTTATCTAAAAGCTCTTCTAATCAAACAAAATACTTTTAAAAAATTATTGGAACATATTCAAAAGCAGCTTTTTAGTCTCAGAAACAATTTTTAGCTTTTCACAAGTCCTGTCACATGAATTCTTAGTTTGCTCAGTTATATTCAAGTGAGATGTATGAGGATCGATTCAACTCTGGCGTTACTATGCAGTAATTTCACTACCTAATTATATTCATTAGGTTATTGTTCCTATGTCCCAACATGTATAAAATACTGTATCTAAAAAGTAAGTGATGTCAATTAAGCCAACCCAAATGTTACAGGTGTAATTAAATAAAAATAGTGAACAAATGGCATCAGCCATTAATCAAGATAAAATGTTTTATTAATGAATTATGCATAAGCATTCAGAAAGGGTAGTGCTACTGTCAGCTTGCTTAATGCTGTGCTGAATATGATTCGACATGAGCGTGATTGGCTAAGCTTGAAAACTTATTCAGAATGAGTAATTATTAAAAATAATTATATTACTAATTTTAACAAATACAAAGGCTGAGATTATGACGTCATACAAAGGCTGAGATTATGACATCCCAGCAAAGGAATAATGTGACATCATCTTCTATCACCTAATTGTATATGCGGTACAACGAGGTTAATTCATTGTATATAACTATGTATAATTCTTGCTAGTGGCTGTATCAATTGCTTTACTCATCAAATTTAAGCTATTAAAGAACAAATCATATTCAATAGTATAGAATGTAAAAAAAAAAAAAATTGACAAGTCTAATTTTGATTGCTAGGATTGGATTTTGTAAAAAAAAAATAAAAAAAAAATCTATTTGGCCCATTTCTATCACGAGTTTAGTCTAATTTAGTGCGTCTCCCGCACTCCTGGCCCTATTATGTGTCGATGTGAAAAAAATAATGTAATTCAGAGTAAGCGCATGTTTTTTTTTTTTTTTTTTTTTTTTACTTTATAGATGCTTTAGGTTTTTATGAAATTAGGTACTAAGAAAACTCTTTTCTTGGGCCAAAAGGGAGCATTATCTTGGGGAATTTCAATTGGTTAATGGTTCAATATTTTGTTTTCATGATAATTAACCAATAGCAAGTTGACAAGTCAGCATCAATATCCAGCTGAAATTTGAAAAAATTGGCAAAAGATGTTGTATGGGTAGCATCATATTTTTGTGGCCATCTCTTTCCCATATCTTTTGACCATTTGTGGATTGAAATATTATTCTTCTATTATCATTTTGATGTTGAAATAAGATTGCCATATTTATGAATTTGTGCAAAATGTAAAATATTGTAGATTCCATCTATGCAGATTATATAAATATATAAAGTTGAAATAAAGTTGATAATAGAGGTACTTCTAAAGGTGCAAAATAGAATACTCGTCTTGTCTTTACAAATGTGCCATGTTTGACAAAAAATGAATCATCAATATAAACGTTAAAATCATATACAACTTTTTAGATGACTAACAACTAAACGTCACAACTATCAAACCACTTGACATTTATATTCAATTTAACTGAAATTCGCTTGCTATTTGAACATCTTAATTATTTTCATAACGTGTGATCTAAATTCACATATTCAAATAAGTTGAGGATCAAAACTTTATTCTAAAAGTTTGAGAACCAATAACCATACTACAAAGGATGAAGAGCACAACCATAATCTACCGATAATAAGTTACTGAATAATGTTAATTATCATCAAAAGTGATAAATCACCAGCTTAGATGACTACATTTTATAAGTTTAATTAAAGAATAATGTTATCCGAAAACAGTTTAGGTGATCATATTTGATATATTCAATTAAATTAATCATATCCTATTGCATTTAAATGGATCAATTATTTAAACCTTCTATCAAGCAGGATGAATAGCATTACTCTTAATTAAATGGGTCACATGACTTTTTATTTTAATGAATTTACTATTTAGGCTCTGTTTGATTCTCATTCTCATTCTTCTACTCATTTTCAACCACACAATCTTCAATAAAATAATATTTTCCATCACATCAATAACTTTTCAACTACATATTCACCATCATTACATAAAAAAAAATACATTTTCTTCAAAATAATGTGCATCAAACGGGCTCTTAATGTCACATAATTACCGTCTAAACAGGTATTAATGAGTTACAATTTGGTATTCTACAAAAAAAAAAAAAAAAAAAAAAAAAAACTCTAGCCAGACTAGGTGGCCCTCATAAGGAGCCATGCTGTCTCGTGTTCTTGTGGGAATATAACTATAATTTTTACGCATATATCACCCAATTTGTATCAAATTAAAATTAACCTAAAATTGAAATTCCTTCACAAATTTCCTTGTCCATTTTTCAACTCCCGTGAACCCAATTTTCCGAGAGAATTTTTAACTGAAGATTTGCTTCAACGTCAGAAAAAGGTCCTCTTTCCGGCGGCGGTTTGGAAATGGTTTCACCGGAAAACACGAATTGGTTGTATGACTATGAGGTCGATGATATCCCGGTTCCCGTTGGGAATTTCTCGGCTCCACCAGCTGGGTTTTCTTGGCCCATTCAAGCTGTGAATGGTTCATCTATTGTCAGGTAGTATTTGGAATGTATTTGTTATAATGCTTCTTGTGATTCTCATGGTTTGGGTCTCTTATAAAGGTTTTGTACTTCCTTTATTTTCATTTTGATTTTTTTTTGGGCATTTGTTTTTTGTAAATCGTTGTTGTGGTACTTAACCATTTATTGTTGCAAATTGGAGCTATTTTATGGACAGTCTTTTGGATTTTTGTGATTTGATCTTGAATTTCATATTTTGTACTTGGGTTTATGCTCTAACTTCTCTGATTTTCCTTTTCCTTTTATTTATTTCTTGTATCCATAGGTGTTGTTATTTGATTTATCAAAACTTATGTTTCAATTTTATTATTAGAAGTTGATAATGCTCCAATAGCGGTAGCAGATCTTGATTACATGTTTTGGAGTGTGTTTGTAATCAAATTAGATGTTGTCACACGGAAACTTTCAAGCACCTAAGCAGGTGCTTCTTGTTTTTGTTATTCGTGGGTTCCGATAATTTTTCTATTGGTATATGAGGGGAAAATATGCTGACGTCAAATTTGTTGGGAATAATGCTTAGTTATAAATAAGGGATAAACATCATTCAAATCTTTGCAAGTTCCTTTTGAAGTTCTAAGGTTTCTTTTTTTAGTAACCAATTCAGGTGTTTTTTCTTTAATTTCGCACTAGTAAATATCAATTTTCACTATACTCACCCTTTTCTTTATGCTGATCCAATCTATCGATAGTGGGGGAATTGATGGCTCATTTGGGGAATCAGATATGTGGAAGGAAACTGCCTCAAAAAAACGGTAAAGAGCATTTTTTGGTTTGCATATCTTGGACAGTTGATAAGTTGTTCTGGGTTTTATGTAAAGATGTTCAGTGATGTACATGTTACTCTAATTTATAGTTTTTTATTTCTAGGATTGGGGTGAGGGAGGGGTTTCTTAATCTCCTTGCACTGTATAGCAGTTGCTTGGAAATTTCAGCCTTCCATGGCATTTATACCTGCATGTGATGCTGTAGCATTGCTTGTATATATATGATAGATGTTATAATAGTTTCATTTCCTGAAGTGAACATTGGTATTGTTAATTCCAACTATATGGGAGAGGCAAATAAATATATTATCAATTAGATACAGTATTATTCTTTTGCTGCTAGACCTTCATTTTTATTTTCTCACATTTATTTTTTCACTTACAAAGACAGAGAGCAGAATCATGCGCTCCATCAAGTTCTAAAGCATGCAGAGAAAAACGACGGAGGGATAGGCTAAATGACAAGTATGATCGTGTTCTCTGATGTCTCCTCTGTCCTTCCCCCCTTTATAATCCTCTAATAACGTCTTGGACATGCTCGTTAGGTTTATGGAATTGGGTGCTCTTCTCGAGCCTGGACGACCTCCTAAAACAGACAAGGCTGCCATCTTGGTTGATGCAGTTCGTATGGTAACTCATCTACGAGGAGAAGCCCAGAAGCTAAAAGACTCCAATTCGAATCTTCAGGAGAAGATTAAAGAACTCAAGGTTAGAAAGTTTTCTTCTCAAACACACATTTCTTTATATATATTATCTCCATTAATGTCCGTTGATGTGAACCCTTTTTTTCTTTAAATATGGACGGTGAACCAAAAGATGATCACTATATATGCAACTCTCATGCAAGTTACACTAATATTTGTAGGCTGAGAAGAATGATCTTCGTGATGAAAAGCAAAGGTTAAAGGCTGAGAAGGAGAAGCTAGAGCAACAACTAAATACCATGAATGTCCAACCTGGCTTTCTTCCCGCTCCTCATGCCATACCTGCTGCTTTTGCTGCTGCGGGCCAAGCTGGGAGCAACAAGTTGGTGCCCATCATCAGTTATCCCGGAGTTGCCATGTGGCAATTCATGCCACCCGCAGCTGTTGATACTTCACAGGACCATGTGCTTCGCCCACCAGTTGCCTAACTTGGTGACCAAATCCTTTGATGGTGTAGTTGGCATTTTGGTCCAACTGTTAAATTTATTTTGTCAATGCTTTTTGCTGTCTTAGATTTCGCTCAACTGTCAGACTTGGATTTAGCAGATAATGGAAGGTACTTGTGGTTCCTAAACATCAATTTAGTTGATGCTTGTACTGTTGTGAAGTGTTAATAAGTTAATTTTGCACGTGTGTTTTCTAAGGATCTTTCATATGGCTTCCTGTGGTGAAATACCAACTGTAAAAAGAGACTAACAAGCACTGTTGATTTAATTCACCTTTTTGACCAAAAAAAAATGAAATTGTTTGGTTAAAAATGTCACTTTTTGATGTTATCTGGATTGAGCGTGATGGAGCGGCGCCTATGCGAAAGCTGCCAAAAAAAGTCTGTATTCTATCCTTCAAGGTTTTTTGAGGCTCAGATTGTTCCATTTGCTATTTCCTTATCTGGTATGGTCTCTGTGTAAATTTCTTCACCGAAAAGGCCTCCTTTTTTACTTTTTGACTAATCAAAATGGCTTCCAAATTCCTCCGAATTCATCATCAAACCATCAAAATATCTGACTCTAAATTTCACTTCCCAAAACCCTGCCTGAATCTGGAATTTCATTCTCATCTTTATCCCTGAAATGTTCTCGATCTTCCACTAATCCTCCAACCACAAAAGAAGAAGCTATTCACCAAGTAAAAACTTCGCTGTCGTCCACCTTGGAGAAGCCTCTCAACAACCCAAAACTCGCCGGAAAGATAAAAAAAAAAAGTGAGGCAGCCGAGATTCCAGGGTGAAATTCTGGTCATTGATGACTCGAGGGATTCACTCACTCAACTAGCACTTGAAGTGTAAATGCCCATTAGAAGAAAAGGCTCAAAGATCAAGATTCTTATTATATGGTCAACCCAGAGCTTAACTCCAGCTGCTGCTGTGGCCTTTGAGTCTCAGTCTTCAAACCTTGTTATTGAAAACATTCTTATATCATCAGTTTTTGAGGATACCAGAATCTTGAATTCCGGTGATGTGGCTGTGTTTTTGTCCCCGAGTCTTCACAATTATGAATCATGAAGACAGTTACTGACAGTATTTATCCAAAGCCAGTAATAATTTTCAATCCTAAATGGGGCTTTGAAGAGGAGAGTGATTTTGGTGAACTGAGTGGTTTTGTGGGTACTTTTGAGGTTGTTTATTCATTTACGGGTTGGAGGTTAAAGGGATTTTGAACAAGAGAAAAGGTGTGATTTTCGAATGTGTGAAAGATGGGATCTTGAGTGGTGAGAAATGGAATGCATTGGTTGAAGAAGGGGAATTGAAAGTGGTTTCGACCCTTTAAAGCGTGGCCATCAATCGTTCAATTCGAGAATGTTCTGTACAATTTAATGGCTATCAATTCTCCCATTACAAAGTCTGCTAAGTTCTTGAAGATTTGATGTCCAATGTGACAGGGAAGAAGTAAGTGCTTTTGCGAAAATGAGAATTTTTTACCTGATTATTTTCTTAGACTCTACTCTGTTACGAGAATTTTGGGAATCTGTTTGTCAAAATGCCTAAATGAAGTAAGAATTTTAACAGGATAAAGTACTTCTTATATTGCTTGGTTTCAACATCTGCTCATGACCTTGCCTATACAGTTTCAGAATAGTTGCTATTCCATTACGAGTTACGAACATAAAATATCATATGACCACATCCCGAAATTTTTGCTAAATCGTAAATCTTGATGTGCTAAAACTGGCATTCTGACATTTTGCACATTCCATATAACATTTAACATGATGTGCCTCAAGGCTCCAAGAAATTAACACTTATTAAAGTACTAAAAAAAATTAAAAATTATAATATATCAAGAACTTAGAAATTGAGGAAGATTTCTCAAAATTTGAACCCTGTGACTGTTACCATCTACCCAGTAATCAGATTCATGTATTGTGAAGAACATCTATTTTCATTTACAGGTGAAGAGCATAAGTGGGTTCCTCCTCCATGAATTGGTCTAAGATGCTCTTATATGACATCCCTTGATGAATCTGTCCGAGAAGTTGACATACTTGGTCCATAGTGGTCGTAGTTGTGGAAATGCTATATCTAGCCATGGCTTTGCCCGACCATTAAAGTGGATGACACCGGCACTTTCAGCATCTGCAACAGTCGTGTTTTCCTGGTATCCTAATCCTAGCATGTGCCAAAAGGGATCAATGGCATAGGTATGCCCATGAAAAGCTATTAGACCGGGAGGTAAAGTTCCTAGCTGCCACAAACTCAAGTCTGATTTTATGTTCTGCAATGGGGAAATTAAGACATCATCAGAAAACATTTCATATATTTAAGAAATTTAACTACTCAATTTTTTTTTTTTTGTTTTTGAGGAATTCATTACCTCTTCAATCCAGTGATGGTATATCTGGCTAATATTCGTTTTCCTCCAAGCGTCTAGATCGAAGATGTTCATGCCATATGCCCATGCACATTCATTAGGATTAAAATTGTTTGCTATCAGAGGATGAGAAAAGTTCAAATAACTTCTGAACTTCTTCGACATGACATACTTGTCTTCGCCTATGCATGTCTCGACTGCTCCATTGACCTTTCCATTCATGTCGATATCCCAGAGATGTGAAAGGTCAGTTTGCACCACAATGTCATCGTCCAGGAAGACTACCTTGTTAAGACTAGGAAACAACTGCAAATAAAATGCATTTTGCATATTAGATAATGGCTCTTACACCATTTTAGGGAAAGAGTCGCAACTTTGAGACTCACCTCCGGAAAATGTATCCGAATGTGATTCATCACTGAATTGTACTTAGGGCTAAGTGCCTGCAATTTCGCGGCAATAACTTTAGGTTGTTCGGTGTTATTTGCCACAATGGCTGATGACCCTCCCCTAAACTGCGAGCGAACTTTTTGGTCTTTCTCCATTGCTTCCAACACAGGGACCTTCCCCTTTGTTAACCAATCAAAATGGTGCAATGCTTTGACTTCAATGATTGCTGGTGTCAAAGGATGCAGAGAAAACCATGCCTGCATAGGATAGTAGGTCTTTCTATCTGTAATTATGTGTAGGACTATCCTCTCAGGGCGCAACGAGTTTTGCACGAGCGATGATGCAACAACAGACGCGGCAAGGACATTGTCAGAGGCGAGCACAAAGTGGAAGAACGAGTTATCAACCAGGGCAGGGACGAATTCTGCCGAGGGTAGCTGGAGACGGGCATTGGCATTATTAGAGTGCTCGTTCGCTAGTCTTAGAGCAAGACAATGCAGCTGTTTTGGTATGCTACTCGATGCCACATGGCGATACAGGTATTCTTGGATTTTCGCTGTTCTTGTCCTTTGTTCGAATAGTGTCACCTGTGAGAACCAGAGAGACCAACCATTTGAAAACTTAGTGAGAAATAACTCAATATGATGAGAAGCTAACGCGATTCGTGTTTTTCAGAACTCGTTTTTGATTACCATAGCTTTGAGCTTGACAGCAAAGGTCTTTGCATCTGACTGTCCATCTTTCATCTCAGCAACAAAATCTTCAAGTGTTTGAGGGATTTCTGGTCCTAGTTCTATTTCACTTTGATCAACAGGTTCTTCCAAAACTTGATATATAACTTCGGGAATCTAACAGAAACACAGAGAGTTTAGTTATCTCAACAATTCCATACTGCCAAATGGTATCTCAATGATAAACGACGGGTTAAAAACACTGATGCGTATTGAACTCTTAGCAAAATTTCATGTATATCGCTAAAAATAATTTCGTTGTAAGCTGGTAATTGTACATAACCATCGTAAAATTTCTCTAAAATTTTAGTAACTACCAGTGTATTTAGCTCGTTACCGCTTGTGTAAAGAAAGATAAAAACAGGGTTTAAGAGATTACAGTTGCTTCAATTCTTCTTCCCAAAATTTTTGGTGCTAATTTTTTCCCCAGGCAGCCTGCATTTGATGAGAATTAAGATTTTATCACTATTGAAGTTACTACAAAAAATGTATGTATAGCTTAATGGATAACGTGGAAATATAAAGGTGCATAGATCCCAGCAGTTACAAAAATAAAAACATTTGAAACATGTTGATACATGACAAGAAATTCACGACATTTTACGAAGTCAGTTCAATTTCTAGACAATTAAGTAATGCCCTCCTTTTTTTTTTTTTTTTTTTTTAAATCATTTCAAATAGTGTTATTGATGGAATCTTCATATTTTTTACATCGAAAGTAATTATTATTATTTTTTAATAAATTTCATTTATAGACAAAAAATTATGTCACCACATAAAGTAAATAAAAATAAAATATAAACATTATTGATGGAAAAATTCACAGTTATAAAATTACAATTAAAGATTAATAATAGAGTTTTTTCAGTAATAATTTTGTTAAAAATGTCTTAATATATTTAATTTATCGATAACATTTCTGTCATTCAATAAAGTACCAAAAATACAAAATAATAATAATAATAATATTAAATATAAATAGTTTAATAAATATTATTCAGCGAGAATTTGTCAGTAAATAAAATAAAAATTCGTCCAGAATAAAATACCAATTAATATTAAAAAATAAATATTTTTACCTGAAACATATAAAAATAAAAAAAGTAAACTGATGGAGATACCAACGACTTTCCGTCCCCATCGATAGTTACCAACAGCATCATCGACGACATTCTCAACCAATTTAGGCTCCCTTTAACTTAAAAAGGTAATTATTTACATAATAATAATAAAAATTAAAATCTTGTGCATTTCAAATTGTGAAAATGCTTTTTAAGACAAAATTAACTGTTTTATATATGCATATCATCCAGCTCAAGCTCAAATGCCACATTATAAACCACAATCTTCAAAACCCCTTTTTGGATTATTAACTGCTTGTATGTGTTTGTGGAGAGAGAGAGAGATGTACCTAGTGTTGAGCATTTGGTTTCTCCATCAATGGAGTTGACAGCAGTTAAAACAAACACAAAACGAAGAAGAAAAGTGAAGAACAGAAGCGAATAAAAAACCATTCGATACGATAATCTTCTCGACCCAATCTTCACTTTTATAAATTCTCTAACACCTTTACCAGGCAAAACGGTGACATGCCTCAGACTAGGCGATATATGCAGCTGCATTTTTGAACCCAACAGTAGAAAATATACCCAGGAATCAGTAAAACTACAAACTCTATATTTATTTAGCAATGCAACCAAGAATTTGTTGTTCAAAATGCAAAGACTTGATGTAATAGAAATGCTGTAAAAGGAAGGGCATGTTTAGAGTTGCTGTCGGTTACCTAAACTTGCTTAATATGTAGGTTATAACTTATAGAATTTTTATTTATTTATTTATTTTTTATAAACAGTGAAATGTAAATTTGGAAGAGAAGAGGAGGGTTTGTTTGAAGGAAAAGGACTTGAGACTGACTTGGTGTTGAAGAAGAAAGTTTAGAGAGAGAAACACAAATGTTTCAGAGAGAGAAAGGGAGGTTTGGTGGGGTTTCGCTTTGCCACCACTCTAGACGAAGTATTTTCAAGTAAAAAAAAAAAGTAAACATTTTAGTTGCCCCATAGCTCAATGGTGCAAATGATAGGAGTGAGGTAGTCTCAGTTTAGCTGGCAGTCGCAGTGTGAGAGTTCGATTTCTGGCTCTTACAAAGTTTGGAATTGGACTCTTTGTGGACACCAGTATGACAATTCTTGTACTATGATCTCCTGAGACACATCTCGCGATTTACCAATGCTCTAGGAGTGGGGCATAGCTCAGTGGTGCAAAAGACAGGAATGAGGTAGTCTCAATTGAGCTGTCGAAGTGTGAGGGTTCAATTTCTGTCTCTTACAAGGTTTGGAATTGGACTCTTTGTGGGCACCAGTATAACAACTCTTATATTATGACCTGCTGAGACACATTTCGCGATTTACCTCCTCCACAATACTCTAGGGACGAAGCGGTAAAGGACCTTCAAGGTTGGAGTTAAACTTTTTTTTTTTAAGTAAACATTTTAGTTTGGTCTTTGACACAAACAAAGTTTCTAAATGGAAAATGACGTATTCTTTTCTCTTATCTTATTTTTTGGTCTTTGCGGTTCTGTAGGTTGATGTGTGGGCCGGTCAGACCCTTGAAAAACCACACTGCAATGTAGGTGTATTACCTACTTCATATAATGAAATAAAATTTATCCCCATTTCATTAATAGTGATATTTACCTAGCATCACCACAATCTCGCCGCCGTCACCTTCCACCACTCCCTGATCTTGCGGTGGCTATCTAATTGCGTGATGATCTCGATGGCCTGATCTTCGGGGAAGAAGTTCTATGGGATCTTCCTTCAAGGGCACCTAGTTAATGAAAAGTTATCCCTTTACAATGCTAGAAGTTAAGAAAAATCATGAAGTTGGCAGACTTTGAGCGTGTTTGGCAAAGCTTTCATTATATTTGAAATGTGTTAATAATTAGTAAAAGTTGTACATCTATAATCTATAATATATTAAATATCACATCAAGAGAGAAATCATTTTTTGAACGATTTTAACTCCATTACAATTTAATTATTTCAATAATATCCAACATTTCATTTTTCAATATGTATTTAATTTACAAAATGTAATAAATACTACAAAATTCTTATTCATGCTTGTATTCCTCATATTCATTTAGTATAAATAATTTAACATTCATTGTCACATATATATTCATTGATATTAATTCTAAATTAATTAACATTTACGTTAATTCATGTATCGTATTTACCGTTCATCTTCATTAACACATTTAGTTGTAATTTTATTACTCATATTTAAGTGTATTTTATTATTTACTTGCATGTATAAGAATTAGTATTTTATTTTCAAAAACTTGCATACGTCTCATATTTTGATCAAAATGGTAAATGAGGTTCAAATATTACTTTTACCTTACTCATATAGTGTTACAAAATTGCACGTTCAACATTAACTAGTCCTACTAAATATGTGGTTAAAAACAGAGTTTGACTCGCTTATAATTTCACAAATATGCACTATGCTAAAGCTCAACGTTTGAGGCGGTGGCTAAACTTGCCGCAGAGTTCAAGAGTGAGCAAGATCATATTGGTGAATGCTTGAGTCACTAAATTTCAATTTGCAGCAACCAAGCTACTATACTTTAATTTAAAAGTATTCAAGCCGTTCTTTTGGCTTCTATTTATGTGCTAATCAGAGTTAGCTCTATCCACCTATCATGATTAGTAGATTAACAAAACTTTCGCTTTAATTATAAAGTCACTGACATCAAGCCATAAATCATTCATTTTCACCCCCAACAACTACGAGTACATTTTCTTGCATTTGTTCCATATATGAACAATTTTCTTTAGCATTTTAATGTATCTATAACACCAACTAGTTAAAAAAAATAAGGGATTCCAAAATCAAATTCTTAACTTTCCAAGAAGAGTAAATAACTTATTTTAAGATAAAAAAAAAATTCTAATATCACTGATGAAATCTATAATCAGATGCCCAACTAATATACCAATCGAGCAAAACAAGAAAAATCAATATAGTTCCTTCGAAAAATCAAAACTTAACGAAGTTATAATAACATAAACGAGATTGATAAAACGATTTAAAATTCCATTAAACACATACGACACATGCAAAAGAAACTTGATATCATATCTCATAATACCATAGTCCTCATCACGGACACATTCGGTAGAAGATTTCAAAATAAAAAGAGACATTATGAATAGCAAAGTCCTTCCAACAATCTATTTGGTGAACTTTTTTTATTGAATATGCATTGAAAATAGTACGTATTTTGTAATAATTATCGTACTAAAAAACACCGTGAGAGACTGAATTCAGAAGATGAGACCTGAGGATAACAGAGCATTGAATAATGGTGGTCCAAGGGAACAAAAAAAAATTAGATTCAATTAAAGTTTTTTTTTTTTTTTTGGCTTTATTGCTATAAATTAAAGTTTAGTGACCCGATTACAAATTGGTTGAAAGTTGTTAAAGTACAAGTCAATGACCACAAGAATTTGCCAAACCCTTTTCAGTCGTAGTCTCCTTTCTCGTGATCATTCAGCAGAATCATCAATTTCCTGAAATTATTTGCTATGGAAGTGGTGGCTGCAGTCCTCAATTCAATATTAGCAGAACCTTGTCGACTCCTAGTTAGATCAATTTACAGGAGGATCGGTAACTTCTTGAAGAGTCCGAAGAATTTTATTGATCTGCAGAAAAACGTAAAGGATCTGGTGTGTCTTAGAGATGATTTGCGGCGAGAATTGGATGAGAATGAACGACATGAGAATCTGCCCAGAACCCAGGTAGAAGAATGGCTGAGAAGGGCTGACGAGTTAGAGGTTATGGTGAATGCATTACCCAGTGGAGATGGTTGCAGGCTGCGTTATAAATTAAGCAGAAAACTTGTAAAATTGCTTATGGAAGTGAAACAGCTTATGGAAGCTGGCAGTTTCTTCGAGAATATGTTGGTTGTAATTGAGAAGCCGAAAACAGTCGAGCATATTCCGGGTCCATCGATTATGGGTCAGAAAACAGCATCGCAGAATTTGTCGAAGATAATGGAACTTCTGATCAATGATAAGGTGAGGAGAATTGGGATTTGTGGGATGGGGGGAGTAGGCAAGTCTACTTTGGTGAAGAATTTGAACAATGAGCTCAACAAGATGCCTTTAGCACAACCTTTCAGTGTCATAATATGGGCTACGTCGTCCAGAGAGACGGACTTAAGAAGAATTCAGATACAAATTGCTGAGAGGTTGAATTTGCTGGTGAAGATGGAGGAGAGTGAAGAAAGGATTGGCATTCGACTGCATAAAAGGCTCGGAAAAGAGAGAAGATTTCTCCTCATTTTGGATGACGTTTGGGATGGGATTGATCTAGACCTTTTGGGCGTCCCACGCCCTGAAGATCATGTCGGGAGCAAGATCGTACTGACATCTCGTTCATTGGACGTATGCAGAATGATGTTGACAGATACCAATATTGAAGTGAATGCCCTAAATGGTGAAGAGGCTTGGGAATTGTTTTGTCAGCACGCAGGGCAAATTGTCGAGGCAGAAAATATTAGACCTTTAGCTGAGGCGGTTGCCAAGGAATGTGGTGGCTTGCCTTTAGCTATCATTGTCGTTGGAGCATCTATGAGGGGAAAATCAATGGTTGCACTCTGGAAAGATGCCTTGAGCGCGTTGCAAAGGTCAGTCCCTCGTATCAAAGGGGTTGAAGATAAGGTATTCAATACCTTAAAATGGAGTTATGATTCATTGCAAGATGAGCATATCAAATCTTGTTTTCTGTTTTGTTGTTTGTATCCAGAGGACTGGACAATTAAGGTATTTGAACTCGTCCGATATTGGTTTTCTGAGGGTTTACTCGATGAATGCCTAAACTACGAGGAACTAGAAAATCGAGGTATGGCTATTGTCCAAAGTCTAAGAGACTCCTGTTTGTTGGAACAAGGCATGTTTCCAAATACTGTAAAGATGCATGATGTAGTTCGTGATGTTTGTATATGGATGGCATGTTCATCCCAGAATCGATACAGATCTTTGGTTCGAGCAGGAATTGGCTTAACTTGGATATCGGAGCAAGAATTTCTAAGTTCTCTCAAGAGAGTTTCTTTGATGAATAATGAAATAGAAAGCCTGCCTGATTGCTCAGTAAAATGTGCAGAAGCATCAACTTTGCTCCCAACTGGTAATCATAACCTTAAGATTGTTCCTGGCTCCTTCCTACAAGGGTTTCAATCTCTCAGGATCCTGAATTTAAGTGAAAGCAAGATTCAATCCCTGCCTTCGACTCTTGTTCAGCTAGGAGATCTTCGAGCTCTCCTTCTCCATCGTTGTTTTTGTCTAACAGAGTTACCCTCTTTAGAAGGTCTAAGCAAGCTTCAAGTGCTTGATTGTAGTGGCACTTGCATCACTCAACTACCTTCGGGGCTGGAAAATTTGACAGACTTGAGGCAACTAGACATATCTGAGACTTCCTGTTTACGAACAATCCCATCTAGAACAATTTCCAGGTTGTGTAATCTGGAGTTCTTAAACCTGGTAAATACTGCATACGAGTGGGGAGCGAAGGGAGAGTCAGTCGAGGGACAAACACCCTTCGAAGAAGTGCTGTGCCTCAAGAAATTAGTCACACTGTATGTTCACTTGGACAGCATCCCTCGTCTCACCTCCAACGATATTAACTGGTCCAGAAGAATTAAAAGATTCAAACTTTTTATTGGTGAAGGTGCTCGTATGCTTTATAGAAGTATAGCTGACTATGATGACAACTATGTGATTCTTAATCGACTCTCTTTTTCTCAAGAATGGATTGGGGGTTTATTATGCAATGCAGTTTCACTACAAATTTGTTTCTGTAAAGGACTTAATCGGATGCTCGAGAAGCTGGTAATAGACAGCACTAAAGTTGGATGTTTTGCTGGTTTGAGGTCGCTAAAGATTTCTTTCTCTCACGGCACCTTGAAGCCTACTCCTGGAGGATGCGTTGCATCTTTGGACTTGCTACCAAATTTAGAGGAAATTTACCTCCATTCTTTGAGTAAATTGGAAAGCATTTCGGATATTGGGTACTTTCTTGGTCTACGTTTATCTAGACTAAGGATCATAGATGTTTTTAGTTGTCCCCGACTAAAATTTCTTCTCTCTGTTGAGGGTACGGGGCGAACCCTGGTTAAATTAGAAGAGATCAGAATCGAATCATGTGAAATGTTGAAAGAGCTATTCAAGTATCCTAATTCGGGGCAACGTTTGGAGATGGACTGTGTTGCCCCTGACCTACAGGTGCTGAAGTTGAAGAACCTTCCAAATTTAGAGACTCTATGCAGGCATAATGAATCATGGCAGCATCTGCAGCAGCTTGAGTTGCTCAACTGCAATAAAATAAGAAAGCTACCTCTCACTACCCAAAACGAGCACTCGATAAAGAAAGTAAAAGGGGAGTTGGAGTGGTGGAAACGACTAGAGTGGGATAACGAGGATATGAAACAACGAGTGAAGAATCACTTCGTTAGCACTGATAGATTTGGTCAGGGGATCGACAATGCTAATAGCATAATATAGACTGGCCAAATGCCTATGCATGAAATTCTTCTCAATAGAACCATCTTTATGTTATTGCATGATAAGTTCTTGCAAATTTGCACCAATTTCTTGTATTGTACATCAACACAAGAACTCAAATTTTTGGCATGTTTGCTAGATAGGAAGAAAAAGTAGCCAAAAACTGGTACGTATATAGAAAGAAGATACAATTACATTTTGCGGTGAGGGATAAAATTGACATACATTCTCTCAACGGTACGGTGAGTAGCTCAGCAAATAACTTAATAGTTTTAACAATATTAGATATGGAGAGACATGGCATTAAAAATGATAAACAGAGAAGCAATCAATAAAATACAGCAACAGTTTGCCTTTATTTACATATTACGACTAATTATAGCATCTGTAGTTTGAGTCTGTATTTACAAAGTCACAGAATAAAAACTTGTTGGGTAATTTTGTGTATGGTGACGTCAAAGACCAGAATATATTTGTAAGAACCCTTGCAGACAAATGGACAGAGTAACGGTAAGGAAAATCGAAAAATGAATGATCAATATGCAAAGTCGAGGCAAGTGTTGAACACTTTGTCCTTAAGTCGAATTTAACCCGCAACGGTGCCTACGGTTTATGGCAATCAACTCCCAAGATACAACGACTACCACTTGTGTTTGTAGCACTTCAAACACAAGCACAACGAACCAGAATAATGGTTTTTGTACTCCAAAATGAAATGAAATGAAAACCAGAATTTATGCAACAAGAATGCAAGAATTTGGTTCAAGAAAAGAAGAGACAATGATATTTATGTTTGCATATCATTGGTGTGAGGAATATGACGTTTCTAGAGTCCTTTATATAGAGGATGAAGAGTTGGGAATGAAGTGGTGTGAATCTAAATCGTGCAACACTTCAAAAGGACGCGTCACTGTACTGTCGCTCGTTCTTTGCCAAGCTCTCGCTCGACCGAGGGTTGCAGAGGCTTCGTTGCTCGCTCTTCGCTCAATGTCGCTCAAGCGACAGTGTTATCCAGCTTTTCTCTAAATTTCCTTTCAAACTTGGACTGCAATTTCTCATTCACCCGAAATTGGTTTCGACATAGGTCGAACCCCGTTTCGGAGCCCCGAAGCGGTTAAGCTGCAAACTATTTTGCCTAAGCTTATCGGGTCTCAATATTTGGTCGAAGTTGACTTGAAGTCACACTTGTTTGGTTTTCGATACTTAATCAATTTTTTATCATTTTCAAACCAATTTCCCACAAAACTAACATCAAGGTCTTCAAACTTCCACATCAGAGTCCAAAGCTCCTATTTCTCACTCTATATAATCCACCCACAATTATGAAACTTTAAGGAAGCTTCCCAGAGAATAAAAGAATACCTTCAAACCTGGGCAAATCATACTGTATGGAAAATTACTTAACTGAAAAAATTGAAGTCGATAATAGTCTACACAAAGTTCTCAGCAAATAACAAGGACAACTATTAGCTAATAGTATTAAGAGGAGAGGTATCGAGAGACTTTAATAATGCATTCACAAAAAAATAATAAATAAAAAGATAGAGCAGGACCTGCTAAAAATACCTTTAATCAAACTCGTTGCATTCTTTTGATTAGTTCTCCATAATTTTCAAGCCATCTCTATTATACAGATCTCTGGCTACCCATTGATGAGTTCTCTTTAGTATTTACAGTCCCTAACTCGGTGTTTACTATATGGGTATCATTAGTATATACAAAGCCTATTTGTTTCGGTTGGGACCTGAAGACCATCCCGGCCTGTTTCTTCGGCCACTACAATGCCAACGTTGTTCGTTGAGTCGAGAGAGCTAGAACTGCTCCTGTAGGTTAGTTCTCCATTCTCAGACCCCTGATTTACTGTTTGGCCATTGTTGCTACTATTTATAACAGGAATCCTGTATGAAAAGAAACATTAGTTTGACAAAAATGGAAAAATTATGAGAAACAAAAACAAAAATTAAGATCAAGAACATCAATGTAGCCACACAACCAAAAGTAACTGAGGAGTTAAGACAGACTACTGGCAAATAAACAAGACATGGCAGAACTCTACTCCCCTATCCCTGAGTAAATGAATATTTTGCAGCTGAAACACACAGAGCAATCCCTAGCACAAGATACTTATTCATTCAGGGCAAAAAAATGCAATAAGTCAAATAAGTCAGTCCTCGGATAAAAAGAGCATATAGAACCATCTCAATGTACCTCCCCTGTTGAAATTTGGAAGGTTGAAGATAATAAAAAACTGGAACCAAGTTTTTTTACTTTGTTTCAAGCACGCGAGCAGGGATTCTTTCAATTTCAATCTCTCTCCTACAAGCACTTTCGTCGTCTATATTACAACCATCAGTCAGCATTGACTGAAAATATATCTGCCTATAAATGTTCCCAAAAAAATGATGTCACTCAACGAAGATAGCACAATTTACTCAAAAACCATCAAATTTTCAGAGGAAGATAAGGTAACTCGGATTTCGAACACAATGGATTCCGACTTTGATGCATCTGGAGTTCCACCTCAAATATATACACATGATGTTTTTCATCATTAATGTTATCTTTTGTGGTTGCAACCTCAACATTAGAACGTACACTATTTTCGTTTCTCATTCGTTCTGGAAATACTTTACTGCTATCTGAATTGCCTTTTTCACCATAGATATTATCTTCTCGCTCCTTTCTGTTTTGTTTTTGACAAATATTCCACTTCTGAATTGGCTCTACTGCTAATCTTATATCACAGTCGAGGCCTGATTCACAAGTGGTACTTGTTCCAGGCAAAGATGTGCTATCAACCACAGGAGAGAGCCGCAGTGCATATTGAACCATGTTACCTGAAGGAGAAAAAACCATCAGGTAATAGTTTTTCTTAGGAGAACTGGTATCTGTATATGAATCACTGGCTTTGGAGTTGTAGAAAGCAGAAGCAATTACTCCAGAGAGAGAATTCGTCCACCCAGTTGCAGCTGTAGTAACACCACTCACTGTGTTTCTCCATCCACTATTTATGTTCCTTATTCTACTAACAGCGTTAACAATAATTGGGGGCCGGACACGTAGACACTCTGTTGAGATCACCTGCAATCCTGAAATTGGTGGCTCGCAAACCATGGGATCTTCCATCAAGCTAGATCCAGTGTTTCTTGCACTAAAACAAGCATCAGTGGATGGATACTAACCCTCCTGAAGGAGAAATAGGAAAGAGATGACTTGTTCCTTTCGAGGAACTAATCAACACTGAAACTTATACCCCGTATGATCTGAGAAAGTGTTCATGAAAATATCTTCGATTTAAAATCACTGCAAGTGTACGGTTCGTTAACAAGTAATAAAGTGGATTTGAGTCCAAGTATCATCCCACAGAGATTGATTTAGTTCGATTTTAATTATCGTGACCTTAACCGAAACAATAATAACGTGATTTACACTATGTCGAGCCTTATGATGATTTACATTATGTTGAGTCTATTTCTCTTCTTTCGAATGCTTAAAATAGCCACCAAATCCATATAATTACCATGCACAATAATTGTAGAGAAAAGATAATCATGTAAATCATTCAAAATCTAAAAACGTGTTTTCGATGTCAAATATGTAAAACTAAAAATTAAAAACTCATATTACAAGGTTCATCATTCTCCTAACATAAAGAAATCTAACCTAGCACGTCTTGAAGAAGAAAACAAAAGAAATATTGAAGAATCGACATCACCCAAATAAATCTTAAATTGAATTTTCGAGTCTTCGAATCGTTCTTCGTGTTTCTTGCCTCCTTCTATGATCTAAAATCTCTTAGAATGTGTCTCCTCTTGTTTCTGGATGGCCCTAGGTCTTAAAAGACGTCTTCAATATTGTTTCTATAAGTTTGATTCAAATAAGGAAATCAAAAATTTTCCTCCGAAAATGTACTATGCTATAGCGTAGTATAATTGCATGCTACAACATAGCTCAACCAATTTCAATCCTGGAATTCCTTGAAGCTGACCATGCAACCGCATAGCATACTGTACTATGCAATGCATAGTATAAACAAAAGTCCAATTATTACGTTTTAGTCCCCGAACTCCATTTTCTCGTTTCTTGATCTCTTTTCTCACTTCTTCTTCTTCCAGTATTCATTTTCTCAATTGGTCTTAGACTCTTTCACCTCTTCGTTTTTTATTCCGGATAATCTTTCGGCTCTTTTGTACTTTGGTCCCTGAGCTTTGATTTTCTTCTATTTTAATCGTTTTTCGCTTGTTTCTCCCAAATTCCACCATGTCCATAAATGTTATCCTATAAAATATAATTTATATAAAATTAAGTCATATTTCAATATATTTGCTAACAATTATCCATTTTTGGTATAAATAAATGTGTAAAATGTATTTATCAAACTCCTTAAACTTGAATTGTTATTTATCCTCAAACAAAACTGTAGCTTAACTCCACAAAAAAACATGGGTTGACAACCTGTAGTGTCTCAAGATTGAAATTTAGTAATCGACACAATGAACAGCTTCAACAGTGCAAAATAAAATAAACTTCCACCTATTATATGGATAACTCGACGTGCGTGTAAACTTTATCAAGCTCATGATTGGCTCAACTCCTGACCCATAATAGTCAAATATTTCTTTTCTTCGCTCAAGAGATACACATCCCCAAACTTATTCTCTTCACTCAATTCTCCCGGGGTGTGTTCTAAAGTTAAGTTCAGTTAATTCTAATCCTTACCCTCTCTTAGTTTGGATGGATCTTACTATCATAAGTTCACACTTCAACAAGTAGAGATTCTCATTAAAGGTATAGTTCTATCAACCAAATGTCTTGGGGCTTAATCAATGCAATTGTGTCTTTCTTCAGTTATTCTTGTTTTCTCTCTTTCCCCATTTTTTTTTAGCATCTTTTCATTTGCTTTCTATATAACCCATATATCGAGCTTTAAGCCGATAACTCCCAAGTCAGACCTTAGGGCACATGTTTTAAACAATTGCAGGCTTATTAACTCGAGTTATAAAGGCTCGAAGAGATGATTTTTATTAACTTTCTCTTCTCTTGCATTCTATATAACTCATGTATCGAGTTTTAGGCTGATGACTCCCAAGTTAGTTAAATTTAGAGCACCAGGTTTTCAAATACCGTACAAGCTTACTTGCTCGAGTTATAAAAGCTTCGAGAGAAGTTTTATTCACACACAAATTAAAGTTATGCCCATTTTCTTATAAACAGCTAGTTTCCAAAACCAACCCCCAACTAAAGGTTTTCACCTCATCTTCATCTCATTGATTTAGACAATCCACACATTATAGTTTCATGCATGGAACCCTTACTCAACTCAATATTCCTCTGTAACAGCTCAATCATCTCCAAACTACTCTAAAAAATAGATTATGGATAGGTACAATAGAAGTTTTTTTGGATTTAACTTACTTTGTTCAACTCTTCTCCAAATAATGAACAAAATTACCACTTGACATGTAAAACATGAATGTCGTACACATAGAAAGTCAAGTTTCACATAAACAAGTATTGACTAATCTAATCATGCAATATTTTCACTATTTCTAGTCCATACTAATTTCAATATTTAACATCACTGTCGGCAAGGCCATCAGACTCACACAAGCACACAAAACAATAAGTAAAACTGCATCTAATTTTTTTAACACGAACAATCACGCAAAAAATGATAAATTATACACAAACATCTGAATGTCAAAAGTGTCGTGAAAATTCTGTCACCCCCAAACTTATACAAAATATTGTTCTCAACGTTGAGCAATTAGAAGTTATTGAAATATAGAATTGAAAGATCAATACAAAATCAGGTACAAAAAGTGGGCTATGAATGCTCATTTGATCAATATGGAGGTTGTGGTGAAGATGGTGGAAGAAAACCCTAGCCTGGTATGCCATCTCCTGATGGTAGAGGCAGTCGTGCAAGAATCTTTCTCATCAACTTGGATTGCTAGGCTAGCTCGGCTTATAAGCTAATCATCATGCCAAAACCCTCATCAAGCTGCCCCTGCATACCCTGAATTAGTGTAGACTACTCCCAAACCCCAGTCTCCATGCTGTCTTATCGGTTCTCAACTGGATCTCATCAACACAGCGGACATAAGTACTCAACCGCTTATTCAAGGTCCCTATCTCTTTCCTCACAGTCAAGGACTCTCTACTGGCAGTGGCCGCAAAGTTCCTAGCGGTACTCATATCATCCTGCATTGTCTGGATATCGGCTCCCATAGCCCCAAAAGTTTGATGAATACTGAATATCTCGACTGGCGCCGATAATAGTAGCAACACATCTGTCTTAGCAGCTATGTATCAACATCCATTAGTGGTAGTGGTGCTGCTTAGGCATCTAAACGTTGTCGTCTTTCCAACCTTGCATAGTCAGCTGCTGTTGGAAGCACTCACTCTTTAGTCTCTCCCTATACTTCTTCCGAGCTCTATCCCGAGCCTCCAAGGTAGTGCAATCAATGAAAGTGTTGGGTTATTCGGGAAGTTCCCCAGATGGGATAGTTATGTAGGAGCTCTTGTAAATCCCACTGATCAAGCTTGGAAGGCGACGGTTGATAAGGACGTAAAATGTTGTATTTTTTGTCCATTAATGCTTACATTTTCATGATTAATTGATGCCTAAATGTACTCAGTACCTTATATTTTTTTATTTAGGTTGCAAATGGATGAATACGATGAAAATTGAAAGAAACGAGCAAAAAAAAAAGTCTAAAGTGAAAGAAACTAAAAGTTCAAGGACCAAGTAGCAAATAATCCATAGATGGGACGGGCAATGAAATGAAGATCGAAGATGCTAAGGCCTTAATTGAATACAATTGGAAGATAAAGGAACAAGATTACAAGAGAAAATGGCTAAAATGAAGCAAAATCAAAGTTTGAGGAATAAAGTGCAAATATTAAAAAGTTTTGTTGAACCTTAATGAAGATTCTAGAGTGTTATGGGTCAATCAGATGAAGAAAGAAGTCAAATGGATGAAATATAGTCGAAGCATTATCATATATTAACTTTCAAACGAAAAAGTTATGCTTCAGATTTTTAGTCTCTGTTTGAGACCCATTTTGGCATAGTAAACGTCCTATTTGGAAAAAAAAATCTATTTCAAGATAAATTGTAGCTCTTTGCGTTAAATGTTCAACGCACGTTGAATCACCTCAATTTGATATCAGGAGAGAACATTATGATCAAAATACTGAAAGTTGTCCGACAGATAAAACTCTTGAATTGTGCGGTCGCATAGTTCAAAAAACATGCGGTTGCATTCAACCCTGTAGAGAAAATTCTGGACCTCAACAAGTGATCTTTGTCGTAGCATCCCAATGTACTATGCGACCGCATAGTACAAGATTTTGGTCGAATCTAAAATTTCTTTATTTGATTAAAACTCTTATGGAAACAAATCATGAACGACATTATAAACTCTAAAAAATTTTTTTTTAAGGAAATAATGCGCATAACACAGGAGAAATACTATATAAAGTATAAACCACACAAGTATAAATCACTCAATAGAACCATACACTATGAATTCATTAAATATTGCATCAAAGATCGATAGTGCATAAAAATTCAGAACACAAAGCTTATACTTCACATCTCCTTCTCTTATACTTGACCTGAAACCTCTTGAAGTATGCCCTCGACTTTTGAGATTTGACAAAGGCTTGACATGAAAACATTATCACTTAGTTAAGAGTCATTGATTGTGGATATTCCAAACAAGTTAATAATGATCCACAACAGAACAAAACATGATCAGAGGTGCCTGCAGCTGTTTTATACATACACACTCCAGGTATGAGCACGTGAATACGCAATAGTGCACACACACATATCTTAAAAAATGCATTAAAGATGCCAACGTAAACTAAAATTAAAAATTAAAATGTGAAATATTAGTCACTCATCCACATAACTTAATATTAAATATGAACCTTCATCCAAAAAAATAAAAATAATAATAATAATAATTAAGAAGACACCTAAATATCAGTGGTCTGTTATCTCCTTAAACTAGACCTTGACACGGCAATAATGAGATTTAACACAATATCAATATTACCTTTGAAGTCCAACTAAATTGATCTAGTAAATAAAGGTAAACTAAATAGATAGAAATGTATTTCCATAACATATTTTCTGTAGCTTCCAAAGTTTTTGCCAAGTTAAGAATTCCAAAAGACGATAGGAATACAGAATATCAGTTTTTTTTTAACTCAATAGATCTAAGCCCACTTACCCAGAAAAGGCAAAAAATTAGAAAAATGATCTACAAACCCAGAATTTCAACTCCTTTCACTACACCATTTTAAAGAATATAATGCTAATTCAAACAAAATCCACGATCTTCAACCTGATTTTTACTCTTTTACTCGTTCTATGCTACATTTCTCAGCAGAAAAATATTAACAGTTCTGAGTTGAAATTAGGGGTTTGATAAATTTTAAAGTTAAAAAAAAAAAAAAAAAAAAAAAATTTGTCAAACGAAAATGTGGGGTCCAGGACTCCCTCCGGACCCCCCTCCCTCCGCCCCTGCTTAGAACTATCATGTGTAATTAAATTCTTGTACTTCGTCTAAGGAGATTGAAGCCTTAGAACCATTCCAACTGCAAGATCTAATTTATTTTCGTAGTTTAATTCATGTTTTGGGTATTGAATATTCTTCTGCACTTATTTTCATGATTGTTGCATTTAATCACTAGGAGGTCTATTACTTTATTATTTGTTGTAATCTACCGCTAAGTTAAACATCAAATTCGTAATTATTTGATCCGTTTAGCTTATGAAGCAACTAGGGTTTAATAATTTGTTGCGTCAGAAATTGTTAAATCTTAGAAAGAACGTTTAACTAAATTAAATACAACCACTTGCATTTATGTTGTTTTGCTTCATCGATCTCTCTAGTTATTAAGACTTTACTAGATTAAATCAGCATCGCTTGTCTTGGGTTGTTCAGTAATTAGGGTTAGTTAGATCGATTGTTTTTCCAGTTAACTACAATTAAGAAGATATAGGAAAATAGTTCCAACGGTGAATATTCAAAATATGAATTGATATATATGAATTGAATATCCAATTAACTACTTGCATCTATGATCAGCAGTGAAATTCAATAACTTAGTACCTGGTGGTGGTTGAGTTGGTAATTTCCCGATAAGGTGAGATCCTAAACTAAGAATGGACTTTACTATAAAAGCTTAACTCCGAATTTCAACGCTGAAGAACTAGAACTATCGAAAAAAAAATTCTTCATTGTGAGGGCTCTGATACCATGACAAAATGGTTTTCATTGTCCCTCAGTGGAGGGGTTTCATGTCAATGTAAATATGAGGGATAATAAAGTACACGACTGATTTACCGGTAATTGAAAATCAATTTATCTACCTACATATGTTAACAACTAATAGTTTGTGAACTAATTAAGAGTATACGGATTTGTCAAATAATAGTCGTATCTGTCTAACATGTGTCAATTTAGGTTTTGGTGTTTTTGTATCCAATTTGAATGACTTCTCACACCCAACATAATCCCAAATAGATAACCACCAATCTAATTTCTAGTTTAGCCCAATTATGCATGAAAATTCTACCTTGGTAATTTATCAAACACTTTGAAGACAACATATTTGTTTTGTAAAATTTGCAATAACTTAATTTTGAATTAAGCCCCAATCACAACACAACCACAATTCAATACACCACAATCAAACTAATCCCATACTCCTTCAAGTAATGAAAAGATTTGAATAATACAATTGCATAAGAAGTGAAAGAAGGAGGTAGAGATGAATTCATACCTTGCAATCCTTTGTTTAAATTAATGTGGAGTAGTGAAATTTAATGGGTGAAACAAGTTATATCAACCACTATTTGATGGATTCTTGGAGATGGAAGTGAGTTTGAAGTGTTGAGATGAATGTCGTGAATTGGTTGAGGATTGAGGAACCTATTTGCGTGTTTTGTGAGTTGAAGGTCGTGCGTGTGTGTGGTGCTATGTAGTGATAGTAAATGTGAGGACCGTGTGTTGCCCTTTCAAAACTGGTTTGTATTTTTTTTTTTTTGTTACTACAAAGAGTAAACTCATGCGATTGCATAGAACAAAATTATAGGGCTAGTTTAGGCCCTAATGCATGATATGCGAACGCTTCATAGGTAGTGCTATGCGATCACCTAGACTACCGAAAGGGAAAGTTTTGCCTGTTTCAAAGATTTTGGTGGTTCGATCATTTCCAATCGCTTGGACCTCGAATTTCGTGTCAAACAAGTTAAAATGAGTGTGATAAGCATATTAAACACGGGAAAATGATAAAAATCACTCATCTCCCCAAAAACATGTTTTTTGGTAAACTTTTTCCCTAAATCTCGTTTTTCCATCCATAACTCAAGCCTGCTTTCCACTCCATCATAACCTTTCAAAACATATTTTAAACTATATGGGGGTGAGTGTAAGCCACGTAGTTGGTTCCAAACACACTTGCAAACTTGAAAATACCGGTTGAGTCAAGAAAGCTTAAAAATGGTATTTTTCCCTCAAAATGAGTGATTTTCACACCGAATCAACCAAGTAACATTCTAACACCCCAAACTCGTGCATAACACCTTCAAATCATGTGTGGACCATTAATAGACTCTTTGTAATCTGTATGGACGATGAATGATGTAATATTACCAAAAACTATCAAAAACACGAAAATTCCATAATCTAATGCATAAAGCGGAATAAATAAAATGGAGGAAACATTGGGTTGCCTCCTAACAAGCGCTTGTCTATAGTCTATAGCTCTACTTTATGGTGGTTGATTCACTCCAGTGTTCTAAGATGAATGGTGTAATTTTTCTTTGAGAATTCACCGTTCCAGTAGGGCTTCAACCACTGTCCATTAACTTTAAAAGTGACATTGCTTTTATGAGTGATCTCTATAGCCCCATATGCAAATAATTTGGTAATTATGTATGGACCTGACCACCTTGACCTCAACATTCCTGGGAAAAGCTTGAGTCTAGAGTTGTATAACAGGACTTTCTGCCCCACTTCAAACTTTCTTCTTTGTATATGCATATCATCCCACTTTTTGGTGTGTTCTTTGAAATCTTTGCATTCTCATAAACTTCTAGTCGAAACTCATCTATTTCATTCAATTGAAGTAATCTCTTTTCACCAGCTACCTTCAAATCAAAATTTAAGTTTCTGACTGTCCAATAAGCACAGTGCTCTAATTCAACTAGCATGTGGCACGCTTTCCCAAACCAAGCGATAAGGAGACATGCCTATAGGTGTTTTGAAAATTGTTCTGTAAGTCCACAAAGTATCAGTAATTTTTTTAGACCAATCTTTTCTCGAAGTACTCACTTTTACCTCAAGCACCGCTTTAATTCCTGATTGGAGATTTCAACTTGCGCGTTGGTCTGAGGGTGATAAGGAGTAGCTATACAGTGCTGGACGCCATATTAAGCCAACAAGGACTCAAATTGATGATTGCAAAATTTTTTGTCCCCATCACTTATGATAAATCAAGGTGTGTCATAACAGGTGAAAATATACTTCTTTAGAAACTCAATCACCACCTTCGCATCTTTGGTTGGAAATGCTACTACTTACACACATTTGGAGACATAATCAATTGCAAATAGGATATACTAATTTGAGAAAAACGGAAGGAATGACCCGATAAAGTCAATTCCCCACAAATCAAATTGTTCCACCTCTGGAATGCTATTAGATCACTATCAAAAGACTCGCAATCGATGTTCAATGAAAATTGGAATGAAAGCCGAGCATTCACGTCAAATCAATCAAAGATAAGTACTTCAGCAGTCAAACATCGAAGACGTTAGACTTAATTTTTTTTTTAATTCATATGTAAGGGTAAAATACTTTAATTCTTAGCAATGAATCGCCAAAAGCTCAAGATGAATTTTTATGCATGAGATAAATTATTTCTTAAAAATTCTTGCATAAAAATTATTTTTCAAAAAGTAAGAATCTCAACTTGATATTTAAACCACAAATGTCACTTACCTTGAAAATTTAATTGAAAATATCATTCAAAAGTCTACATTTTTCAAAACAATTAAAGAAGAAAAAATCCGATAAAACACTATCCAACCGGACGTCCAGTTGACCTAGCGAACGTCCGATTTGTCCAACGGTCAAATTTTTTAACTGTTCTAAATTCTAAAGTACAACGGCTTGTTCAGTGTCCGGTTTGGAAGCAAACGTTCAATTTAGTCGTCCGGTTGGTCAAAACTTTTGGCATTTAGTGTGCTAGAATATGTCATTCCTCTTGACAAACTTAAAAGCATCCCGAAAAATTGAAGGCCAATAGAGACCAGACTATAGAATTTTTGTAGTCATTTTTTATGCACCAAAATGTCCTGTGTATATAGATAGGTGACATTGCTCCAGTATTCGAGACACTTCCTCCTTAGGTACACATCTTCGAATAATCTGATCTATACTTCACCTGTAGAGAATGGGATCCTCCCTAAAATAATATTTCAAGTCAGAAAATAATTTCTTCCTTTGATGACTTGAATAATCTAGTGGAGCAATAGATTTGGCCAAATAATTGACTATATCATCGTACCATGGAGTGTCTTCCACATTAAACATCTGCTCATCTGGAAATATCTCATTTATTTCTACTATCCTTTTGTTCTCCAGACTCAAGTCAAGATAAGTGGTCTACTATCACATTTTCACTTCCATTCTTATCTCTAATCTCCAAATTGAACTCTTGCAGAAGTAATACACAGGGGATGAATCTCGATTTGATATCATTCTTAGTCATCAAGTACTTTAAGTGATCGATGTAGACTATGACCTTTGATTCCACAAAATATGATCGAAATTTATCAAAGGCATAGGCCAGCGCTTAAAAAAACTCATTTTCAATAGTGGTATAGTTGAGTTGTGAGTCTTTCAAGATTTTCTTGCATAAGAGATCACATGGAATATTTTATTCTTACGCAGTCCTAATGCGACTCCCACAACGTAATTACTTGCATCACATATTAACTCAAATGGAAAACTCCAATCCAGTGCAATGATCACAGGTGCTCAAGTCAGCTTCTCTTTTAAAGTGTTGAAAGCCAATAAACATTCATCAGATTTTTACTTTGTCCACCTCAATCCCATTTACTTAAATCCGATGTCCCAATACAATGTCCTCTTGTACCATGAAGTGACATTTTTCCCAGTTCAATATCAAGTTTGTCTCTTTGTATCGCTGTAATACCAAGCTCAGATGCTCCAAACATTTATTAAAAGAGGATCCAAACACCAAAAAGTCATCCATGAAGACTTCTATGAATTTCTCTACCATATCAGAGAAGATCGTCATCATACAACGTTAAAATGTAGTAGGAGCATTGTACAAATCAAATGGCATCCAATATTAAGGAAATGTACCATAGGGACAAGTATAAGTGGTCTTCTCCTGATCATCAAGCACTTCTGGGATCTGATTATATTAAAAGTATCCGTCAAGAAAACAGTAGTGTGAGTGCCCAACCAATCTTTCTAACGCTCGATCAATAAATGGAAAAAAGTGATAGTTTCCAACTCTCCATCCTGTAACAGTCATGGTGGGAATTAATTCATTTTTTTCATTCTGCACCACTGTAATACCACCATTCGTCGGCACAACCGGAATTAGGCTGATCCATGTACTATCTGATACTGGGTAAATAATACCTTCATCCAAAAGTTTCAATACCTCTGCTCTGACTACCTCTTTCATATTGGGATTTAGCCTTCACTGACAGGTCTACACTAGGTCGAAAGTTCTCCTTCATGAGAATCCTATGCATGCATAGTGAAGGGCCGAATCTCTTAATATTTGCAATAGACCATCCCATGGCTGTCTTATTATCTCTCTGAGTACCCGAAGTAGTCTCTCATCTTTCACCTTGCTGCCTGAATTTGAAATAATTATAGGGAGTGTAGAGGACTTTCTCAAATAAGCTTATCAGAGATGAGGTGATAATTGCTTGAGTTTTAACTTCGAAGGCTGCTGAATAGATGGTAGTATCTTTGCAGGACCAGTTCCCAATTTCTCAAAATGGCATTTACATGTGTATGGTGGGTTAGTCTCCAAAAACCTTGCACATGCCTCAATCTCCTGAAAATTAGTGTGAGTAGATTGAGAATGTGCAATGCATGCCTCACATGCATCCGATGGTTTGTTGACCTATGATTGACTTCATGTTTTTATTATAACGAACAAATTGCTTTGTCACTAACAATTGAATTCGAGTCGTTATAGTTATTGTTGCAAAGTTGATCAATCAAAGACAAATAGATCGCTATCAAAAGACTCACAATTGATGTTCAATGAAAATCGGAATGAAAGCCGAGCATTCACGTCAAATCAATCAAAGACAAGTACTTCAACGGTCAGACATCGAAGACATTAGACTTAAAAAAAAAATTGAATTCATATGTAAAGGTAAAATACTTTAATTCTTAGCAACGAATCACCAAAAGTTCAAGATGAATTTTTATGCACCAGATAAATTATTTCTTAAAAATGCTTGCATAAAAATTATTTTTCAAAATGTAAGAATCTCAGCTTGATATTTAAACTTCTCACAAATGTCACTTACCTTGAAAATTTAATTGAAAATATCATTCAAAAGTCTACATTTTTGAAAACAATTAAAGAAGGAAAAATCTGATAAAATATTGTCCAAGTGGACATCTGGTTGACCTAGCGAACGTCCAATTTGTCCAATAGTCAAATTTTTTTAACTTTTCTGAATTCTGGAGTACAACGGCTAGTTCAGTGTCCGGTTCGAAAGCGGATATTTGGTCCGGTTGGTCAAAACTTTTGGCATTTTAACTACTATAAATACCATTTCACTTTGTATTCAATTCAATACTTTTGAAAGCATCAAAGTAAGATACTCTTGAGTTAAATCATTGAATACACATTTTATTTATCTTTATCAAATCATTTATTTTTTAAAAACTTTTGATTGAATCAAAATTTGAAAACCGTTCTACTCATCAAAGTTTTTCTTCTCTAATACTTGAGTTTCATTCATTGTAATTTATTAACGTGTTAGCCCATTTCTCTCTTGGTACTTAATTTTGACTATATCAATTATTGAAAGAGAAGTTTCCAATCGTAAAATTATACTCTTTAAACTTATAGGTCATATTGAGGTCCCGTAAAACTTAATATTGTATAAGGATCAATGGTTCTTGGTTGTAAGTTACCAAAAGCATTGTAAAGGGTTGGATTACGCCATATGTCAATCAATATAGTGAAAAGGCTTTGCTCGTGATGGAGAGCTTGATAACAGAGGACACAAGTCATCGGTTGGGATCGAACCTCCATAATTACATCTCTTTCATTTTACTTATTGCCTTCGTATTTGTGCATATTTGTTCGATTGACTTATTGGTTATCGAATTTGCTTAAATTTGATTAATCTTCGAAAAAAGTTTTAAATAACCAATCCACCCCCTCTTGGTTAGCTGTTCTTGGGTTATCACGATTATGTAGTTGAAATGTGTCTTAGATCACATTTTCATTAACGTCTATCTGAAAACAGTTGTCTGACTGAGTAGGAAATTTCACGGCTTTGAAGACATTGAAAGAAATATGTTTCTCGCCAAGCCTCAAAATTAGTTAACCCTTCTGCACATCAATAAGAGTCATTCCTGTAGCTAAGAACGGTTGACCCAATATGAGTGGGACATCATTGTCTTCCTCTATGTCAAGAATGAGAAAATCAGCTGAAAATATTTTTTTCACTTTAATCAATACGTCTTTAATGATCCTTCTTTGATGACTAAAGGATCGATAGGCTAACTGCAGAGTTACCGTGGTTGCTTTAGCTTCTCCCAATCCAAGTTTCCTAAAAACAGAAAGTGGCATCAAATTAATACCTGCACCTAAATTGCATAAAGCTTTATCAAAAAAAAATCTCCAAATGTGCAAGGTATAGTAAAAGGCTCTGTGTCTTTTAATTTTGGAGGTAGCTTTTTCTGAATTCTGGCGCTACACTCCCCAGTTAATATGACCTTTCTCTAGCCTGTATTTATTGTATAGGATGTCCTTCAAGAACTTGGCGTAGCTAGACATTTGAATGAGTGTAGTGGCAACAAAATGTTGATGTGGAATTTCTTGAACACCTTAAGAAATTTTAGATACGGTTGATCCAATTTTCGCCTTTTTAGCCTCTAGAGGAATGGAATAGGAGGCTTATAAGGATTAATAGGAACGATTACCTTAACTCGTGGTGTATCAGAACTCTCTTTAGCAGATGTTTCTATTATCGGTTCAGTCTATTCCACGTGCTCATCATTTGAAGAATGTATTGTTTCCTTGCTTGAAACCTGCCTCTTGACATGTATTTTTGGTAATTGCACCCCACTTCTGGTTGTAATTGCTTTAATGTGTTCATTGGGTTGGTTTCCGTATTGCTAGGCAAAGTACCTGGTGCTCTACCAGTCATAGAAAGTACCATATTTCCCACTTGAGTCCCCAACTTTTTAATGGCAGCATTCTGATCTTGGAGATTTGTTTCAATCTTCCTTACTAACTAATTATTAGCTTCCATATATTGATCTATCTTCTCCATAAATTTTTCGAACATCTCATCCAACCGAGACTTCTTCTCCTACTGTTGAACATGCAGTCTATTCTGATTATGATTATCCCAAGAGAAGTTTATGTGTTTCCTCCAACTTGGATTGTAAGTATCTGAATGTGGATAATTATGTTGACGTTGTCCCCATTGTACAAAATCCACTTGTTCCATTCATTGTGCTAGAATTGGCCAATCCGCTATATTATAAGTTGTCCCACACTCCTCACAACTTGGCTTCTTAGCTTGTGTTGCGTTAGCTGTCTATGATATGCTCTCTACGATATGAAATAATGAAGCTATTTTCGCAGACAAGGCTGAGTAAGCATCCACATCGTATGCACCCAGTGCTTTCTTTTGAACAACTCACTCAGAAGCCCACATGGTTGAATTAGTAGCTACTTTCTCAAATAATTTCAAAGCTTCGTAATTGTCTTTGTAGAAAGAGCCTTTAGAAGAAGAATCCACCATGCTTTTGAAAGATGGAAGCAATCCTGAATAGAAATATTGGACCTAGAGTCCCTTGCTGATATCGTGATGAGGGCACTTCCAAAGCTTGTTCTTGAACCTAGTCCAAGCTTCATTAAAAGATTCTGATTCACCTTGGCTAAAGATGGATATGTGATGTTCAACTTTGCTATCTTGGCAGGTGGGAAGAATTTTGTGCAGAATTTTTGGACTAGATCATTCCACGTGCGGATACTGACGATGGGTTGGGAATCCAACCACTCAAGTGCTTTATCACACAAAGTGTGTGGGAACAACCTTAGTATGATAGCAATATCTAAAATACCTGATATCGAGAGTGTTAACACATCTCCAAGAATCGAGAGACGCGTGTATGTAGATTTTCTTCAACTTTGCCATAAAACTGATGTCCATTCAAAAATAGATGTATAACATTGGTTTTCAGTTGAAAGTACACATGTGAAATGAATTTTGTCAAATGTACGTGTACATTGATGGTAATTAAATGGTTAAATAAATTAAATACATAATGAAAAATGAAAAGTAAAGCATTATTGAAATAATTGAATTATAGTAGGATTGGAATAGTCCTAAAATTGATTTTCACTTAATATGATATTTAATATATTATAGATTTGTACCATATATAAACAATTTTTTATAGCCTTTTTAGTGTACAACACTAACTAGTTAAAAAAATAAGGGATTTGAAATTCAAATTCTCAACTTTCCAAGTAGAGTAAGTAACTTATTTTGAGATTAAAAAAAGGGGGAAAAAAAAAAAAAAACTAATATCACAGAAGAAATTTATAATCAGATGCCCAACTGATATACCAATCGAGCAAAACAAGAGAAATCGATATAGTTTCTTAGAAAATCAAAATTCAACAAAGCTATAAGTAATGCCTTGATAGTTTCTTATAACCCATGTCCCCTAGAGTCACAATAATAGCAGCAAGTTTCTAGCCTGTGGATTTTGAAAAATATGCAATGAGGCTTTCATTTGAAGCGGGATTAAGAAAACTAGCAGAGGGAGTAAGGTGTTGTGGACTTACACGCTCGGAATCTGAAATTGCAACTTGTCTCCCACTATAAGCCATCCACCTGGGAACCACTGCAAGCTGTCCAAAGCCTATATTTCCTGACCCAAAACTCCTCATAACAAATGGATTTATAAAAATCATATATTCTCTCTAATATCACAGCATTGAAATAGTGTTTCTGTAAAACTTGATGATTTGATGTGGAATGAAAGAAAGAAGCGATAAATGACGAAGTTCAATGTTTGATGACCAAATTGTAAATATCCAGTAGTTGATTCGAACCACAAAACAATACTTTGAAGATTTCTAGGAGACAATTGTATGCAACTAGAAGTTAAAAAGGAATAGAATATGATCAAAATACTATCGCAAATCAATTTCCAATCGCACAAGTTATATTTTAGATTTTTAGCTAAATATTGAGACTCATTTTAGCATAGTAAACATTGGAATTGAAAATTTTGTATTTCTAGAAGAATTGTAGGCATTTGAATGAGCTTTCTAATGCACTTTGAATAGTTTCAATCAAATAACGGGAGAGAAAGTTATGACCAAAATACTGACGATTGTGTAGAGATAAAAACATGTGCGCGTGAGGGCAATTTTCCTTGTTCGATTGGAATTCTTTTGAAAACTAATTTGGACCTGATTTTCAACCAATTTTCACCTCCTACAAATACCTAACATTAGAATGCATATTGGAGACCTCTCCTACATTATTCATACACATATTACATCCATAATTTCATCAATTCATACCCTAAAAGAGTGGTGAATTCTAAATATTGTAAGATACAATCAAGAGACAAGTGCAAGAACTAAATCACTTGAAGAATTCATCTGATTTTTGAGCAAATAATTCAAGAAATAACTGAAGATTCATCAAGATTTCATTGAAGAAATTCAAGAACATCGAGATTATTCTTCTTTGTTCATCAAATTCATAATGTGGATGATGTTTTTGTAGAATTAATATGTTTTCTTGTACTTTCCATATGCTAGGCTAAATTTATAATTTCTAGGGTGTAGATGAACCCTTGTTATGAAGTTTTTAATATAATGTTAGTCTTTTGACGTCCAATACATGTGAATTCATGGATGGTTGTTATTAAGTTTTAATGCATTTTCAATTGCTTGATCATCAATTGTCTTGAATGTGAATTTTATTGATTTCGAGAGAAATAATAGAATAGATAGTACTAATAAGAATCATTGTAAAGCCCGATAAGGGATAGAGATATACCGCTAGACTTTGAATTATTTCTATAGATGTTCTAGCGTTTTTAATACATGTTTTCATGTTTGCATCTTTTATAGAGATATAGGAAGATAACATGAAAGAATAGATTTAATTGACATCGAGATATGCTTTTAATTAACTTAGGAACATCAATCAACATGAATAAGTACATATTGTCATGATATTTAATTGTATTAAAAATGTATTAACAAGGGGGATTCGAAGTCTTAGCATTCATCTCGCATATTTGACAAAAATCTTCATAATTAGCTTAGTTAATATAGTTAGATCATTTAGTATAAATACTCAAACCAATTTGGCTATTCAATTAAGGTTGAAACTAATTGACACTAAATTAAGTACAAAGTCCTCCTGGATTCGACACTTTACTCACTATTTCATTACTTGTTCACAATTCCGTTCAATTGCAAGAAATCAAACGACTAAGTTTTTGACCTTGATGGCTTGATCTTCGAGGAAGAAGTCTATGGGACCTTCCTAAGGGCACCTAGTAAATGAAAACTTATCCCTTTGACTTTTTGCAATACTAGAAGTTATGGATTCTACGAAATGTATTAATAATAAGTGTTGTAGATCTTATTAAATATGTTTATAAAAATAGAGTTTGACTAACTTATAATTTACCAAACATGCACTATGCTGTCTACGCTTGAGTAAAGCTCAGTCTTTGAGGCAGTGGCTGAACTCATCTTAGAGTTCAAGAGCGAGCAAGATTTATTGGTGAATTGCTTGACTCACTGAATTTCAATTTGAAGCAATCAAGCTACTATACTTTAATGTAAAAGTAATCAAGCCATTCTTGTTTGGCTTCTGTTTATGTGCTCGTTGGAATCAGCTCCATCCACCTATCATAATTAGTAGATTAACAAAACTTTCACTTTCATTGAACTTCAATTTATAGAAATCAAGCCATAAATCATTCATTCACCCCAAACAATTATGATTATATTTTCTTACACTAGTCAACGTTAAACGTGCATAACAATTTATTATAAAATATTTTATAAGGGTTGTAAAAGTAATATTTAAATATGCATGAATGATAATTAATTTAGAATTAATACCAAATAATATATACATGACAATGAATGTTAAATCATTTATTTTATTTTCAATTAAATAAAATCTAATGTTAATTAGCTTATATGGACGTGAATAATGAAATGCAATCTTGAATGTGAAAATGCTAATTAATTGAGAATTAATAATAAAGAATTCATACATTAATGAAAGTACACATGTGAAATGAATTTTGTCAAATGTACGTGTACATTAATGGTAACTAAATGGTTAAATAAATTAAATACATAATGAAAAATGAAAAGTAAAGCATTATTGAAATAATTGAACTATAGTAGGATTGGAATCCTCCTAAAAATGATTTTCACTTAATATGATATTTAATATATTATAGATTTGTACCATATATAAACAATTTTTTATAGCCTTTTTAATGTACAACACTAACTAGTTAAAAAATAAGGGATTCGAAAATAAAATTCTCAACTTTCCAAGTAGAGTAAGTAACTTATTTTGAGATTAAAAAAAGGGAAAAAAAAATTAAACTAATATCACAGAAGAAATCTATGATCAGATGCCCAACTGATATACCAATCGAGCAAAACAAGAGAAATCAATATAGTTTCTTCGAAAAATCAAAATTCAACAAAGCTATAATAACATAAACGAGAATAATAAAACGATTTCAAAATCCATTAAACACATAGGACACATGCTAAAAAACTTGATATCATATCTCATAATATCATAGTCCTCATCATCGAGAGATGCATTAGAAGATTTCAAATAAAAAGAGCCATTGAGAGGCGAATAATGCGCGTCATTATGAATAGCAAAGGCCTTCCAACAATCTATTTGGTAGGTCTCAACTTCTTTTGTTGAATATGCATTTAATATCGTAGGTATTTTGTAATAATTATCATACTATAGAACGTCGTGAGAGATTGAATTCAGAAGATGAGACCTGAGGAGAACAGAGCATCGAATAATGGTGGTCCAAGAGAACAAAAAAAATAAAAATAATAATAATAGATTCAGTTAAAGTTTTTTAGTAGCTTAATTGCTCTAAATTAAAGTTTAGTGACCTGATTGCAAATTGGGTGAAAGTTGTTTGCTTGGGAAAAATATAAGTCAATGACAACAAGAATATGCCAAATCCTGTTAAGTCGCAGTCTCCTTGTGATCATTCAGCAGATTCATCAATTTCCTGAAATTACTTGCTATGGAAGTGGTGGCTGCATCCCTCAATTCACTTTTAGCAGAACCCTGTCGACTCCTAGTTAGATCAATTTACAGCAGGATCGGTAACTTCTTGAAGAGTCGGAATAATTTTACTGATCTGCAGAAAAATATAAAGGCTCTGGTGTGTCTTAGAGATGATTTGCGGCGAGAATTGGATGAGAATGAACGACGCGAGAATCTGCCCAGAACCCAAGTGGAAGAATGGCTGAGAAAGACTAACGAGTTAGAGGTTAGAGTGAACGCATTACCCAGTGGAGATGGTTGCAGGGTGCGTTATAAATTAAGCAGTAAACTTGTAAAATTGCTTATGGAAGTGAAACAGCTTATGGAAGCTGGCAATGTCTTGAAGAATATGTTGGTTGTAATTGAGAAGCTGAAAACAGTCGAGCATATTCCGGGTCCATCGATTATGGGTCAGAAAACAGCATCGCAGAATTTGTCGCAGATAATGGAACTTTTGTTTGATGATAAGGTTAGGACAATTGGGATTTATGGGATGGGGGGAGTAGGCAAGTCTACTTTGGTGAAGAATTTGAATAATGAGCTCAACAAGATGCGTTCAGCACAACCTTTCAGTGTTATAATATGGGCTACATCGTCCAGAGAGACAAACTTGAGAAGAATTCAAATACAAATTGCTGAGAGGTTGAATTTGCAGGTGAAGATGGAGGAGAGTAAAGAAAGTATTGGCATTCAACTGCATGAAAGGCTCAGAAAAGAGAGAAGATTTCTCCTCATTTTAGATGACGTTTGGGATGCAATTGATCTAGACCTTTTGGGCGTCCCACGCCGTGAAGATCATGTGGGAAGCAAGATCATACTGACATCTTGTTCACTGGACGTATGCACAATGATGTTGACTGATACCAATATTGAAGTGAATGCCCTAAATGGTGAAGAGGCTTGGGAATTGTTTTGTCAGCACGCAGGGCAAATAGTCGAAGAAGAAAATATTAGACCTTTAGCTGAGGCGGTAGCCAAGGAATGTGGTGGCTAGCCTTTAGCTATCATTGTCATTGGAGCGTCTATGAGGGGAAAATCAATGGTTGCACTCTGGAAAGACGCCTTGAGCGCGTTGCATAGGTCAGTCCCTCGTATCAAAGGGATTGAAGATAAGGTATTCAGTACCTTGAAATGGAGTTATGATTCATTGCAAGATGAGCATATCAAATCTTGTTTCCTGCTTTGCTGTTTGTATCCAGAGGATTGGACAATTGAGGTACGTGAACTCGTCCGATAATGCTTTTCTGAAGGTTTACTCGATGAACGCCTAAACTATGAGGAACTGGAAAATCGAGATATGGCTATTGTCCAAAGTGTAAAAGACTCATGTTTGTTGGAACAAGGTATGCTTCCAAATACTGTAAAGATGCATGATGTAGTGCGTGATGTTTGTATATGGATGGCATGTTCATCCCAGAATCAATACAGATCTTTGGTTCGATCAGGAATTGGCTTAATTTTGATATCAGAACAAGAATTTCTGAGTTCTCTCTCGAGTTTCTTTGATGAATAATCAAATAGTAAAACTGCCTGATTGCACAATAAAATGTGCAGAAACATCAACTTTGCTCCTAACTGCAAATGAATATTTAGGGATCTCTCTTGTTCATAGATCTTGAAACCAGATCAATATCCATTTCTCAATAGATCTATCTACATCAACTTTGCTCCTAACTGGTAATCATAACCTTGAGATTGTTCCTGACTCCTTACAAAGGTTTCAATCTCTCAAGATCTTGAATTTAAGTGGAAGCAAGATTCAATCATTGCCTTCGACTCTTGTTCAACTAGGAGATCTTCGAGCTCTCCTTCTCCATAATTGTTTCTCTCTAACAGAGTTACTCTCTTTAGAAGGTCTAAGTAAGCTTCGAGTCCTTGATTGTAGTGGCACTCGCATCACTCAACTACCTTCGGGGCTGGAAAAATTGACAGACTTGAGGCAACTAGACATATCTAAGACTTCCCGTTTACAAACAATCCCATCAAGAACGATTTCCAGGTTGTGTAATCTGGAGTTCTTAAACCTGGAAAATACTGCATACAAGTCGGGCGTGAAGGGAGAGTCAGTCGACGGACAAACACCCTTCGAAGAAGTGATGTGCCTCAAGAAATTAGTCGAACTTTATGTTCGCTTGGAAAGCATCCCCTGTCTCACCTCCAACGATATTAACTGGTCCAGAAGAATGAAAAGATTCATACTTTTTATTGATGGAGGTGATCATATGCATCATACACGTATAGCTGACAATGATGACAGATGTGTGATTCTTCTTCGACTCTCTTTTTCTCAAGAATGGATTGGGGGTTTATTATGCAATGCAGTTTCACTATATATTCTTTCATGTGAAGGACTTGATCGAATGCTCGAGAAGCTGGTAATAGACAGCACTAAAGTTGGATGTTTTGCTGGTTTGAGGTCGCCAAGGATTTCGCGTTGTCACGGCACCTTGAAGCCTACTCCTAAAGGGTGTGTTGCATCTTTCGACTTGATACCAAATCTAGAGGAAAATTACCTCGATTCTTTGAGTAAATTGGAAAGCATTTCAGATTTTGGGTATTTTCTTGGTCTATGTTTATCTAGACTGAGGATCATAGAAGTTTTTAGTTGTCCCCAAAATCCAAAATCCAAAATCCGGCCCGGACCGGTAAAAAATTTATTAGGGCCGTGATTCGGCCCGCTCAATTCGCGAGCCAATTCACCTTCGAGCGGGCCTGGACGGGCCGGTTTAGCCCGCCCATCTTAACACCTCTATTCTGGACCAGTTAATATCGTTGGAGGTGAGACAGGAGATGCTTTCCAAGCGAACATAAAGTTCGACTAATTTCTTGAGGCACATCACTTCTTCGAAGGGTGTTTGTTCGTCGACTGACTCTCCCTTCACACCCCACTTGTATGCAGTATTTTCCAGGTTTAAGAACTCCAGATTACACAACCTGGAAATCGTTCTCGATGGGATTGTTTGTAAACGGGAAGTCTTAGATATGTCTAATTGCCTCAAGTCTGTCAATTTTCCGGCCCTGAAGGTAATTGAGTGATGCGAGTGCCACTACAATCAAGGACTTAAAGCTTACTTAGACTTTCTAAAGAGGGTAACTCTGTTAGACAGAAACAATTATGGAGGAGAGCTCGAAGATCTCCTAGTTGAACAAGAGTCGAAGGCAAGGATTGAATTTTGCTTCCACTTAAATTCAAGATCCTGAGAGATTGAAACCCTTGTAGGAAGGAGTCAGGAACAATCTCAAGGTTATGATTACTAGTTAGGAGCAAAGTTGATGTAGATAGATCTATTGAAAAATGGATATTGATCTGGTTTCAAGATCTATGAACAAGAGAGATCCCTAAATATCCATTTGCAGTTAGGAGCAAAGTTAATGCTTCTGCACATTTTATTGTGCAATCAGGCAGTCTTTCTATTTGATTATTCATCAAAGAAACTCGAGAAAGAGAACTCAGAAATTCTTGTTCTGATATCAAAGTTAAGCCAATTCCTGATCGAACCAAAGATCTGTATCGATTCTGGGATGCACATGTCATCCATGTACAAACATCACGCACTACATCATGCATCTTTACAGTATTTGGAAGCATACCTTGTTCCAACAAACAGGAGTCTTTTAGACTTTGGACAATAGCCATACCTCGATTTTCCAGTTCCTCATAGTTTAGGCGTTCATCGAGTAAACCTTCAAAAAACCAATATCGGACGAGTTCACGTACCTCAATTGTCCAGTCCTCTGGATACAAACAGCAAAGCAGGAAACAAGATTTGATATGCTCATCTTGCAATGAATCATAACTCCATTTCAAGGTACTGAATACCTTATCTTCAATCCAGACCTTACCTCGTGTTTCCAACTTGAAACACATACCATACCTGCTCCATATACTCATCAGGGCTAAGGTAAAAAACACTCAAGTAGAAGCAGATAATCACAGTGACAGTCAAGAGCAAATAACCATGCGATGACGATATACTATAGGATAACACATACAGATCTTTTTCACAAACACGTTCACACAGAACCACATATTAACACCAAGTTAATCAACAAGCCAACAAATACATAAATGACCCCACGAAAAAGATCTCACCACACTTATCCTATCTCATTCCGTGTTACTCCCACCTCGAGAACACATATCTCCTCTCATCGCTCCACCATGCTCACTAAACTAATCACTCAACTCATGTCTAACTGGTAAATCACAATAAATCCTAAGTTCTCGGGATAATCTTTTATCACCACATCACTTCTCCCAAACTACGTGGATAATGGGGCTCCACCTAATAGAAGTGATAGAAGTGTCTTCTTTCACACTCCACCTGGTTAGGGTCTCTTTTAGATAAAGGATTCCAGACATTTGATCACATCTCCACTCGTGATCCAAATGTCACACTCCGCATCCCCCGGTACAAACCACAATGTACCCCTAGGCATCTATACTCCACCTCAGATACACACTTACTGCTAATACATCACAAACCCACTATGCATGCAAATACAACCACATTCGCTTCATCTCTGATCTTACCCTTCTGCTTATCCTTATTCTTGGAGCAGTCCCTAATAAAGTGTCCAGATTTACCACAATTGTAACACCTTCTACCACTAAACTTGTTCCATCCCTTTCTCTTCTTACCACCATCATCACTCGAGTCATTACTCGAATCACTATTGTTTTGAGCTCTACCCAAATTCATTTGCTTAAATTTTATTCTACTCCTCATTATGTGTAACTCACCATTCATCTTATCTTCTTTTTCAGCCTTAATTTCCATTTCTTTACTCTTAATGGAATCTATAACAATCTCAGGTGTTAAGGTGTTCCTACCATACTTAATGGTATTCTTAGCCTCTATATGAATTAGGCATAGAATTAAGCAGAATTATAACTTTATAAGTTTCAAACACCTTTTCATTACAGTTAACGATATTTTGAACAAGTTTGTTAAAAATATCCAAATTGTCATCAAGGTCCTTTGAATGATCCATTTTAAAACTGAAAAAGCGTTCAAGCAAATACAACTTATTAGGAGTAGACTTAAGCAAATATAAACTCTCCAACTTTTCCCAAAGTTCTTTGGTGGTTTTTAATTTACCAACTTTTCTTAAAACTGTATCAGACAAGTGTAAAATAATAGAAGTATATGCCAATTCGTCTAAATTCTCTTTTTCTGCAGCAGTCAAGGTTTCAGAAGAAGAATCATCAATAACTTTAGAAACTTTTTGTTGAACAAGAATACCTTTCATTTTTTGTTGCCGAATAGAATAATCTCCTTTAGCATTAAAGATACCCAATTCAAAGTGACGTGTCGACATCTTACCAAAAATGCACAGAACACGAGCTCAAACTTGTAAAAGTCACAGGTCACACAGATTACACAGAGTAACAAATTCCTATAATTTCACAATAATACGCTATTCTAGAACCCCAGAATTCCGTGAAAATCACGTTCTCAGGTCAAGGGAAGAAACTAGAATAGGAAGCTTGGGTACAATTCTAAAATAATATGAGATATCGCAACGTTCAACAAATTAAGCTAAAGACGATAGACAAATAATTTCACTTAGAAATTAAACAAGTAATCCTAGGTTCTAGCAACAAACAATGGTTACCAAGCAATGGCAACCCCCAAACCTATGTGATCACCCCACACGATGATCTGCTAGTGCGGTAATGTAAAGGTTTCAACCAATTTACCAAAGCGGACCACTTCTGAGGTCCGTAGATTGGAGAGATGCGAATTTACTGCTTTAGGGCCGCAATCTTGGCCTAAAGTAATTCAATAAATATTCAGAAGTTCCGACTGGCGATCCACCAAGGGCAAAATCGTCCAATTTTTTCTATAGTACCTGAAATCGAAAACTAACACAAGAGTGTTAGAAATGACAAAATAAAAATTCTATCAGAAGAGACCGTCGCCAGAATAGGCCTGTACGCGCCTTACGCACCGCCGCCGTCTTCCCCACTCGTCGCCGCCATTGACCAGCGTTGACCGACGCACCAGTGCCCCACGATCCTCTCCACCTGCACGTCCCAAATCCGGTCTCCGTTTCACCAGAAGACTTCTGGATTGTCCAGAAATCGATATTGCAGGTTCGGAATTTTGAAAATTTCTTCCTGTTCTTCACGTTTTCTGCTACTGCTTAAGTTTTTGGTCTGTTTTTCGATTCCAACCAGCTCTGATACCATTTGTAAGAGTTAATCTCACCTACAAGCAAACCAATCAACAAGTAAGTGAAGACTTAAACAATAATCAAAGGAATCAAACTAAACAAACGAGAATTGAATGTAGAAGATGCAAGAACAAGAAATAATAATCCCCCTTTCTCTTAGGCTCAGAAAACTCGATCCAACACCACAAAGGTAACACCAACAAAAGATTTTCGGAGTCCAAGATACACACTAAGGTATAGAGCACACAAAGGCAAGGAGAATGGCTTCAAAGCACAAAACAAAGAGTATTTCTCAAGCACAAAGCACAGGGACTGTTTTCTCACGTAAGTTGGTTTGGTTATTAGGGTTTAGAGGTCTCTTATATGTAGATCAAAAGGGGGAAACGAATTTCCAAGATTTTCCAAGAAAATCTTCACGAGATGGGTATCAATACGAATAAGGTAGGTAACCAAAAGTTAGGGATAATGTATATCTCTAACTAACACGTCCATCTCTAATTAGGTATTGAGCACCTAGCCCTAATGGGCCGATTTCCTCTAAATACCCAACTTAATTGGATTACTACAATTGTGGTGTGGATCTTAATATATATTTCAATCCCGGGCTTAAAGCCTATGAAACAAAACGGGTCACGATTTTTCATCATCACCTAGGGAGTATTGGGTATCAAAAACCCAACACTCTTAATTATCCATATCGAAATTTCCAACTCGGAGAAATTTTGTTTGAAGTCTCACCTTGTCATCTACGGATTCCGAGTCTCTCTCCACAATACCCGAAGCCGCAACCTTTACTGTGGAGGCCACGATGGAGGCACCAGAGGAAACAATCCTCAGGTAGCCTGAAAGAGCCTTGAATGATGTGGGGAGCATCCCATTATTGCCTCGGCCTGGCCTTGGCACCGCTGGCCATCTATCACCGCCACCAATTTTCCGGTCATCATTCCTCATCCCCAAACTTCACCACCGAAGAGAAAATCTCACCCGTAACTAGCCGAAAACACACCGCTAAAGATATTCAGCTCTCTTACAACGAACATAACCTCATGTCCCTTTATAACACTAATAAAACAAAAATCTACAGAAAAACTCGATCCCCTCAGCATATAGGTGTGTGCATTTTTCGCTCACAATTCAAAAACCATGAAGCTCGCAATAAAATTAAATTAAAATAAAATAAAGGCTCACCCATACTTTCCCAGCGTCATCTTCTGTTTTTTCCTCCTCACCATTTCATTAATGGCATCACCTCAAAAAATAAATGTAAAATATACAACATGAAATGTTCAAAAAAGTTCTGATAATACAGACAACAATATTCCCCAAATAAAATAAAAAATGCCGTCTGTAATTTTTGTGGTTATCTGCCTCTATACAAACCTAAGTTCAAAAAAATCAAAGAATTTATACAAGAATAAAACAATCATACAAAGAATATATACAAATTGAATCGAAATTTTTTGAAAAGTTGAAATCAAATTGAACTCTAAATTCGTTCGATGATTCCTGAGATTGATGGTGCCTAGAGAGAGAAAATCAAATGCATATGCATATAGTTTTAGAGAGAGAAGCACAAACTTTGACGGGATGGGGATAACGAAGAGAGCTTATTATAATTTTTAGTTAATTTTTTTATTTCATCTGCTCTCTTCCATGGTCAATTGCATTCTACCCCGGTAAACTAGGGATGGGGATGGGGGTCTGTTTGATACGATTTATTTGCCATGGAACTAGAAAGGGTAATTGGCGCAAAACGTCCCTACTTTTAAGTTTTCTGTGGAAAACATTCATATCTTTCGTTTTTTGGCGCATAACATCCCTACCTTCCACATTCTTTGCGCTGAACATCATTTTCACCAATTTTTACCCTAAAATGACTAATTCACCCTCATTTAAATAAAACAAAACGAAAAATAAAGAACAAATTGTAGGCATGTTCCTAAACTTTTGAAAGTACAAATCAGTCCAAAAGTCTTATTAAATTTGCAAATGAGTCCCAAACTTTGCAAAGTCAGTAACAGTCACCAAACAAAAACTTTAACCATTTTTTAAGAGCAAAAACACATCAGATTAAGTCAAAAATATAAAACAGTAGAACAACTTTTCCACAAAATTCAAACTTTAATACCAAGTGGAGCATCAAATTCATCGGAGTTTTGAAAAAGAAGAAGATTATTCCGTTCCTTCTCGCGCTTGCGCATTTCTTGAAACAATGCTAGCTCCTCGTGACCTCGTCCTTGTTGTCATTCAGTCTCAGACTCCCCATTTGCTCCCTCTCCGAAGCCCTAAAACTCCGATTCATCCCCCAAAAAATATATAAAAAAACACTCCTCAACATATGTGTATATGCACGCAGTGAAGTTAGTGATTTCAATTTGTTTGTCAAGAAATTCGGTTGGAGAAATGCAGGGTTTTTTTTTTTTTAATGAAAATTAAATATCTATTTAATCCGCGACATAGAGGTAATAAAATCCATCAAAACTATATCGCAATCTCAGTACCGATGATTTAATTCCAAAACATTAGACCCTAATGGGAACCAAATCAGAATGGAAAGAGCGCTAACAAATAGGGGCTTCGCTTAGAAGCCGAGCTTGGTTTGGCGCCAATGGCGGCGCTTGGCGTTGTAGCGGATGATATTGTCAGTGCGCAACCGAATCCAGTACGGAATGGACCTGTTCTGCCTCTGCTTCTTCGCCAGCTTCTTCTTTATCATGAATGTCTTGTGGGACGACATTTCGGTTCTAGTGGCGGAGAGATCTCGCTGAATTTGATGCTTGTGCCCGTAAGAGAGAATGCAGGGTTTTTTATTGGGCTTGAACGGTTCAGAATGTGAATGGAGAGTTGAGAATGGTTCAGAATGTGTTAAGAAATTGTTAATTAATTGTATGATGAATCTAGTTGGTGGATTTTGTTTTGAAATTGTGGAACTTTTTGACTTAATCTGATGTGTTGTTGCTCTTAAAAAATTGGTTAAAGTTTTTGTTTGGTGACTATTACTGACTTTGCAAAGTTTGGGACTCATTTGCAAATTTAATAAGACTTTTGGATTGATTTGTACTTTTTAAAAAATTTAGGAATATACATGCAAATTTTTCTTTATTTTTCGTTTTGTTTTATTTAAATATGAGGGTAAATTGGTCATTTATGGTAAAAATTGGTGAAAAGGATGTTCAACATAAAGAATGTGGAAGGTAGGGATGTTATGCACAAAAAAACAAAAGGTAAGGATGTTTTCCACATAAACCTTCAAAGGTAGGGACGTTTTGCGCCAATTACCCAACTAGAAAAATATTTTCCTAGTTCCTATTTTTGGCTGTTTGATACGTTTTATTTGTCATGGAAAATATTTGCTAGGTACAAGTTGTTGATGCACAACCAAATATATTTTTATTTTTTTAGCAATTGGAACACATTTCAAAGTCAATGGTAAAAAAATTTATCCATTTAATTGACAATTTGCGTAAAAAACAAAGCCAAACGAAAAATTTGTCAGATAAAAAATTATACCAATCAAACACCTTTCCTCTCAAACAAATTCTAGGCAAATCACTTCCCTACCAAATATTTTATTTGTCACCCTAAAATTCAAATCGACCCATGAAGTTAAAACTACGACTCTTTGAAAAAAATTTGAAAACTAAAAGAAAAAAAAAATTCTATTATTTTTTTATTGAAATTTGGAAATTTAAACCGAAACTTTATAGAACATATTTGAAAATTTAGATCAAGATATTCGAAATTTTTTTACTAAAAATAACTAATACGAGATCGGATTAAAATTAACTTAATTGTGGGTAATAGCTATTGAAGACATTCCTTTTACCAATAAATTTGACTCTACAAATCTACTAAACATTTTAAAATAGAATAATGATATTCATAGTCGTTAGAATAATGATATTCATAGTCAACGACTGTATTAGTTATTTCATATGACAGCTTATTATTTGAGGTGATATAATTAGAAGAAATTAATGTCTCAAATAACAAGTTGTCGTATATGATGACTATTGTAGTCGTTAATTATATTATTATACTCGTTATTCACACGCACACTAATTGAGGCGTATTTTTTTTTCTCTCTCTCTTTCATGTTTTAATCACATACTATTATATATTACATTATTCGTAAGACAATCAGTAGTAATTGAATCTTGGAAATTGTTCTTCCTACTTATGAATTTGATACACTTATTTGACAAATAATCACGACATTTAATTTAAGTCAATCTAACGCTCAATATCTTATGGATCTTAAGTGGTTATAACAAACTTTCCCATGATCTTAGTAAAATACATATTGAGCGTTGTATTGATTTAAATTAAAGGTCACGATTATTTGTCGAATAAGTGTGTCAAATTCATGAGTAGAAGGAACGGTTCCGTTGAATCTTTACTCGTCTTTGGGATATTCTCATCATTAAAATTAGTTGAATCATGCTACATATACAACAAGGTTCGTTGACAATTATGATTTAGTATCATTACATTCGTCAATTCCAAAAAAAATTCAAAAATCATTTTTTAAATTAACTGTCCAGAATTTTCTACATCAAATTTTGTCAATTATCATTGTACAAGTAGATCAATTCAAATTAGTTTAAGTTAAAAATAATGCTCTTTGACCAGGATCAATGAGAAAAGGTGAGGTGACAGGGTGTTGTAGTAGGATGAGATTATGTTTTTTTTTTTTTTTAAATGTTCAATAATACATTGACATGTGTTATTTCTATCATTGACTTTGTCACTGTAGCAAGATTGTTAAGTTAATGGCTATGTCTAAAGTTCGTTTGGCAAGACTTCTACTTTTGCTTTTCAAAATCAATTTTTTAATCTCAAAAATAACTTTTGCTTTTCAAATGCGCCGACAAACAAACCATAATTCATTGATGAGATGAACTACCACTTAATTATTAAAGAATAATGTTGCTCAAATAGGAGCCTCGACAGAATGACACCCCCTTCGTGGCGTTGTGTAGCAGGGTTGATTATTAAATTAGAAGAGCATTTTCAAAAATTAAAAAAAAAAAAAAAAAAATCTATTCATAAAGAGCATTTTATACGTAATAAAAATTATCTTTTACTTTAGAGAATAAAACTTTTATTTTAGCTCTTCATTTTCTCAACCAAGACTCCGTCTCATGAACGTGTGGCTACTTGTTGTATTTAGAGCGGACACGTGGACTGATGGACGGAGTAAGTCATTGGTATTTGGAGGTTGAGAATCAGATCTGACGGTTGGAAGAGGGGGTATGGTTAGACGTGTGGAGCGGTGGAGTATTGGATGAGTTAAGTTAGTTAACCACAATGGTGACGGGATCCGATTGAGAATGTTTGTCTCATTTTTTTTTGTCCATTATGGGCTTGGTTGTGTGAGCATTTTATAGCAATGGATATCTCAATGCTTGTCACCTCCTTTTAGTAAAAGTAATATGAAAAAATTAATTAACCATAACAAAATTTTAATTTATTTTAAACTATAAGCAATATGATAAATTAAATTCATCACGACAAATTAATTTATTTTCAACTGTAAGTATTTTCAATAAAATCGATGTTTTTGAACATAAAGAATTACACTTTTGTTAAAAGAGTTAAGAATTTATTATAATTTGTAACAAATATGTATATAAAGTTGAGCAATTTGGTATTGTATTTGCTCCTTTTCTATAGTTAGTGAGTGATCTTCTTTCATTGCCTCAAGTAGTCTATTTTATTGTGTTAGTTCGCATTTGATGCTCGACTTTTCACTATACAAGTAGAGTTCTTAAACAAGACGACTCGATTAGTAGTGAATTGAAGTTCTCATTGAAACTTGATCTCAATCAATTTGTAATGTGAGTCATAATGAGTCTTACCACATTAGTTCGAGGAGTCCATTACATCACATCATAATGCTGCATCACTATTTAATGTCCAAAAAAACTCATTATCCTTTTGATTTGAGTGTCGAAAGTTATCAAGGAACCATTTGTTTTTTTAGGTGTCCAAAGCTCGGAACCTAGAAGTCAAGTTCAATGTGACAGTGAGATCAGTATCACAAATAATTTTCATTAATCCCCTCAACAATAGAAATGTGGAACTAGATAAAAACTGGACAATTATTAGTGGGTCAAGAGTGATTTATCTTCTGGGTAAATTTAACCACTACAAAAGTGTAGCGACCCGAAATTTTAAAAGTACAAATTTTATAACTTAAAGTGTGTCGCTACGATAATCCCGTCAAAGTTTAGAATTCATTTTACGTCCGTCGAATTTGTCTAGCAAACAATTAATTTAAGATTTCAAAACGATTTTAAACTTAAAATCTCAATATTCACTTATCGAGTTCAATCTCGAACATTTTTAAAAAATACCAAATTCTTATCAATTTAAATCCAATTTTTATGTTCAATATTCTATTTAGAGTTCAATTTCATTAAGTCCAAATTTTACCTTTTAATCCAATTTTATTAAATCCTGTTAGCCAAAGAATTATTTTCCAGCACAAACTCTAGGCCCACTTTATTGCCTCGTTTTCTGTGCCCTAACCTACTGTTGATCGCTATTCATTCACCTTCACCACGCCTCACAGCACCTCTCGACTCCAAACACACGGCCAACACCCAGGTAAGAATTCACCATCTGTTCCCTTCAAATTTTGATCAATAAGCCACTGAAAATTGACAGATTCATCATCACCACCACACCAATGTCGAAATCCTCCAACCCCAAACTGTTCTCGCAACCACAGAAATCGGTTTCAACCTTCCCACCGTCGAATCACCACCCTCACTGAACCTGCAAGCAGCCACCCCAACCATTTCATAGTCGAACTACCAACAGGCCATCACCACCATGAACCGCCACCTGCAGCCACCCAAAACGATAGCCCCGTTTGCCAATCTGACTCTCCACTTCACCAAAATCAACCCAAAATCCAACCACAAAACCAAGAATCATAAAACCCATTCACTTACCTCGACTCCACCCACATTTTTGGCCGGACTTTCCGCCGAAAAACCCAAGAAATTCCGATTTCCTAGCCTCGGTTTTTGACCCCAATCGACACCCAATCAACCCAGTCGACCCCCACCCACCGGCGCTACCTCGCGACGGTGACAGCTCGGCCCTTGACCGGAGTTCACCCCACTTCGCCTCACCTAATCGTCGCCGGCTTTCTCCTCTCCTCTTCTCCCTGCATCGCGTGAGTGAGAGAGAGATAGATAGGTGTTTTGTAAATATTTGATTTTTTGAAAATTACACCTTAAATCCTAGCTTTTAAAAGTCCTCCAATTTAGCCCAAAGTTTTAAAAGGTTATTGTTTCAATTTCAAAGTTTTACAAATTGTTTAAATTCAGTCCCTATGTTTTAATAACTTTTAAATTAGCCCATAGAATTCCAAAAGTTCATTTTCAGCCTTCAAACATTTAAATTTAAGTTTCAATATCTTTTCAATTTAATCCCTAAAGGTTTTTAAGTCTTAATTAAACTTAGTATCTTAAATAAATTAATTTTGTTCTTACTAGACGAGATCGCGGGCAAAGTGTGAAGCACGGTAACGTTACAATTGTTCAATTTCCAAGAAAGTTTTCAAGACTTCGAGGTGGGGTTTACATTTAAGCAATCGTGGTTATTTGTCCATGTTAATTCTTGATGTGTGATTTTGATTGTGATATAATGTTTATACCTATGAAAAGGTTGCCAGGGACCGTAAATAGGTTCGGGATCGAAATTTGGTCCTTGGGAATGCCCACAGTGCAAAAATCTGCTAAGCTTATTACATGTTGTCAGGGACCGTAAATAGGTCCGGGATCGAAATTGGGTCCTTGAGAATGCCCACAGTACAAAATTCTATAGTATGTTGTATGGATATTATTTTCACCACTGGATTGCATATTTTGACTTAATTTGGACTGATTGTTGTATCTCCACTGAGTATAATTCGTTATGCTCACCCCACTATTTTTCCAACCTTTCAGGTTAAGGAGCTTGGCAGGGCAAGGCAACGAGCGGGGCAATTTTAATTTAATAATAGACATTTTAAATTTCAAATTTCGAAACAAGAAATTTTAAATAGTTGATTTCCATTTTGACACTTAAGTATTGAATTTTGGTATCTTTGCAAATGTTGGTTTTTGCTAATCATATTTGGTATTGACTCTTGAATGTGAGAAATATTATTTTAGAAGTGATGTTTCCGCGTTTTGTGTTAAATTGCTATGAATTTTTAAAGTATATGCATGCCTTTGCATTGTGGCGACTTTTGAAAATGTTTATTTACAGGTTACTTTGACTTAAGTAGCGCCTCGAGTTATTAGTAAATTTGGGGTGTTACAAAAAGTTTAAGAATACAATTACAATTAACAAACTTGTAAAAAAAATTCAAAAATCAGGTGGTCTCACTAGTGACTTCCAATAAATATTTTTAACATATAGATTGAGATTCAACATATCACATTCACAAATCACACAATTTATATGTCGCAATTACACATTAAGTCGCAAATCACACAAAGGTCGCAATCATATACCACACAACTTATGGCTCATTATCACATATTCAAGTTATAAATTAAATAATTAATAGATCACAAATCACACGATAAGAACTTAATTTTAATACTAATAATTAAACATATTAACCTCTTTGCTGTTATAACTCAGATTCATCTTCGGGGAGAATCCAGTCTAAGGATATCATCCTTATTCGCTGATGGAATTGTTGTCAATCCTGGTGCTGTTTGCCAGATTTCTCAATTACTTCCTTCTTTGTTCAATGCTTATTGTCGAAATCTATATATATCTTTAATGGCTCTTAAAAGAGTCGAAATCAATGCTTACAAGATCCCCCAATGTATGGTTCTGCATTTACGAAAACCGAAAGCTTTGACAAGATTTTCACTCCAGAGAAGGTAAGGGCAGTAGATGCAGCAGTGTGGGCTTAATCGGGGATAGAGCTAACACCCGGTGAGTCCTTACGGCCACCCGTTATCGTCTAGTGATTGACTGTGCTCACCTGAATTCGTCCGTATTCACCTGAATTCGTGGATATGTCACTGGGCTTAGTCCATCGACCAACTTGACTGGAGTAAGTAGGAATTCAAGTTTTGAGTCGACTGTGACTTGTGACTTCTCTTGAGGATGTACTTTTGGATTCACAGCCGAAATGTGTCTCTCACTACTAAATTGAGCAGTTCAGAATATTCTGCCGAGAACATAAATGAAGTTAAAACAACCGAGTCCGAAACTCGAGAGACAGAAGAATTTACTGAAATCATTTACGAACCCAAATTTAAGCTATATTTTTTCACTACAGAAAAATGGAACAGAATGGGTTCCAATAGTATAGTTTTGCAATTCTTTCCTGTATATAGTTTACATAAATATACTAGAGTGCATAAATTTGCCTCAATGTAAATTGTTTATAAAGTTATATAGTTCCAATTGGGAAATTTGTATTACAGGGAAAAACATCAAATTTTCAGCGCGATGTTTATATATCGAGAGATCCTGTGTACAAAGAAATTGTACAAAAATGGTTGACAAAGGCCACATGACGGCCCCCTAATACAAAAACTTTGTACAAATAGAATAATTGTTATGTGTCACTCCTTTATTCTCGATAAAAATAGAAATGAAGAAGTTAGGACAGATATACTACATACTATAAATAAAATAAGATTAGAAATGAGAATGTACGTAGTATTTTGTAGTTGCCAATGATATATTAATTTTATTCTTTCTATACATCTAGCAATAATCCAGACATTACAGCAGAAACAAATAAACTAACAGACCTTAAATCTATTTGAGATTAAAACTTAATATTGTTAATACACTTTGCACGAACTTTGTGTGTTTCAATTTCTGTTCCGATAGTATTTTAGTCGAAATGACTTAATTCTCGTTTCATATAATGTAAGAATTGTTTATACATATTGTGAAACTTTCTCAAACCACTTGAAGTGTGTCACAAATCAACAAACTGACCTTGAAGAGAAGGAAACCTATCTATTCTACAGGTGAAGAGGAAATGGTTCATTATAACTAAATGAACTTGTGCTGGTAACTAAACAGAAGTGGTCATTCAGCACAGGAACTGGAAAACTGATTGTGCTGAAACTCAATTAGCATTTTACCATTACAGCACAGAGAGAAATTAATAAAGTTTTGGCATAGAAGTATAATGCTACCGTTGCTTTACAAAGATACAAGACGCTGATATACTTCACCTTCCAGCTTCAGAAAATAAATCCCCTAGTACTTTTATCGTGGCCTTCAGCTTCTTTTTTTCTTTCGCTTTAACAAATGCTGATTTATACGTTTGTTGGCATGCTTTTATGACATAACAAACGTGAGGATCATCTCTTGGTATCTTGCTTAGCATATTTGCTGCAGATTTCTGGTCTCCTGAAGCCAAAAGAGCCTGATACATCCTGCAACAATTTTAACAATCGAAAAAAAAAGTAAGAAAATAACTCTTAAACCTACGAAGTACCATGTCAAAATCCTTGTACTCAATTTTAAAGCAAAAACCCAGCATACCATGTTCCATATCCTAATATCTACAAAACTAGAAAGATTTCCGAAGATTCATCGCAAGTTCTTGTTTTCGGTTATTCCTCGAAATCAAACATATTTCCTTAATATCTACCAAATATACAGGCAGAAAACTAGAATTATCACATTATCAACACCCAATAAGACATTAAAGATCCACTCTCCCTCTTACACACACATGCAAGTGCAGACGTGAGAAATTGAACCTAGGCAAAAAATCTGCTATTGTAAGGAGCAGACCAGCTCATGCAGACAAGTATTATGTACTTCCCAAGGTCTCTCAATGCCTACCCAAATGCAGCAAACCAACGTTGTGCTTGGGATGTGCTGAATGTATGCCCAGAAAGTAGCTGGTCTCAAACCAACAGCTTGAAGACTAATTTACAAATGTCATTACAATATAATAATCACATTAAAGGCAGAGACATGCCAGCATCATGCAAGTGCGTAGCACAGAACTTAGCCCTGACCTTTTAATCAACAGAAGTGGATGTCCATTCTCCAGACTTGAATGATAAAATGGGATGAGTGTGTGTGTGTGTTAAGAGAGACAAAGGAGCAGTTGCAAGACTTGTAACTAGAAAAATTAGGGACAGTAAGAGAAACTAAACTGTCAATTTTTAGATTGATAGAGCACGACAGAAGACTAATAGGAATAAAGGTTCTAAGCATAGTCATCATGCCCAGCCAGAGCACCGAGTCACTAGGTTCATGGATCAGCTGGTTGTTTATTGGTAGGACTGCAAATTTAGACAAAAAATTATTTTAAACAGAAAGTAAATATACCTATAAATTCAAAATTAGGATATGGCATAAAATAAATTTAGCATAGTAATAAAAAGACGATAAGAGCTCAAGCATTTTCTCCTTTAACAAATCTAATCAAATATATTAATTGGTTTTACTCTTATTTCATGCTCCATTAGTATTTTATTCACTTACTGGTATTATTACTTAGACTTTTGAATTTCTCGTCATTTATTATGGTTTTAAATTTGACAGTAAAAGATAGATTAAGAATTAAGGGTCTTAAATAAGAATTTGTTTTTCATTTTGCACATCAAGTTTACAAACACTCAGTATTGGTGTTCCTTCCTTATCAACCCATTTCATTACAATGATAAGGTGTTGTACTAAAAGATAAATGATACATTTTAGATTTAAAGTTGATTTTGTACAATGTGCTTCTTTTGATATTTAAATAACTAGTAATGTGTTTCCTTCTACAATATATAGAAAGTGTGGATGGTTGAGAAACATTTTGTCTGAGAAGGCTTAAATAATCATCTTTTGAACCATCTTTGGAGTAAGCGCAGATAAATTACCAGTGGAGGAGGATGTAGTACCAACTATAGCTTGATAAGCATTAGAATGATGATTTCGAGGTCGAGTAGGACGTTCTTTGATAATATGCCCCAGATTCTTGCAGTAATTGCAAGACTTCTTCACACAATGAGTAGCGATATGTCCATATTCTTTGTAGCTGAAGCACTCAACTCTCCACGTCTCGTCCCTTCCCTTTCCCGTAAGCGACACAAGCAACTGCAGTTGATAGTGTGGCAAGACGTTCTTTACAAAGTAACTCCCCAAAGCACACATCCAAAGAGGGCGAAAGATCACAATTCATCACATTTGAACGAGTGCCCTCAAATTCAGCCAGTAATTTTATTAAAAATTGATATCTCCTTTTCTCATGAACTTTCTGAATAGCAGAGAGGGATTCTTTTGGTACCATAACATAAACATTGTCAATAAACTCTACCCACAGTAATTGAAACCCAGAAAAATAATCCTGAATGGAGAGATCGCCACAAGTGTAACTGGCAATGTCATATTCTAATTGAAATCCTCGAGCAATATTGTCTAGATTATACATCTTCTTTAAGTACAACCAATAGATTTAGTAGTTTTGTACGGCCTTAGATTAAGAAAAATTAGCAGATCAACGGATCCCAAAATCTACGTCATCACTCTAGCATCTTTGATCTTCCATTGAGCCAATTTAGGAAGCTCGGTAGGAGCTGGGTCACTTCAATTTATATGACCTCATAGTTCCTTCTCCATAACAAATAAGCGAAATTCAAATTCTCATGCAAAATAATTCTTACCAATGAATTTCACACCCAAGGAGTCTGAATTACTACCAGACATTGTAAAATAGTAAGTTCAATAAGAGCCTAACAGAAATAATAATAAAAAAGGCCCAATAATATGAGCCCAACAGAAAGAAGATACTAGCAAATGTCCACCAAAGTGATTAAAGCCCAACAAATATTGAGGCTCAATAACACTCCAAATCCACTCGATTGCACACCAAAGAAATTGTCGTCACAAGAGATATAATCTAAATTCACGTGACTGCACACCAAAAAAATCGCCACCACCAGAGATAGCACCACAAATGTCACCGACCAGTGTCGACACCACCACAAAAACCTCCAGCCACCAGAAACGAGAATAGAGGTCCTCCAAAAACAAAGTTAGAGGGGTCCGACAACTAGAAAAGCACCCTCAAACAAGCCAAAAGTGGATACCCAAGACAACAAGACCCATTCCCACGAGAAAACACTAAAATGGCTCTCATACCATGTAAGATGAATTGTTTTTGGATTGAATGCCCCTCATTGTAGGGATTCCTTAGATTAAATAGAAGGGATCATCGTAAGTTACAAAAGCTAATTACCTTAATCATGCTAACCTATACTAAATATATGCTACATACCATACATACAACAATCATACCATAATATAAAGATCCCATTGATAAATTCATTTCCTTTCTTATATTTAAATTTTCGAATTACTTGTAAGATGTATTAATTTCAAATTGAATGTCCCTCAGTTGTTCACAAGAAACTGATGACGATGTAGAGTCTTGGTCCTTGTAAAAACGTCAGTTATCTGGAGGGCAATGAAAATAAGGAAGAGAAATGACACGATTATCCAAGGCCTCGCGAATAGAATGACCACCTCAATGTGTTTCATACACTCATGGTAAACGGGATTAGCAACAATCTGAATAGCACTTGTGTTATCAGCATAGAGGGTAGGTGTAGACTGGAAAAACCAATCTTAATCAGAAGGCCACAAAGCTAGACAATCTCTGAACAAGTAGCAAACATTGCACGATGTTCAGATTCAGCAAACGATTTAGGAATGTGAGCCTGTTTCTTACTCTTCCAGAAGATTAGAGAATCACTAAGAAACATGCACCAACCAGTGATGGAGCTCCAAGTGTCAAGACATCTAGCCCAATCTACAACACTATAAGCACTAAGACGAAAGGAGTCCCTACAGAAAAAAATACACCACTAAGTGTGCCTCAGAGATGACAAATGACAAGGCAAACAACAGCAAAATGAAGATGAGTGGAGTTTGCATGAAGTGACTAACCTACTGGACCGCAAAAGAAATATTTGATCGAGTAATAGTCAAATAATTCAAACTCCCAACTATCTGGCGATACACAGTAGGATTAGACGGAAGTTCACCTTCCTCGTTACGAAACTTTGTATTGACTTCCATAGGAGTATCTACACGGGATGAATCTTGAAGATCAGCCAATATAATCAAATATGTAAGTACTTTATGTTGAGTTAAGAAAATACCAAAAAGATTAGAGAGAACTTCCAACCCTAAGAAGTACGTAAGAGGACAAGGTTCTTCATGTGAAACGAAGTCTAAAGATGTTATAAACATGTAATCTCTGTAACACGAACACTTCAACTACGCTACGTGTCTATCATAATCATTTTTCTTTTTTAATAGAAATAGTATATATTTTTAACTCAAAGTAATTAGTAAATAACATATAGGTATTCATATTTTAAAAAATTCAGCAAGAAAAATTAATAACAAGTATAAAACTAGATTTATACTATATAAATGAAGGATTTTAAATAATTTAATCAATGTGTCGACGACATGTCATGTCGGTATTTTTTTTGAAAAATCACGTGTTGGAAACGTGTCCATGTCGATGCATCATAGCATGTAATCAAGGAGGAATTTGTCCCAATAATAATAATATCTACTCTGCTGAAATGAAAACTAAAATAGGGTAGTTCGAAACTTGTCAAACCAAGCCCATGGAACCTGTTTCAGCCCATATAATGAAACTTCAACTTGTACATATTCAAGGAACGACTGAGGATCAAACTAGAGGTAATGCTATGTAAATATCCTCTTTGAGATGACAATGAAGAAAGTCGTTTTTGACATCCATTTGAAGTGGCCAAACCTGTGAAGCAACAATAGAAATAATAGTCTATACCGGAGCAAAAGTCTTCACAGTCCATCCCCATACTCCTATTTGTTACCAACGGCTGCCGATCGTACCTTTTAATGATCCAAAGTCCTATCAGAATGGAATTTGATCGAATAAATCCATTTACAATTAATAGCCTTAATATTAGAATGACAAGAAACATCCTAAGTATGAATATCCTGGAGAGCTCTAAGTTCCTTTGTCATGGCCTCCCACCAACATACATACTGAACAACCTTAGAATAATATGAAGGAATGCTAGTAGAGGACAAAGTAACAAGAAGAGATGTATGAGAATAACCATATCAATCAAGAGGACGAAAGATTCTAGCAGAGAGACGAGGGATGGTGCCAAAATCTAGATCATCCACTGAAAGTACAGCCTGAGCCGGCTCAAATGGTAGGTCTTAGCAAAAGGGACAATCGAAACAGGTTCAGATGGCGGGTCAGGCTTAGAAAAGGGCAAAGTCGGTCATCATCGTTCATACACCGATCTAGGTTTGAATCATTCACGGGTAGGAGTCAAGCCATCAAAATGTAGAAGGGCGTGAATCTCAGGCAAAGATTCAACATAAGTAGAAAAGAAGTATTGATTTTCAAAGAAAACATAACAAGAGATATGAAATCTATTAGAGCATAGAACATAACAAACTTAACCTATGAGAAATACCATAACCCATTAGTGCACATCTAACAAATTAAGCAGATAATTTACTGCGTTCATGAGGTGGTAAATTTACAAAACACACGCAACCAAATGTATGCATATCAAGATAGTGAGGATGTTGATGATACAATCTATAGTAGGGAGTATCAAAATTCAAGACACTAGAAGACAATTTATTAATTAAATAAATTGATGTAGATAATGCTTCGACCTAAAATTTAGAGGGAACGAAAGATTCAATCAATAACATACAAACCACATCTAACATATGTCAATTCTTACGCTCAACATCAACATTTTGCTGAGGTGTACAAGGACAAGAGTATTGAGAAACAATGCCTTTAGTCTGAAGAAATGTATGAAAGAGATGAGATATATATTCACCCCCGAATCAGATCGTAAACCCTTAATGCTAGAAGAAGATTGATTTTCAACATAGGCAACAAATTGTTGAAAGACAAAGAACACCTCAGATTTAGATCGAAGAAATTAAATCCAAGTATACTTACTATAATCATTAATAAACATAACAAAATATTTATAATGAATATAGGAGACAACATGAGAGATATCCCAGATGTCAATGTGAATAAAATCAAAACAGTATTCAGAATGACTACCATGAGATGGAAAGATGATGGATTTATTCTTGCCCAGTTCACAAGTTGAGCAATCAGAGAAAAAAGCTAAAAATTTATCTTTATTTCCCAACAAACCTCAAAATTGTTAGCATTCTCCAAATTTAATATTAATGTCCATATCAAGTCAAAACTTTTTAAGATGGTAGTTCCTTTCAATTATGTAAGAATTTGTGTTTGCATCTATTAAAGAATTTTGCTTTTTAATACACATTGGGTGGATCTATATTCTCCACTTTGGTGCTTTTCTTGTGTTTTTAGAAATATTATGTTTTCCAACAATTTGGTGCGAATATTTTTACTATGGTTTACGTATTTGCAAATTATATGTTGTTTTTCAATGTTCTGGTTTATTTTGCGCAAATAGTTTCTTTTTCTTTTCTTTTTCCTTTCTTTTTTTTTTTAATATGCATTTTCTATCAAAGTATTGTTTTTATATTTATTATTACAATACCACGTGCAATGCACGTTTTCTTAACTACTATAGTATGTACCTATATAATTTTATTTTTAATATTTTGTGAATGTACATTGGAAAAAACATATAATTAATCTGAAAAGACTAAAGAACTCCCATATTAGATCACATAAAAGGAGCATTACGCACTAAATCAACAAGTTAATATTTCAGGTAGAGCATTAAACAGTGTTCTCCAACTTTGAGTTCTCAATGATCAACACTCTTGCTTACCTCATCTGCACCCGCACTACAAGTCGCTAAGTGAATATTCCCTGTTCCCCAGGTGGAATGATATTCTGAAGTTGTATAGCAATCTATATGGAAGGGGAGACCTCAAGTTTCCCAATTGAACTGGCTTAGCCATGCTCTAATCCCAGCCCTAACTTAGATCTACTATGCAAAAAACCCAAAACATTCCAGATGATGGATACATAAGAATTTGTCATATTCAGAGTGAGATTCAGACCCAAATATTGTGCATCCCACGTCCTGAGAGAGATCTGTCACACTCGTGGACATTTGTTTTGCAGAAACTGTGACAGTTATAAATTCTAACAAGGATAGCACAAAAAGCTGTTGGCAATTTGACTCCATAACACAAGAAGTTTGTGTGGAAAATGAATTAGATAGTACTTGGAAGATTCTGAGTCAAATGACGAGCATTTCACACCTCAGAGAGAAGCTCTGTCACACTCATAATTCATTGTTAACTTTCTTTACACAAAATTCGACAATTTTCAATCCTAATTACGAGATAACAGGAAGAGTGCCATTAAGAATGTTAAAACTCCAGTAGCATACTGCTATGACAATAATATATTTGTGTTTGCGGTCAGTGGACCTAGTATTGCTATAGTTAAAAATTCAGCAGTTGCCATGGCTTCTGATTCTTCAAATAGAACACCGGGAACTTGGTGTCTTTGGTTTTATTTGGTAATTGCAACAATATTGCATCAAAAGATGGAAACAGGAAAAGGTATTTTTTTCAATGCAAAGATGGGGGTTAATTCACCTCCGCTTGGACATTTAATGGTAATGGTGCAAGAGGACCCCTAAAATAAAGAATTCAATAAAAAAGACGAAACGAAAGGATAGCATGTACCAAAAGGAGAATCTAAATTATAACATCAAGAATTCAAACGGTATTTACCAGAGGTAACTCAAAATATTGTAAGGAAGACCTGCTTTCTCGTATTCTTTCCAGATCAGAAAGGAAGTCTCGGTATCCTTGGCATTGACACAGGCACCGAGGAGAAAATCCAGACTTTTCCTTGAAGGGCAAACACCAAATTCCGTCTTGATAGCTTTTAGCAAACTCAGACCAAATTGCATATCTGTTGCCTCTTTCATCGCAATTAAGCTAAATACCTAATTCAAATGCTTAAAACACATCAGAATATGATGAAGATGACATGCAATCAAGTTGCAAGAATATCCACAAAATTATTCTTAGTCTAGAACTTCAAGAAATAAACAGAAAAGGAAGATCTGGAGTTTCATAAACTATTGCATATGAACTATTTGATTTCTCACTGAGAGAGGAAGAAAAAAGTCAACCTCATCAAACATAGCTTCTGTGGCAAGTTCAGCATTGTCAAAATTATTCTTGAGTTGCTTGAGCAAATCAACAATAGATCTAAAGCAAAGAAAGGACAAATATAACCAAGTAGGTTTATTAAAAGTAAATATTACAAAAGTAGTAATAAAGTGTTGAGAACCTTAAATGCTCGTGTTGAACACAATATGAAATGACCTTGAAGCAGGTATCAACCCAGTACTGTGAATCATTTAATTCCTCAAGTAGCTGGAGCAGTCTATCCAACTCTCCTTCGGATTTAAGATGTTCCTGAGAGATAATTAAGATCATCAAAATATAAGAGATAGAGAAAAATAAGAATTGATTCCACACACAATGCACCAAACTAACTTACGACAAGACATCTGATTGCTTTCGGCTGCAGGTTGGATCCGGCTTCTTTGATTCCTTCATACATTTCAAAGGCATCAGATAATTGCCCGTGTGAAGCAAGAGCCGAGACAAGCACACTCTTGATTTCATTTAAGCTCTTCACTGGTATTCTCTCATCTAAGAGAACCTGCACATAATGACGACGTCAATATAGCAGCAGAGATACTGCTGTTACCTTAGCAGCGTTCCCTGGCTTTCACCTGCAAACTAGATCCATAATTTTTTGTAGCAGAAGGGGAAGTCGATGATAAAATCACAGGGATCTTTTGATTTAGAAAAAAGTGACTGAAGCAGCACCAATGAGACTCCAACTTTACCTGTTTAGCCTTTTCAAACTGTTCACAGGCTGCATAGGCATTTATAAGGGCCATAAAAACAAACTTCGTGGGTTGAACTCCAGAGTTGCACATTTCATTATAAAACTACAAGCAGAACACCAACTAACAACAGTTAGTATGGATGTCAAAAAGCTGATCATAAATTTGTAGATTATGCAAATGGCAGCAAAATTGATTGTCCTGTAGTCCAATCATCACCACAAAAGAACGCAACAAGCATTTTAATCATCTTATCTGATCTAGTCTCCCCTCAAGGAGAAAAATTGAAATGAAGCAGAATAAAATCTTGACCAACTATTTTACGGATAAAGTGTGTTGCAGAGTCTTATCACCAAGGTTTTCAACTAGCATCTTCATATTCTACATAAGTGCTTAATTTTAATTGATTCATCAATATCAAGAGATTGCGTGGCTACCAAATTCAAATGACCTTCAGCTTGCCTTTGACATAGCATGACCCTCACAATTTTTTGTAAAACAGTAGTGACGTTTCCGAGACATAATTATTTTGGCCAAACACAATTCTAAGAGAACCTTGTTTATATCCTCCTCACAGTTACTGCTGCTTATAAGATAGCTGAAAGTTGCAGAGTCTGGTTTTACATCTGCCTCTTCCATTTGTTTGAGAACATGTCGTCCACTGCAAATGTTCTTCTGCAGAATTCAGCCACAGAGCAGGTCAAAAAAACAAAATGCATAAAGCAAGATGCAAAATAAATCACCTCAAGTAAATTCGAAGTACTCTACTACATAGCATCCTTATAATCATTAACAAGTAAAAAGGTGTGAATTGGCTCTGTAAAAAATGTTACAAGAGCAGAATCATTGTTGTGAATATGATTTGAATAAACTATTGCTTAAAAAATGGACACCATTTGGCATAAATATCGGGTTTTACATGATGTGAAAATACTCAGTCAAGGGCAACAATTAATTTCAGAGGAAATGAATGGAAGGATTTCAGACAACGTTCATGTGAGTTGCTACTTTTCCTCACTAGAGACTTCAGATTCTGGAGTAGTTTTGCATGTATCAGTGAATATAAAATAAAAATTTTCCTTCTTGTCTGATGATTTAGATCAAACATTCTTTTGCAAGTCTGAGAAAATAAAAATTGATTCTTTATTATATTTTTTCATCAATGATAAAAAAAATTATCATTCATTTGAACCAATATGTCACCTAGGAGTCTCAGTCCTATCGATGTTCTAGCTCCGGTGGAAGTAACAGAAAATAGCAAACACTTAGACAGATCAGTTACAGATTAGCAGAGTCAATAACTTCAATTCAACATTCTTCCGTACCATCACAAAATGACAACCATCAGCTTAGCATGGATGATGACAAATTTTCTGATATCTAATAAAATAAAAGGTTTAACAGAGTAAAGTGACATTCAAGATAAATGAGGCACCTCACGAAAATATCCAACCATTATGGCGTTGTACATGTTAACTGTTGGCGCCAAATTCATCTTCGCCAGATCATTCATCACTTCGTACGCTCCTTGAAGCTGAACTTATAGGTAAAATGAGAAACATAGACGGTAAGAATGATTATATCCAAATATGGTAATACATCAAAGAGAGAGACTTACGTCTTTCATCTTCACAAACAGAATAATCATCAACCTGCAGGTCTCATTATTTGGCTTCAGATCATGGTGATATATCATTGTCTTGATTTGACGAACCTTGGGATCATTTGAAATCATGTCAACATCATCCCATAACCAATGGCTTGATTAGGCAATTTAAATTCAATAAGACAACTAACTGAATAAGACTCCCATGTTATTACTCTAGAAAATTCATATAAAGAAATGTCAGTGTCTGGAGAAATTTAACAGTAACAAACAAGACAGAGCAGAAGTGCTAGATCCTGTTTATTAAAAACAAGGCATGCTTCAGGCTTTTACTAAATCGCAACTTAATCAACTCAACGCTGATGTATTACTACACACACATACATATCTATATCTGAAAGAGTAGTCTCAACAATTACAACAGTTGAACCTTTTGAAGGCCAGTGCGCAGTAGCATTGATGTTTTAACTAATTCCAGATTCAGAGCGACACACCATGTACAGGCCATATTTAAAAATGGCAGCATCTACTCCATGTTTGCCTTTATTGAACAGACAGCCTCACTGCAAAAATTACTAGAGAATACAGTGTTCGGTAAATATGCCTCTTTAGACTCTACTGAGAGGGTAAAGACTATAGTACTATAAATCGTAAAAGTAAAAAGATCATTATAAAAATAAAGCAATTATTTCAATCTACAAGCTAGTTCAACAATTCTGTAAATCAGAGTATTTTGCCTGAGAAACCTTTCCAAGCCAAATTTCTTATAAATATTTTCCTTTCTCTCCAGAAAATAGCAATTAATAACAAATCAAGTCCCAGACATGCAATTGTTATCCTGAACACAGGCAACAGCACAATTCGGAATCCAATTACATTTTGCTCAAAAGACAATCATATTTTGTGTGAAACACCCCTTGATGCATTTTGAAGCTCTTCAATGATCGATGAAAATCATGCTGCACGATTATGAAGGAAAAATCCAACAATTTTAAATGAAGAGAAGGAAGAAATTGGTATACCAGATTATAGTCACAGCTCTGCTCACAGGCTTCTAAGATGGAATGTAACGTATTCAATGATAAAGTCAAACCAGTTTCGAACATCTCATTAGCCATATTGAGTGCCTGGTGTACCTGAAGAGTATATAGCAGCGTATCCTACTATCAAGTTCATAATCATTTCAAAGGAAATCTAGCACTAAGGAAGATTAGGTTGGCCAAGGCAACCATGTGGATGAGTTGGAGGTCGTTCAGCCAAAAAAATGGTGATATTTAGTTAAATATATCAACAAACAAGAACAAACCAAGCTTCGTATCTAATAAAATTGGGTCACGTTTACTGAAAAACTTTCTAAAATACTGTCTGTGCCTTGATGAATTTAGACAAAAACATGTTAAATTTACTTATATATATCAACAAATAACAAAAAGCCAATCCTTCAATTCAATAAACTTGGGTCACATTTACTCAAATGACTTTCTAAAATAGATGTCCCATACCTTGTGGAGTTCACAGGAATATCTAATGAGCTTCTCATATTGTGCAGAAGTAGGCAACACATCCAACTTAGCGTGTAAAGATTTGAACTTATCAATGATTTCTTCAACCTTTCAGATGCAATGACAATTGCATAATTAGAAGAAACTGTTACTTAAAGAGGAAACATATTAGGGAAACCATGGGCTTCATGACTATCATATAATCTGAAAAATTATGACCAACTTGAAACGTTAAATACCGATCGAGTTTGTAGGACAGTTCGGCATTTCCCCAATGAAAGAAAATAGATTTGTTCAGAAACAAAAGCTATGCATAATGACGCTGCTAGAATCTCAGCCGATGTGTGGACTTTAGTGAATTATTAGCCAGATTTTATTGTAATTGATTTTTTCCTCGTAGAGTTTAGGAAGCTAGGATATCCTGGAATATAATTCTTAGAGCATCTCCACAAAACTTTCTATTTTTAAAGAGAATATTTTGCAATTCAGAGAGAAATTTTAAATACTTCTACAACCTCTTTATTTCTAACAATTAATTCTACTTCTCCCAATATGTATTTATTATTTTTTCATATATTTTATTTTCACCAACTTCCCTCCAAATTATTATATTATTTCCCTCCATTATCTTTGTATATACTATTTAGTTTGATCAATATATGGAGCATTGAAAATTGGAATATTTTTAATGCATTTAATTCTAGAAAAGGTTATTTTAAAATGTTAATTTGAAAAGACTCTTGAAGTATAATTTTAGGGGCTACTCTTTAAAATAAAGAGTATGTCATTTTTAGAGAACCTCTTGAAGATGCTCTTATAATTGTAACTTATTATGTATCACTGACCATTAATTATTCCTCGTATATAGTGAGTGTTTAGAGGATGTACCCTATTCTCTCTCTAATGAATATGATGAACTATAGGTTATTCCATTTAATTCTTCTCTATTTCTGCAAATAGAAGCAAAGGTGCTGAGGATGAGCACTTTTCCAAAGGTCAAAGACTTAAATGTTTTAAATATTCATAGAACACCCATCATTAATGTTGTGGGTAATGTCATGAAGTTTAGGCTCCTATCCCTCCTTTTCAACAAAAGTAAAAAAGGCTCTTCGCAACTTACAATTCTATAAAGTAAAAACAAATCCATCAACACATATATAACAAACCCTTCAGAGGATTCAACAAATCTTCCAAGTTTACATCTTTCTTCAACAGCAGAAAATAAAAGTTAACTCAAACTTGTTGCCTATTTCATTATCTTGCCAGACAAAAGACTCTTTGAGGTGTCAAAGACAATTTAAAACCATGTTGATAATGATTCTTTAAATAGATGACCCTCGCCTTAGATATAAAAGAGAAAACAAGAAAAACAGAGAACGCTGGCAGGAATCAAGTTGTTCTCACAATTTTCAAGTACATGAATCTCGTAAATGTACTGCCATCGGGTTAATCGGACAGATGATCCTCACCTTAGATCCAAAACAAAAAAAAAAACATGAAAATGAAAATCAGAGAATGACTTGAAGGAACTAAGCAGTTCTCACAGTTTTCAACTACATGACCCCCATTGGGTCAATTCGCTAGGGAGGACTAGGATTGGGAAGGGGTAGGACCTTCTCTGATTCTCTTGTTCACGTGCCAAAAGTTGGACCAAACTGTTAAAATTCAATTTTGTTCATAGAAAGTTGGATTTTGATGCATGGAAAAGAACCATACTGGAAGCGAATCCATTCAATTCTTGTCTATTAAGCCCAAGTCAAGCATTGAAGCCATCCAAAAACCTAATTTTTTCTGAACCAATTCCTATTCAAATGGTTAGGTTTATAAGAAATTGCATTTTTTATCCCAAGTACATTAACCAATCAATATTTGATATTACTCAAAAGAAAAACTAAAACACAATCCCGGGTCCAGGGTTTGTATTACATGGAAACCAGATCCAACAGGAAGGATCTCCTTTTCTTCTGAAATCAAAATCTAATTTTATTTCTTTTTGAACCAGACTGTAGCAGAAGATCAGATGTCATCTAGTTTGTTGGGTTTCGTGAAATTATACTCAGCTCTAATTGTATTTCACAAAAGGCTTAGTTTCTTTGTCATACACGTAGTATTTTAACTAGCTGAACAATTCTTAGGGAACAATTTCCATTATTCAATGGTTATGAGGACTAAGTGTAAGCTCCATTTAAAAAGGGAAAAGGTCATGTTAACAACTTAACGAACATAATATTTTTCTGGATCCCTTTCTGCTTGCATTTGCAGCAAGCCATCCCAATGCCTAGAGCTGTTTCTATCATCTGGAAATTTCAGTCATGAATGTCCACAATAACCCTACTAATAATGTGGAATTCAGTCATTCTGTATATTGGGGCCTTCTATAATTGACTATTACGCTAAATATATCAAGCTTTTAACAAGATAAGATATTTTTTGCTCCTATAAGAGGTTAAATAACTGAAGTGCAATAGAAAAATATGAAAATCATATCTAAATCATTTAATGGGGCCCTATGTCTTAAGATCACTTAAGACATTACTGTTTGAAGTTCATTTCTTGTGACGGATGAATAATACCCGAAATAGTCTAGAAAGCTAGGCATGATAAAACCAAGAGCATGTGGTAGTGTGAGCTATATATTTACAAAGTTGTTTCCCTGAAAAGGCAAACTCCTGTTAAGCAGGAGTGCTTCAAAAAACTGACTAAAGAACATTACCAGTACCATTCATGAGAAGTTCCTCACCCCAAAATTTGGTATGCTGATTGCATATTCGCAGATGAATTTTGAGATGTTTTCAGGCCCAATATCTGGTCAGACAAGAAACCATAGCATTATTCGGTTAAAGAATTATATAAGGAGAGATTGAACTCATATAGGTCATTCAATGTCCTGAATACCTCAAATGGCCTGCTTTCAGTACAAAAGCATGATAAAATAAAAAAGAAAATGAATAGTTGACATAATAGGACAATGGATTGAATAAAAGGAATATATTTAACTGCGATAATGTAAAAATTCAAGCAGTTCTCTTTTCTGACAAATCTAAAAATCAGTAAGTAAACCCAATAAGTGATCTTTCTGTATGGAAATTAATGAGTTCATCAATGCGTTAATTGTGAAGTTACCTCATCAAAAATAGAAAATGGATTATATTCTTACCACTTTTCAGTGTCCGCATGAAATCAACCACAATAGACTCCGACGAAAGCTTCCCTAACGACTTGAAGATACTCACTTTACATTCAACTGATGTGATTTTCGTTATGTCAAAATCTTCCAATAACAGCGAAATATCTTCTTTGCGGTCACTTTCACACAAAACCAACAATAAATTTTCTGCAAATTTATTGTAATTCTGAGGTTATAAGTAACATTTTGCCTAAAAGACACTAGTAGCGAAACAAGCACATTCATATATAATACATTGAACAGGATATCGGTTTTTATACCACATCATTCGTGAAGTCCAATTGTCAAATTCAAATGAAGGCCTAAAAAAAAAATATGATGCTCCTTTGATCTCATAGGAGAAGTAAATTAAAATTAGTAACTTCTGTATAATTCTGAAAATTAATACAAAAATGCCTGCAATTACGAACCCAAATGGCAATATCATTGCACACATTATAATTTTCATTCTCATTTTCAACCACATTCTTCAATAAAATAATATTTTTCATCACATCAATAACTTTTCATTCTTTTTCAACCACATATTCAACATCACATTACCCAAAAAAATGCATTTTTCCATTTTAATGTGCATCAAACAGGGGCTTATACAAGAATAAAATAATGCTTGGAGTAAAATTTAAGGAAACATACTGGCTAGGCATCTGATATATATAAGATTGCCCAACCTCGTGAACAAAGACTTCATCAGTATCAAACGGGAGGGAAACGCAAATAATTATACCAGCATTAGATACAACGCAAACATTTTCAAGACAAAAAAAAATTTTCTGACTGCTGAATGTTATCTTTGTCGTACAATGACAAAACCACGGTGATATGGCAAAATCCTTATCATTCAGTGGGACTGGAAAGAACTACCAATTACCCACCTAGTGGAAAGGAATTACATTTCTTCCGAAAGAGAATAGTGTGAACAGTTAGAAAAAAGACACAATGTCTCCTCCCCATCAAGCGGGGAAAAAAAAGAGGTGAGAAAGGAAGAAAAAAGGAAAGCAATAGTACTTAACTCAAATGTGAAAAAAATAAAAAACAGAGATCATGTCACCACCAACAGCAAAAGTAATAACATGATCGGAGAGGTAAACTGACCAGACTGCTAAACATAAATATAGTGTCAAAAAGAGAGAAAAAGGACAGAATTTAGAAGGGAAAAAAAATGCAACTCACAGACCTCGGAAGGAATATTTATCTTCTGAATTTTCATCCACGACAGAACGGATAAGTTCTCGTATTTTTGCTTCATTTTTAACACCAATCCATAGCCGCATTTCGTAATAAGCTAATCTCGGAAGCGAATCTGGATTTTCATCTTTAATGAGGTCGCGAAAGAAAAAAAATTCCTGTACCATAACAAAATCAATCAAATACATCAAGAACTGGCCATATGTTGCTTCTTCAATTTTAAAACCCAGTTCCTTCATTGTTTTAAAAAGTTGGTATCCCTTGTAAATCTCCTCTAATGAAACTTCTTCATCATTGGCATCCCTTGCCTTCTGTATGCAATGCCCAATTAATGAATTATACTCTTTCAGGCCAGTTTCTCGTCCCAATCTGCCAAATAGCTTGAGGGTAGCGTCTGTACCTAGCCTCACAGCACACATTTTTACCAGCCGATCAAAGCGACTGGCTTGTGTATTCTTATATACCCACTTCTGCTTCCTCTCCCGTGATACTTTTTTCCTCCGCGATGAAATATCATTATTTGACATCCTTGATAGCCATGGCAAGTTCAAAACCTTTCCCAAAGGTTGTACATCCTCAAATTCATCATCCCAATCCAGATCCAGTTTACCTGCAGTTAACGACGAGTTACGTTGGTCACGTAAGTTGATATATTATGAAGCATTCTGATTTGATAGTATTAAAAAATATATATTTATCGAATTTGGCATAGAAAATTATATTGCCTTCTGAAATTGAGAATACAAGATCACATACAGAGAAAGAACCACTATATCAATTTTCACATTTATCTTCCCATCTCACCATTCAAAATCATTGCAACAACACTATCATTTTTAAATTCAAAACCATTTAAATTCTAAATGCGCATACCATGTAATAAAGTGGACACTTCACTCGATAGCTGTTTTCCTGATTCATCTGCCATAAAACATGAAAACAAAAGCAAATTACCATAGCTACAAAGTGATAAAATTCCTTAAAACAACTATTTTCCGTTCCTTTATATTTCCATAAAAAAAAAAAAAAGGATAGGTCGATAATTTCACTCGGTACCATCACCAGGTTTGGAACCCAGCTTCACGCTTTCGTGGAAGACATCATAGAGAGAGGAATTGATGGCCGCGACGGAGGAGGTGGTGGTAGTTGAATTGATGGCGGAGACGTACTGTTTTAAGGAGGAGTCTTCAGTAGTAGTGGAAGAGGAATGATTCTTCTTCTTCTCGGCGGCGGCGGCGGCGGCGGCTCCTGCTCCTTCGACTTTGATTTTGGAACGAATGGAGTAGAATCTAGAGAAGGAGCGGACGACAGTGGCTAGGTTTTTGGTCGTTGAGGCGGGCATATGGACATGTGCGAGTGAAAGTGGGCGAAATGGGGTGAGTTTGCACAGAGAGAAATGGTGGGGGGTTTGCACAGAGGGAGAGGGAAATGAATGGGCAATTTAACCGGTGGTCACTCAACTTATAAGTTTGATTTAAATTAGTTTTATAACTTTTATTTGGTTTAATTATATAATTTATATTTTATGTTTTTTTTTTTTTAATAAAACCACACAAGATGGCATATTTTATCAAAATCATAAAATAAAAGTACAATCCTTTAAAAGGGGCTATGTCAAACTTCTCACCATTGAAAAAATATACTAAACTTATCCCTTCCAAAGACGAGAAGTACAATATAAATTGTGACTAAAAATTAAAATTCACAAGTGTTCACCGATGATTCAATCGTCACACGTCTTGTAAGTTGTTTCCTAATTTTACGACTTGAAATCACTACTTGAAGTAAGTTGTCATAGTTGATTATCTCACGCTCTACGAGAAAATGATCACATTACTCATCTACAAAATATACACAAACCATATGCTAAAATTGTTGCTTCAAGTTAAATTAAAACTCATTTGCGGTTATGGGATAGAATAGTTGTACATTAACGTAGAGTTTATAAGCTGCTATCTACTACTTCAATACTCAAAGGTCTCAAAGGCGAATCTAAATTATGTTTGCAATCACCAAGATCCTAACAGTCCAAATCATTTTAAAGCTTGTCTCCAACTTTGTCTTTATTGGTGGTAACATTGTCTTGGACATCTTCCCAACCCATTTAGAAGTTCACATAACTTAATAAATTCATGAATTTTAAAAAATAAGGAAGACTCATTTTTAATATATCCATCAATGATTTAGTAGAACTATTAAAAATGCTGGTCACCAAGTCCTCTATTGCATCTCAAAAATTAAATCCAATTATTTAACTTATCTTCTATTTCAAACTGATCAACTAACAAATTTTTTGATCTAACTAATGGAATTCATGACCTAACTAATGAAACATTTTCAATATTTGATACAAATGTTGACACAATTAAAAAAAAAAAAATTAAATTGTGTTACTAATATAAGTTGGGTTCCAATTAAAAAACTATGGATCGGAAATATTGGTTTCAATTAAAAGACTTGTTAAATTCCTGAACTTTTCAGAAATTAATAGGGAGGAGCCTTGTGAACGTATCGAGGAAATTTTCCATCGATTACACCTTGTGAACATATCCAAAAAATTTGAGTCGGGTTACCTTTGTGTTGGGTCATGTTTATTACACTCAAAACTAAGTTTCATCACACGTTCAAAGCTTTTCCACTTTTTAGATAAAGGTTCTCCTAAAAAATCACTTTTTACAAAATTTATTCATAGATAATGAGGCTCAAATTGTGCTAAAATGTTTTTTCTAATTCCAAATTTCTCACTCACTCTCTTTGCTCTACTATATAGCTCAATTTGGTAGGAGAGCTTAACTTTTCTAATACGAATTACATGGCGTGCATGTTGAGGTTCATGAATATGTAGTTTGCAACATTTATCTCCATCCCCATATACCGTTTCTAGCATGCTCTTAATTCGTGTGCCTTGATGATAAAATTTTATTTGATTCGTGCACAGTGCATGCAAGGTTTGTGGTATAGTTTGTGCAGATTTCAACATTAACAACACATACAAGCCAGAATAAACATTAAGAGTCAATCATTTGAATTTAAAGTTGATGAACAACACCAACTAATCGGTCTAACCGCAAAATTGGATAAAAATTAAATATCTATAACTCAAATAAAAATAAGTTGACGATTTTGGCATTTGCTTTTGGGAAAAATTCATAAATCAAGGATTAATTATGCACAATTCAATTTTCAGGAGTCAAGTTTCAATATGTAAAATTTAGGTATTAGCTAATTAATTAAATATATTTATTAATTAAATATAATAAGGTCATAATTATACAATTAATGATCACATATACATAATTATTGTTTATAACTTATTTACTGGTCACATATTATCAAATTAATTGATCACGAATTATTTTGAGGTCACAAATCAAAAAATTTAAAGGTCACATGTTATTCTGGAGTTACAAATAATTTTTTTATAGGTCACAGATTATTCTGAGATCACAAATCAAACAAAATTACAGGTCAGTGTTTATCTATTAGCCACATATTTTCAAATTTATTGGTCACAGATTATTTTTTTAGTTACAGGTTATTGAATTTTAAAGTCACAGTTTAACGATTAATCACAAAAACCAAATATTTGATCACATACACCAAACACATGATCCTGATATCGATCCGCCGTCAATACTTGGTTAGGGATGGCAATGGGGCGGGTTCGAGGAGAGGCACCTTCACCCCGCCCTCCCCCCTCCAACTTCGCCCCGCCTCGTGTCCCGCCCCGCCTTAAGCAGGGCAGGGCAGGGCAGGGCGGGGCGAGGCGGGGAGGGGACGGGACAAGAATTTACCCCGTTTGTTGCCCTATTTAATTTTATTTTTTTTACATTTTCAAAAATTCGAGTTATGTTATTATTTAAAGTTCAACCCTTAACCCAAAATCTAAAGGTCATTCCATATATTTTTAGAAAAATTCTAATATTTTCAATCAAGATATTAACTTATTTTGATTAATTGGTATAAATCTTTCATAAGCAAAAAATATTTATTTAACTATCATGATTCATAATTTCAGATTATATAATTTAATTATAATAAAATGATTGAATAACCGAATTTATAAATTATAAAAATAATTGTTAGTTATGTAAAATTTTAAATTAACAATTGTATAATATAATTGTTTGATTAGAAACATATTAAAAAATTATAAATACATTCAACAATATTTTAAAACTAACCATTTATTAAAATTCTATTTTTAATTATTTTTTTCACGGGGCGGCGTCGAGGCGGGGCGAGGCCCGTCGAGGTGGGTTTTTTAGGTCCTATTAGAGGCGGGGCCCCGTCGAGTCGGGATGGGGCAAGTTAAATTGTCATCCCTATACTTGGTCACAAACACTTCCCACAACCGCCACAACACCATCACAACCACCGCCAACAATACCACTGTCACTGCTATTACAACCACTTGCGACCACCCCTCACCCCGCCACCACCACGATAGCACCAACACCACACATCACCACAACCACCACTATCAACTCTCTACAAACCACCACCTCTAGCATTAACAAAATGCACCGCTACTGTCGCCACCACCTTTACCACTGTCGCCACCATCGCCACCAACAACAACTTGCCCTACTACCATCGCACCACCACCAACACCACACAACCACCAACACCACCACCACCTTAGAGCCTGCACCACCACCATCAACTGCACACAACCATTAAAACTTACCCCAAATTTTTAACACCTGTTTGTGACCACATTTCACATATCAGGACTATCAAAACTCAACAAAAGAACACACCCACAAAAACCAACCACTACACTGCCACAATCGCTATCGCCACTTACACAATCAAACCACCAACACCACAAAAATCACCACTCGAATCATCACTACAACACTCAGATCGTTGTGCGAATGCAGCATTGAAGGCACAAGGCAATCTTCGAAAACTGGATGATAAATGGTGGGTCTTGTAATGCTGTGTGAACTGTGATCGCAATGTGAACTGTGCCGTCATGCTGCAGTTACTGTCGGTGCGGCGTCGCCGCTGCTGACAATTCGGTGGTATATAAGAAAAAGAAGAGAAAAATGAGAGAGTGTAGAGAGAGAAGATGAGAGAATAATTAGGGTTTGAAGTATGTGATTTTATAATTAAATTAATACCCGATATTTGAACAAATAAACTTTATACATGATATGTGAATTGTAAATTTTAAACTAATCTTGCCATGTAATTTCCACTTTGCTTTTCTCATCAAGATCATAAAAACATTTTTTTTTATTAGGCCTAAATTGTGTGCCTATCTTACTAGTGACAACCCTTTTTATAATATACTTTCTAGTATTGTAGTTCAAGGAAGCCGGTGTGGGATTTGATTTGAAAGAATATTGGTGTACCAAGGTGACTTTGTTTTTTTTTTTTTTAATTTGATTTTTGTTTTTTCAAAATTTCCTTATTTTCTTATTTATTTAGCCCCAGTTTGATGATGATTAAAATTAAAAATTTTATTAAATTTTGATAGAAATTTTTGAAATGTGTGGTTGAAAAATTGTGGAATTCATGAAGATGTGGTTAATATTAATTGTTTAATTTTGACTTCAATTAAAATTTGATTTAAAGCAATACTAAATAGGGGTTTAGTATAATAACAAACTAAAATGCCATAAAAATATTTAATTAACGCAATTATTAATACTTTTGTCTATACTTTTGTCTCATTTTTTATTGATGTTAGAAGTGGACGAATAAAATTAATTACAAACAAGTTTATTAAGTGATTTTTATCTCTATATACAAGACCTTTTGAAAAAAATAACATACTTTGTCAAATTTTTTGATATATTCATATATTAATTATTTTATATATTATTAGCGGTTCACTAGTTTGACCTCATTTCAACCTCACGATCCTTGACCATTTAACTTTTTTGGGTTTATGATCGGAACGACTTTAAAAACATTTAGAAAAACTAACATCAATCATAGAAAAACTTGAAGAGATAGATAGATGTATGTAAAGCCATTCAATCATAAACTTCAATAATTAAGAATGTCGAGCAAATACTAAATTTAAGTAATAAAATGAAAAATAGTGTAAGTAGATTTACTTTTGAAGATTTAGCCTCCATTAGAGCCATCTTCTTTTAAAAAATCAATTTTTTTAAAACTCATTTTCAACATATATTTTTCCAATAAAATAAGTTTACACGTAAATTTAAAAAAATTTATATTTTTTAATCACACATTCTCTAAAAAAAATAATATTATAAAATCTATTCTTCCAAAAAATGGTGTCACATAAACTCTTGATTTGCTTGGCCAAAGTGATAACGAATGTAAGACAATCGAAAAGAATTATAACTAAAGTGGTATTTCAAATAGAATTATAAGAGAAAAGAAAGAAAGGATAAAGAGAGACGAGGAGCCAGGAAGAGGAACCAAGAGATAGACAAAAGAAATTACCCTCTTCATACTAGAATTTGGCGGAGATTTTTCCATTTATCTGGAAACGCGAGAAAATCACCATATATCCACTATTCATTTCTATCAATTTATACTAATTTATAAATTAATTCATAAATTTAGTCGAAAAAATCCAACATCTCAACTTCACATTCATAACTATTACTCTTTATTATCCACAGATTTTGTGAAATCCAATAATTATTATTTAGAAATCATAATTTAAAAGGAGGTTAAGGGGGCGTTCTTTTCGTGTTTCAGTTTTATGTTTTGAGTTTTGAATTCATTTTGTATTTTGTGTTCTAGGTGTCCATGTTGAGATTATTAAAAACTCGTTCTTTTTGTCGTTTAGAAAAAATATTTCTTAACCCATATTTTTTGAATTTTGGCAGATTTGTGAAGAAAACAGTCAAAACGTAAAAAAAATTGTTTTCTGTTCTTTAAAAAAAAATTCGGCCGTTTTCAAAAACTCATTTTCGAAAATGGGAAAAAGAACGCATTTTCAATGTTTTGGAAAATCGAAAACAGAAAACGGTCTGAAAACAATAAAGAGAACGCCCCCTAAATTGCTTGTAAACGCTTCCCAAACAATGTGTAGTAGATGAGTAATAGTTACGAAGCATAAGAATTTTGCAAATAAAAAATATATTTGATAAAAAAATGATTAAAATAATTATTTTTATTCACATCCGCACTTGGTTTTTGGTAAAAATAATTAGCCAATGTTTGAGCCGCAATTTTTAAAATTCATTTTAAGCACACATTCTTTCAATAAAACAACTTTACACGTAAATTTAAAAAATTTCCCAACTTTTTAAACAAACATTCTCTAAAAAAATTACTTCTTACAAAATTTATTTTAAGAGGGGAAAAAAAAATGGGGCTCAAATAGTGCAAGTTGTTTTTCCTTAGTCCAAACTTCTCAATCTCTTTCTCTTCTCTCTGTCATACATGTCAATTTGGTAGGAAAACTAAACATTTTTCTATTACGAATTTTATGACGTGCGTGTTGGAGTTCATGGATATATAGGTAGGTTGAAACATCCATCTCTATCCCCAAATATCGTCCATGTCGTGCTCTCAACCCACATTTATAATATGTAGCACTAGAGGAACTACAAGTGTGATCACAACAGGACTCTTGATAACAAATTGGCTGATCAAAGCATAAGTAACCGTTGAATTCAAAATATTTTAATTTTGGTTGAATTTTTCCTTCAATACAATATGTGGATTTATATTGTCTTAAAGACAACATCACAATTATTTTGGATTGGTGCTAAATTTCTATTTAATTCGTGCAAAGTTTGTGGTAGAGTTTGTAGAGTTAAATATTAAAAACACAAACAAGCCAAAAAAAAAAAAAAAAATCATTTAGAACTAACCAAATGAATCCAAAGTTGATAAATAACAGTATAACACCAACAATTGGAGCACAAATTTTAACCAGAACTGTATTTAGAAGATGTTTAGTGGGAATTAAAATAAGATTTTTAGTAGATTGTGATAGAAATTTTTTAAATGTGTGGTTAAAAAATTATGGGACTCAAGAAAGATGTGATTGATATTGATTGTTTGACTTTAACTTAGATTAAAAAAATCAGATTTTAATCCGAAACAAACAAGCCCTAAGTTAGGGCTGGACAAAAACCCTGAACCGAACCGAATCGGACCCGAACCGAACGATTTTTCGTAAGTGAAATACCCGAACAAATATCTGAATCGGGAACCGACGGGTTCGGTTTGATTCAGTTCTAGGCCCAGAAAATCGAAGAACCGAATAAGAACCGAATTTTTTTTAATTTTTATATATGAGATGAATCAAATTATTTTAATTTTTTAAAAATAAATTAGTAAAGATAGAGTTTTCATTGAAAAGATTGAGTTCTATGAGAGCATTGAGATATGAAATAAAATATATATTATATTTTTTCTTATTAAATATTATTAGTTGAATAATTTTTAGTTTATTTATGTTTGTTAATTATGATTTTTCAATTTTTCTTGTAGAGTTTCTTAGTATCTAGTATGGTAAGTCAAACAATTGATGGTTAAATCAAATAGTTGGTAAATACTACTGTATTAGCAATATTTTAAAATATTTTATCTCTATGAGTCTATAACTTCTAATTTATATGGATCACCGATATTTTAGTATTACTAATTTACTATACATTTTTTGTTATTTGTATACATTGGTAAATTAATCTTATTGGACAACTTGTTATTTATATGTTATTAAATTGGAATACGTTAATTTGCAAAAACTAAAATTGAACATGTCAGACTGTAGTATTGTTATAAATATTTAAAAAATTAATTATACTATGGAACCGAACCCGAACGGTTCCAAAATTATATTTTAACCCGACGATTCCGTTTACTAACTATCCAAAAAATTTCGATTCGATTCGATTCTTTTCAGAACTGAACCGAATCGATCCTTGTCTAGGCCTACCCTTAGTTAGGGAAATGAAGCAAAAACTGACATGAATCATGGAAAAACTTAAGACACGAGACATAAATAAATGTTAAATAACCATAAACTCGCACATGCCACTCAAACACAAAATTTAGAGCATGCTTGATATATATTATTTTGGAAAGAATGCATTTTTTTGGTTGATGTGATGGTAACTATGTAGTTGAAAAAGAAGAAAAAGTTATCGATGTGATATAAAATATTATTTTATTGAAGAATATATGGTTGAAAATGAGTAGAATAATGAGAATGAAAATTTGTATCAAATAGGCTTTTAAAATTAAGGTCTAAGGATGCCGAGAAAATACCAAATTCAAGTACTAAATTGGTAAACACTTGTAAATAGATTTAGGGCATGTTTGATTCGAATTAAAATTTGATTTTAATTTAAATCAAAGTCAAACGATCAATATCAGCCACATTTTTTTTATCCCACAACTTTTTAATAACACATTTGAAATTTTTTTATCACAATCTACTAAAAATTTTAAATTTTTTTTAATCATAATTTATTAAAAATCTAATTTTAATCTCCACCAAATATTTTAATCTTCACCAAAAATCCTCTAATACTTTCTAAGATTTGATTTGCAGCCAAAGTGACGGCGGATGCGGGACAATCAAAGAAAATGATTAATAAAGTGGTATTCCAGAGAGAATTATAAGAGAGAGAGGGAGAGAGAAGATTACCCTCTTTATAAGACTTCCGAGGAGATTTTCGTTCCCACTAGACACCTTAGAAAATCACCAATACCCACTATTCATTTCCATCAGTTTATACTACTTAGTTGCAAATTATAAATTAGTTCGTAAATTTAGTCGATAATTAAACATTAATATACTCATAATTCCTACTCTTTATTATTCACACTTTGTGGGACACAATACTATTATACAAATTATTTATAAAAAAGGTTGAACCCCAATCTTGAGGGTCTCTCACCGTCCTACCTCTAGAGCATTGTGGAGGAGATAAATCGCGAGATGTGCCTCAACAAATTAGGGTAGAAGAGCTGCTATACAAATTATTTATAAATTTGCAAATCGGAGGCTAAACTGTTTGTAAATGCTTCCAAAACAATGTGCAATAGGTGAGTAATAGTTATAAATCATACGAATTGTGTGGATAAAAATCAAATTTGACAAAAAAAAAAAAAAAAGCTATGAAAATAATTATTTTTTATTTATGATTTTTGGTAAAAAATACTAAGTCCTGTTTGAGCCTCACTATTTCAAGCTTCCAAATACATTTTCAAGCACACATTCTTTCAATAAAATAAATTTTCTTTCCACTTTTAGAAAAATAATCTCCAAAAAGAATATACTTTTTTATAAAATTTGTTCTCAAAAAATTGGACTCGAACAGGGACTAAGTAGTTTTTCCTAAATCCAAATTTCTCACCCTCTTTCTCTTCTATCTATTATACAGCTCAATTTGGTAGGAGAGTAACATTTTCTCTTGTGAATTGCTTGAAGTGCATGTTGATGATTATAGATAGATTGCAACATCCATCTTCATCCTTGAATACCATTTATGCCATGCTTTCAACCCACATTTATGTAATGTAGCACTAGAGGAATTGTAAGTGTGAAAACCATAGACCTCTTGATTACATCATGATCTCAATTTTTATTTTTATTTTACTAAAATTGGCTGATCAGGAGGCAATGTAACTGATGAACTCAATATATATATATATATATATATATAATTTTGGTTAAATTTTGAGGTTGCTTCAACATACATAGATTCATATTGTCTTAAAGAAAGTGTTTTTTCTAGTAAGCTCTTCTATGAAAAGTAGAAGCAGAGGCTCTTCAACTGGTTGGAGATTGCTTGTCATTTTTTGGATTTGTCCTTGCCTACACACTAGGACTTGTGTTAACATGGCGGCTAGCCCTTGTGATGATGGCTGCTCAGCCCTTACTCATCAGGTTCTTTTATGCAAGGAGTATTCTGATGAAGAGTCTGACTGCAAAATGCTGAAATTGCACAAAGGGAAGGAAGCCAACTAGCAAGTGAAGCAGTCATTAACCATCAAACTATAAATGCATTTTCATCTCAGAGAATTATAGTAGGGCTCTTTAGAGCCACACTGGAAAGCCCAAGAAAGGAGAGTATTAGACAATCCTGGTTTGCAGGTGTTGGACCATTTAGCTCACAGTTTCTTGCAGCAGCTTTTACAGCATTAGCTTACTGGTGTGGATGGAAGTTATTATCACAAGGTTTAATATCTCCAGAGCGACATTTCCAAAACTTTCTAGCACTTCTAATCACTGCATATACCATTGCAGAAGCCAGAAGCATGACAAAAGAGTTGTCAAGAGGAAGTATTCTGTTCATTCAGTATTTGCAATCCTTGACAGGAAGAGTGAGATTGATCCAGAGAACTCATGGCAAATTGATGCAATGAAGAATGATGTCAGGGGCCATGTGGAGCTAAGAAATGTGTTCTTTGCTTATCCATCAAGACCTGACCAGTTGATACTAAAGGGCGCCTCAACCTCACAAATCAGATCAGGAACTAATGTTGCATTAGTTGGCCAGAGGTGTTTGGGGAAATCGACAATTATTAGACTCATTAAGAGATTTTACGATCCAATTAAGGGATCAGTGTTTATTGATGATAAGAGGAGTTCAGCTATCTGGAGGCAAGAAACAAAGAATAGCTTTGGCTCATGCAAAATTGAAGGACCCTACAATCCTTCTGCTGGATGAAGCAACCAGTGCTCTTAATAGTGTATCAGAAAGCATGGTTCAAGAAGCACCAGAGAAGATGATGGGTGGTCGAACACGCATTGTTGTGGCTCATCGATTGTCTACAATACAGAAATCTGATTCCATTGCTGTGATCAAAGATGGAAACGTTGTCGAACAAGGTTCACACTCTGATCCATTCTAAGTGGGAAATGATGGCGCCTATTATTCACTTGTTAACTACAAGGTGGCAACTCTCCTTACCAGTAAAATGAAGCAGCTGGATCTAAACTAGTTGATTTCTCAGATACGTGTATCCTGTACTTAATGTCACCTGAATTCTTGTAATGTAGAGGAAATCAGTACTCTTTACACTAACAGTTCTGGTGTGGAGATTTTCTTAAGCTGGCTTACTATGTATATCGCCATTCAAGCATGTAAGATGTCATCTATTCTACTGTAGAACAATCTACTCTCGGATTTTCAAACTTGAAATCAAATTTGGATACTAAAAATTCCATCCCTATCAAGATATCCTTATGAAATCCATTATATAAACAGTATCAAGCTAAGCAAAAACTACTCAAATTATAATCACAGGAACGCACTTATTATTCCATTTTCCCATTATTCTACAATCCACATTGATAGCTCAATCCTTCTCTTGGATATAGGCAAAAAGGTAACCTCCACACAAAAGGACTACTATATATGGGCATTCATTTCGAAAGATTACACTTCCAGAAAACACAGAACTATTATACTACATGTCAAGCCAACTGTAAAGCTAAAAGTATATGCTTTTCCATTACTAAATTAAAATACTAAAATTCATGAAACTGAAGTAGCAGTACCAATACCAAAAACAGAATTTGTAGACTCGCAATAAAGCAATTAGGATACCATAAAATAAGCAGCAGATTAGTGTAGCAGCAACAGCAGTTAATACAACCACCGCCATTTGCGGCCATCAAGCATGTCGAAAAGGCTGTTTCCCTGTGGACGATGGTAATGAATCTTAATGGGAAAGGAAGGAGTATGGCTTGAATGGAAGGGAATTCATGAGAAATATGTGAACTTCTTTTTACAATACTACAACAGATTCATAAACTGTCTAAGCTTCTATGAAAGCTCTAACTAAGAAAAACAGGGTACCACGTGGAGGTAATACTATTCTTAAGATTGATATGGCTAAAGCTTTTGATCGTGCGGAGTGGGAATATTTGTTGGCTGTCTTGAGAGCTTTTGGTTTCGCGGAAGGTTGGGTCTCTCTTATTCGTAATACTATTTCTTCTCCCAAGTTTGCAGTAAAAATTAATGGAGAACAAGCAGGTTTCTTTGCACCTTCTCGGGGTCTTCGACAAGGGGACCCTCTCTCTCCTTTACTGTTCATTCTGAGTGAGGAACCTTTATCAAGGGGACTCTTGAATTTATTAAGGGAAGGAAAGACATCTCCCTATCAGGTTCCAGAAAGCTGTTTACCGATTTCACATCTATTAAATGCAGATGATTTTCTCATGTTCACTAATGGGTCCCGGGGTTCCCTTAAGGTGTTGATGGAATTTTTACATTCATATGAAAAAATATCTGGTCAGCTTATCAACACTCGGAAAAGCTCATTTATTGTTTGTAGAAAAACAGCATTTTCTTGTCGGAGGATTATTGAATTAGTTACTAATTTTCGGGAGAGCTCTCTTCCCTTCATTTATTTAGGAGTCCCTCTATTTTATGGCCGCTATATCTCCTCATTATTTGCTCCGATGGTTGACAAAGTTCGTAAAAAGGTAGCAGGCTGGAAAGGTAAGCTTCTCTCTTGGGGAGGTAAACTTACTCTTATTCGATCGGTGTTAGCCTCTATGCCCATATATTTAATGTCAGTGATTCGCCCACCAGATAAAGTGGTTCATGAACTTCATCAGCTCTTTGCTAATTTTTTCTAGGATGATTATGAGGGGAAGCATAAATATCATTGGATTGCTTGGAAGAAAATATGTTTTCCTACTGATGAAGGGGGTTTGGGTGTCAGAAGTTTATTCGATGTTATTGCCTCACTCCAATGTAAAATGCTCTGGAGAGTTTTGACGAGTGACTCTTTATGGGCTTCATTCATACGACAGAAATATTTGACGAAAAATCTTAATATGAGCACCTACTCACCTGGTCTTACTTCATCTCCCTGTTGGCGTAATTTAAGTAGACATTTCCCTTTTGTTCAAGATCAAAGTAGGTGGAGGGTCGGTGAAGGGAAGATCTCATTTTGGTATGCGAACTGGTCAGGTCTTGGTTCATTATATGACCAAGGCTGGTTTGTTAATGAGCCTACGATACAGTTGAAAGATGTTCGTGCTAAGGGTTCTTGGAATATTGATCGTATTCATAGACTTGGGGGTGAAAATTTGGTAGCTTACATTCATACTTTGGCCATTCGCTTAAAGCAAGTGCCGGATAAACTAATTTGGTGTCCGACTACATCAGGAGAATTCTCAACTAATACAGCTTGGAACCTTTTACGTGAAACTAAGGATAAACTTCATCTCTCCAAATTGATTTGGAATAAATTGCTCCCGGTGAAAATCTCTTTTTTTTTCTGGCGAGTTTGGCGTGGTGTAATACCAGTGGATGGTGTTATTAGAAGTCGAGGCGTTCCTTTGGTATCAAAATGTCACTGTTGTTCTCACACAAAGGTGGAGGACATTGAGCACCTGTTTCATGCTAGCGAACCAGCGAATTATGCTTGGACCCATTTCGCTAACATTTTTGGGGCTCGGATTGTTTTTGCTAGCTCATGGCATGTGGTACTAATTAATTGGCTTCACCAATTTAACGGTTCTTCGCAACTTCACCAACTTGCGCTTTTGACCCTGGCAATGATCGCTTGGGAGCTTTGGCTTGCACGCAACGAGGCTAGATACAATGGAGGTTTGATCAATGGTCATAAAATCTACTCCAATGTAAAACATTGGTTGGTGGAACTAAATCCATTTCTCCTTCCATCACGTGCTACTCCCCCTCATCTTCATGCGGCTATCTATTGTCTTGGTATGACTCCAACTCCTTTGACAACTAAGGCTCCTCTCCTTGTTAGATGGAATCGTCCCCCTTGTGAGACTCTTAAACTTAATATTGATGGGGCTAGTCGTGGTAACCCGGGTAGAGCTGGATGTGGTGGGGTGCTAAGAGACTGGAAAGGAAAGTTTGTTTTTGGCTTCTCTCATTTTCTTGGGGTAGCTTCCAATTCCATGGCGGAAGCTATGGCTTTGAAATTTGGTTTATATTATTGCTATCTTTTAGGGGTTTCAAAGGTATGGGTCGAAACAGATTCCCAGGTGGTTTGTCATTGGTTTAAGGGGATGGGTATTATTCCTTAGTCTCTTCAGCAGGTTTGGGAAGACATTGTTGACTTGGCCGAACTCATTGATTTAAAAGTCACCCATGTTTTTAGAGAGGCGAATACTGTTGCTGACTTGTTGGCTAAGATGGGTACAGTTGGCCACTCGCAATTTTCCACCTATATTAGTGACTTCTCTAAGACTACGATGGGTTGTTTGGTTTTAGATTCTAGTGGTTGTCCTTCCTTCTGAATCCGTTGATTGTTTTGTTTCTGGCGATTTATTAAAAATCTTTGACGTTTTGTTATTATAAACATTCATTGTAAGGGAAGTAGTCTTCCTTATTTATTGCTTTCATTATTTTTCACATGTAACCACGGTATTCCTCCGCCACAAGTGAGGGAATATTAATAAACTCTCGGAGGTGCAGCCCTCCTTCTACTATAAAAAAAAAAAAAAAAAACCAGGTTTGAGGGAGTCGAAATTGATGCGACAAGAACAAAAGAAGCAGAAATCAGTGGTTACATAATAAGTTCAAGTACTAAATGGAACCTAGAAATTGTTAAAGGTGGGGCTGTGGATTTCTGAAAATTCACTGGTTGGATAAATTGTTACAGATGGATATGCGATTATACCTAACAAACACACAACTACTTGAAAGAACCTCAAATCATAGAAGATTTTAGCAAAAAATATAAGATTTACAGCAAAAAGAGTATGAAGAAAGTGAAAATAACCACCACAAATTCCAGTCTCAGCCTATTGCTCCTCTGATGGGGTGCGTTGGACTTGAGTTTAATACCCTTCTTATTCTTTTTCTTACCGGAGTCGTCCACCGGTATATCCCCCTTCACAATTAGATTGTGTTTCTTGGTATAAAAAAACAAGATCTTGAACTTCACCCTAGTAGCCAATCGCACTTTAAAAGCCACCGTGGACCCATTTGAAACAGCCTCAAAAGCTGCCACCCACGGCACTCCTTTCGCCTCCACCAGCGCTTTCCGGTTGGTGTGCTTACCGTGGCCCTGGTAGAACCCCGGCACTGTGTAGGTGGCTATAGGAGAGCTATAATTTTGACCATAGAAAAAGGTGAAATTTATGGGATCATAGTGTACACCTTTGTCTTTCATCCCATTATCAAGCTTGATGTCAAAGCAAATGGTGTGGTTGTTCCTGCTGGTGGTGGAATTGTCGGTTTTGTTGAGTGAAGGAACCGAAAATTGCTGGACGGAGCAAGTGGGATTTGAGGTACGTAGACTCAGCCACATGAAGAGAGCTGTTAAGCCTGAGGTGAATATGAAGCTGCAGCAACACTTGCCACATCCTCCGCCGTCGCCGCTCTCCGCCATGCCGGAAAATCTACTCGCGGTGGAGCGATATATGTAGTGGAAATAAACAGGAACTAGCGCAGAAATTTCAAGGGAACAGAATTTCTTTGAGTGATGGCTTTGCAGCGTATCGAATGGAGCACGTGAAAGTCAAGCAACGACATGATCGAGTTGACTAAAAGTCTTCTCTATATTTCAATTAAATTCTTTTCTTTAATGTAGACAAAGGAACTCTGTGATTTACGTGGATCCATTACGTGTAAGATTTATATAATAAATGTATAAAGCGCGACAAAGAATCGAGGTATAACTTTGCCTGACAAGATAAACGTGCATAACGTAGTAATAATTTTATTTTTATTTTTAATATTATTTTATGTATTGTAGATAAAAATATATATAAAATAACATATGTCCACAAAATTTATAGGAATAGCACAATTAGTTTTGGTTGAATATTGAGTTTAAATATTTATTGGATTTATTTCTTTTTTAATTTTTAACCATTATTGAGAATTTTGTTGAACTGAGCTTCAAAAAAAATAAAAAAATAACACTTTCCGCAACAAGTGCACGCCTTCTTCTATATAGACATGCCATAGACAATCAACATTTTGACAGTCTATTTTCATGCTAGGCATGAGGAGCAACATTTACCCCGAGCCCTCGAACCTAATCGGCCTTATAGAACATGATTATGAATAATTTTGACTAAGCGTTAAAGGAAGTAAAAATTACTTTCAAGCTCTTTGTTTTTAACATATTATTAAAAATCACGATACTAAATAAAAAATATTTATTATAGAAAATAAGGATAGCCAAACATGCATTACACCCGATAATTTAGCTGGCATTATTGAAACCCAACCCATTTAGACTAAAATATTATTGGATTAGTCCAAGACCTATTACATTGAAGGCCTGTCTGATTGCAATGGTGGAAAATGGGTGGAAAGAAAATGGATGGCGAAAAATTGAATTGAATAAAATTTATTTTAGAGAAAATTGTAATTAATGGTGTTTTATTGATATAATTTTTCACCTAATCCGTTTGACTTTATTTTTTATGAAAAATGTTACCTTTTGGGATAATTTTTTTCACAATCTGTATTAAAATTTATTTGAATTGCAAAAAAGTAAAAAAAAAAAAAAATTTAAAAAAATTTTAATTTTTTTTTTTCGTTTGACTTTATTTTTCATGCAAATTGTCAATTAAATGTATAAATTTTTTTACCATTGGATTTAGAATATGTTTCCATTGCCAAAAATTTAAAAAAAAAAAAAAAAAAAGGATGGAAAACATTTTCCCACCATACTCATAGGAAAATAAAAGATGAAAAATGTGCTTTAAATGATTGTACCTAGAAAATAGGTGAAAATGAATTTCATGAAAGAGTTATGCAATCAAACAACAAATTTAAGGGTGAAAAAGGAAAAACAAGAAAATGTTTTTCCTTTTCCACCAAATCAAACGGGCCTGATAGTGGTTTTTTTCCATTTCCACCCAATTCCACCCCAATCAAACGGAGCCTGACAGTGTCTTTTACCGAGTGGAATGCGAACAGCTATTCAAGATCCAAATTCAATGATCTCATGATAGCTCAATACACAGTCATTTTACCCATAATTTCTGGATAAAAATCACAGCACATTTCAACCCAGATAATCTACTTGGATAACGTTATGATTTCCTTAAAATTTAAGGATGAAAGTCAAACATTAACTTTTGAAATGGAAGTAATGCAACTATACTATTATCAAAACAATGACACCACCAAAATGTCTACATTCGAAATTTTCATTTTTGAGCACCTTAGGTCTAGAAAGAAGGGAAAAATTACAAAAATCATAGATTGTATCTGTAGAGGAAAAGGAAGCACATTACTCGTCGTCTTTGTATGGATACTCCTCGGGAACTTGCTTCAGAAGTTTCACCTGCAACTCAAATGCATCATCCCCTCTAAGCACATCTCGCAGCCATGTGACTTCAGTTTTCATTGACACCTGAACAAAGAAAGTAAATTGCGTGTCACCTCGGTTTGTGCTCAATATATACACGAGGTTATTCTAACATGGTGGAGTTTTTCTATTCATCTCGATCAAATTAACAACAGTAACAAATTATATCATTAGAAAAAGCCAGGCAGAAAAAGATTAACATCAAGCATCTTTGAGCAGACAGATTACGTTGTCTTCTATTGGCCAAAACAAAAGTGACATATTTCTGTCATTTCCCCCTTAGATACCTGATCCCCCCTTTTCTCCCAGCTCTTTCCCTAATAAAGCTTTTGTATCATAATAATTAGTTTTAATAGGAAGAAGTTCAACAATCAACATATTAAGTGGCACATTTCACAATAACAAAACGGATTCTCAATCATATAATGAAATAAACAAATTTCAGAAAATGCATGTAGCAGATGCCCACTCCGAAAACATCATTTTTTTGGTTGACGTTACTTTTCATTTTGTCAAACTCGCTTCCTTTTTTCTGTGAGAGTTTTTGGAAAATCCCCATTCATAGGTCTGCGATCTACATCAATTAATTGAAAGGTCCAAATGATCAACTCTGCAATCAGTTGTTAGAATTAAAACAAATTCTCAATCATATAATGAAATAAACAAATTTATGAAGATGCATGTAACAGATGCCTACTCCAAAAACATTATATATAGTAAGGATAAGATGTTCATAGAGGAGGGACAACTCACCATCTCAAGAGCTCCTCTAATAACTCCACTTAAAATGTTGCAATAATATAGACCTTGACAGGTATCAGGAAGCTCAACAAAATCTACAAGAGGATTATCCTCCAATATTATACTGCAGGTTGTTCCCTCAGCATCCCAGTTGGAGACTGATGCAGTAACTCCTAGGAACATTTTGAATCCTACCTGTTCATATGACATCTTAATAATGTCCTTAATGACCAAACATTCCAAAATAGGTGCTCAAAAGGACAATTAATAAAGAAGAAACTATTTCAAAAATGATTTAATATCTTAATAAGAAATGAAACTGTGCTGCTTAACAAGTTAGCCTAATAACGTGGGAAAGGATGTCAAATGGTGAGAGCCAGCGAATGCATAATCAACTTGAAACCGACAGTAAGTTTGCAACAACTCAATATTTCTAAACGTAAGAAATTTTTCGCCCCATCTATTTCATTATTAAAATACTACTGGAAGGAATATTCAACATTTTTTCCAACCAGTATACACATTGTCCAAGACAGGCATTCAATTACACAAAGTTACCAGACCCTGGCTATATGAAGTGAATTCTAGTACTGTATATGGGTAAAATAACCAAAATGATACTTGTCACGGTTCTACTTTTGAATTACAAAAATAATAAAATGATCTACTGAGGAGATAAATGCTACATTGACATAGTCAATTGACGAGGATACATAAAACATTTTGGCATTCATTAAAAAATGTGCTTATAAACTCTAAGGCATGGAAACACATTGTGCGAGATTATCAGCCCTTAGGCATTGTGCGAGATTATCAGCCCTTAGGGCTTATTTGAGAATATATGAAGTTATTTGTTCAGACAAAGATGCTATATTGTCCTGGCAGAAAGTTCTAATGTTTTCCAGCAACATCAAGTGGCTTTATTTACATACAATAAGATGGGTTCATAGTTCCTGCGTGTATCTTATATACAAAATCTATGCGAGATGATTCAGCATCCTGCAGTTTGGAGCAATATTACAAACTTGTCTAGAATTCAATAAGCCGTTCTTGAGGGACCAGCTATCCAATAACTCACAAAGCTTCCCAGGCGTGACTTGGGAGAATTTAAACATTTTAAACAAGAAAATGCCTGAATTAAGAAACAGAAAGTCACCTTATAGTGTAATAGCAGATGATTAATTTATGACACCAATTGATCTAGATCCTCTTTACTTTGTAAAATCGTTTTCTTTGGAAAAGATGTAAACTGCCCTTTTAGTAATAAAAAATAGAAGTACCTGACTGGGATAAGAACACTCCCATTGCATTCTTTATCAGTCTATTTTCAAGTCATTAGTCGATTAGTAACAGATCGACCTCATATAAAACGCAATGTATCTTATCTTTTTTCCACTCTAAAAGGCATGATAAGATCATACTGCCATTTATCTTTACTTTTATCTCCTTTTCCAGGTTACTGATACTGAGGCCCAAATTCTGTACTGTTCTAAAACTACAATCCAAAATTCAGAACAGCTGAAATTCCTAAACTTTAATCCAATATGAAAATGAACAATAACTAATCAGAACAAATAGTAAGAATAAACCACCTTGGCAATGACTTCAGCTGTTTCCTTAAAATCAACACATCTCGATACATTAGATTTGGCGAGAAATTCATCCACTAGCCGGACCCCTATATTATAGCCCCTGCAATAAACACAAGTACTCGAAATTTAAGGCATAAATACCACTTCAGGTAATCAAATAATCATGAAAAACAAATTTATTTACTACATAAATTTTTCAAAATCTTTGCTTTCAAAAAGAATTTAAAATCAATTAAAGAATCAATCACATTTGATCGAGCTGTTTGTTGACTTCCTCCACCTCCTCCAGATCGGTGAGCAGCTGACGCACTATAGCACCGTAAGTCAGAGTGAAGAGTTCCGAATTCTACGAATATTTTAAACACTAATTAACCAAGTTTACACTAAATTGAACGGTAAAGCGCTCAGGATCAAACAGTAAAAATTAGGGTCGATCTTTTGAGAAATTATACTTACCACGCGTTCAACGCTAGCGAAAATAGCATCGCCGGACCTTGGAGCAACGGGAGCCATGGAGAGAATTCAGATTATTTTCTTTTTGCTTTAGTAGCTGTGAAATTGAAGATCCGAGTGAGAACAGAGCATCAATGAAAGGGATGAAAGTGAACGCCTTTTGAAAGCGCGTGGCAGTGAACTGAAAGCGTGATGCATTGCATAAATCGCTATTTATATTTGGTGCATCACTTACGCGACTATTTATAATTTGTTTATTATCGATGAAATTATTTTTGTACACATAAATTTTAATTATTTATAATTTAAATTAATTATAACTCCCCCGTGTGAAAAGAGATTATAAATTTCACAATGATTGTTATGAACTGCATTCAACTCATTTGCATTGTTGCATTGAGTCACATGACTCTTGACATTTATCACAATTGAGACCATGTCTATCGTCTCATTTTGACATATCAAAATTGTAGTGCGTTGTTGAGATTTTATTACAATGATAACAAAAATTGGACAATATTAATCAAATTAATTCATTTCACTCTCGATCATTAAATAATATCAATTACCATCAAATATCAATGATAAACAATATAAGCTTGTAAGTTGTCGATGACAAATTTAAGTTTGCTAAAAGTTGACGAAAGCTGATGAGTTTGATAAGTGGAATAAAATTGTGGGTTCAATGAAATTTCATCAATTTTTTAACAAATAAAAGATTTACCATACAAAAGCTTAGTATACTCCGTAATAGTTGCATTTATGTGAATATCTATAATTTGTCTTTCAAAAACTCGAGATGATATTATTATAAGGTTACATGGTCAACCAACTTTTAGCAAAATTGCATATGCATAGTTCTCTTTGAGCACATGCAATTACGTTGCTCAGCTTCGATTATTTGCAAATCTAACCATTCCATGCTATTGGCATATTTAGAAGTGGGCGCGATCCGATTCGGTCCGGTTCTGAACGAAACCGAACCTAATACTAATAGGAATCTTGAAAAGGGAACCATTGGTCCGATTTTTTATATTAAAAATTTATAAAAATTAAGTATAAAGCTACTTATTTGTTGAAAAAAAAAGACAAAAATATAGTATGAAACCACATGTTATTCTTTTAATCTAACAAAAAAAAATCAATTGAACAAAGCAACAAATAAAATTTAATCCAAAACTCAAGATCAACTCATGAAAGCGAAAAAAAGATAAATTATTAAACAAAACATAAACGGTAAAATCTAGATTTAAAAATAATTTTTAAGAAAATTCATATATCAATAACCTGATTATTTTTAGTAATCCTCAAGGATCTTGATTCTTGATGGCCGGTCACTTTGAAAACAATGAAAATTTTGAATTCTTATAAAATATAAAACTAAAAATAGATTTTTCCTATTGAGTTGCATTAAATTTATGAATTTATAAAGTATTTATAAAATTATTTAGATTTGAATTTTGATTACTCATTAAAGAAAGAAGAAGAAGCATATGTAAAATGAAATTTTGACGCGAGATAATTTTGGAGTCCAATGTTCGAAATTTAGTACATCTTGGTGCAAACAAAAAGAGAAATTTGGGAGAACCAAATTCACTATTGATTCTTAAGACAGTATCGATACTGTCCCAAAATCGACTCATTCAGAACCTGTTTGAAACCCATTTTTTGGGTGAAATTCTCATTCTGCTACAGTTCGTTCAGATAACACGTACCAAAATCATCCAATCATGTCGGAAGTCCAATTAATATCATTATTCCGTTGAATCTTCCTTCCAATTTTGCCCTCATATTATAATTGAAATTTCCCACAAAACTCCATAGCCTTTTCAACTCACTTTGAAGGGTACTTTTGGAAACAAAAATAAAAAAGAATAAAAATGGTACGAACTCGCAGGGGTTTAGGGAATCATGTCAGGTGAATTGATAGATAAAGTACCAGGTCCCACGTCATTTGGAAAAAGAAAATGTAGCAGAATGAGAATTTCACCCAAAAAAATGGGTTTGAAACGAGTCTTAGTAAAGAAATCGAAATTGAACCGACCGGTTCTATTTGATTCAGTTTAGTTCCACCAGTTATAGAAAAAAAAATGTTCACCCCTACGCATATTACATTAATTGGATTGTGATGTTAAATTTACTAACATGGTTATCGGAGTGGCTTACACGTGCATTGAAAGTAATTGAAGTTCATTGGCAAGTTAAGCCCTTGTTTGGTTAAAATTAAAAAATATATTTTAATTTAAGTCAAAGTCAGCAATTAATTTTAATCATATATTTTATGAAATTCACAAATTTTTAATCACATTTCATTAACTTTTATCAAATTCAATTTTTAACCTCCGCTGAACAGGGGCTAAATTTGGCTGACCCAATTGAAATTTAATCTAAAATTTCAGTGATTAAAAAATAAAAAAATAAATAAAAAAATGAACTCAGATTTGCACACAAATCAATTGTATGACTCGATTGGACAAAATTATATAATGATGATTCAAACACGACCAAAGTTCAACGTCTCACATTGCATTTAACCCTATTATAAGCTGGTACTTATGAATCCACAAAAAAAAAATCAAAGAAAGATAATTGTAAACATCGTAAATCTTCTTGAGTGTAGCTAAACTCGTAACGAGTCGAGCTACCACAAATCCTGATATTTTCTCTATTTTTTTTCAAATTTCCATACAAAATCACGTCTATTGGCCGTCAATATATTTATCATATTAGCATTGTCATATGAAAAATTGTTAAACAACCCTATTGGACGATATCACAGCTCCAGCAGAAACATTCCCAGCATTATTTACTTACCATATTCTGTCCTATTTTTGCTGTCATAAGTATCAGTTTATATCTTTTATTTAAGGCACTATTTTTACTAGCCCTCCTTGTATAAATAACCTACGAACTGTTGTTAATTAATTGAGTTTGGCACCTCATTCTCCTACATTATTTTACATGGTATCAGAGCAAGTTCAACCCTAGACATTACCTCTTTTTTTTCTGTCCTCCACCATGGCCGAAGACAGCCCTATTGGTTCTCATGCTTCAAACAATAATACAAACACCAATAATACAAACGCCAATCAGTCCAACACCCAATCTCACCTTGATGCCTCGTCACTTTACATACTTCACGCCTCGGATAATCCAGGCACAACGCTGGTTACCTGTCTCCTTAAGGAAGATAATTACCCCACATGGCGTCGTGCAATGACAAACGCACTTCAGGCCAAAAGCAAATTTGGCTTCGTCGATGGCTCCGTCAAACAACCATCAGCCGGTTCTCTGGAGGAATTTGCCTGGGTCAAGTGCAACTCCATGGTAATTTCTTGGATTTTTAATTCTCTTCATCCTACTCTCCACGATAGTGTGGCCTACTTCATGACGGCGCATGAGATGTGGAATGATCTAGAGGAACGCTTTTCACAAGGCAACGCCCCACGCGTTCATCAGTTAAAACTCGAGATGATGAACACTTTGCAACAGGGGATGACTGTTTCTGTGTACTACACCAGATTAAAAGGAATCTGGGATGAACTTAGCACCTATTCTCAGATTCCGCTATGTTTTTCTGGCTCTGCGAAGGCCCTTGCGGTTGAAATGGAAAAGGAAAAAGTGCATCAATTTCTAATGGGACTGCATGACAGATACAGCGTGGTACGTTCCCAGATTTTAAATACAGACCCACTGCCTTCATTATCTCGTGCCTATGCCCTTGTAACACATGAGGAACGCCAGCAGCTGGTAACAGCCTCGAGGTCACATTCTGTCGAGGGAGCAGCCTTCATAACAGCAGGCGCCAACAGATTGAAGAGCAACCGTAGACCCCCTGCCAACCGTGACTTCTCCAGGCATTCTGCCAACCGTGACTTCTCCAAGCATCCTACCAACCGTGACTCCTCCAAGCAGTTTTGTGACTATTGCAAACGGACCAACCACAACAAGGATAATTGTTTTGAATTAAATGGCTATCCGGAATGGTGGGATCAAGGTAAGAAATCTTCCAAACCCATGCTGGCCAACAATTCACACCGCTTGGATGTCGCTAAGGGTAACCATTCTGTACCAATCAATGGCTTAACAACTGACCAGTATACTCAGCTTCTTTCTATGCTCAATCTTGACAAGGCTTGTGATTCTACGGCTAATATTGCGGGTAAGGCTACTTTTCTGTCTAATCATACCACTGAATGGGTTTTGGATTCAGGTGCTTCTAACCACATGACTTGCCACGAAGGTCTCCTTTCTTCCTCCAAAGCTGTACCTCATTTTTGCCCGATTAAAATTCCAGATGGCTCACTCCTCCCGGCTAAGTTTTATGGGGATGTTTCTCTTAATTCCCTCGTTCCATTGCATGATGTTCTTTACATACCTTCCTTTACTTGCAATCTTATTTCTATCAGCAAATTGACTAAAACCTTAAATTGTGTAGCTCACTTCTTCCCTTCTTTTTGCGCCTTACAGGACCTAGCCACGAGGAAGCTGATTGGAATGGGTGAATTGCGAGATGGATTATATTATTTTCGGGCGATCAAGTCAGCCTCCACCAGCACCAGTACTCCGATCAAGTCAGCCTCCACCAACACCAGTACTCTTGCCTCGAAACTTATTTTATGGCATCAACGTCTTGGACACTTGTCTTTTAATAAATTGTCTCTCCTTAGTGATTTAGGTCTACCTTCCATTGCATCTCTTAATACATGTTGCGATTCTTGTCATCGAGCGAAACAAGCTCGAAAACCTTTTCCTATTAGTTCAATAAAAACACATACTTCTTTTGAGTTAATTCATTGCGATGTTTGGGGACCGTATCACACTAGCTCTTTATCTGGCGCAGCTTATTTTTTAAGTATTGTAGATGATTTTACTAGAACCACCTGGGTTTATCTACTCAAAACCAAAACTGAAGTCTTTACCCGGTTGATTTCCTTCATAAATATGATAACCACACAATTTGATAAAGTTGTAAAACAAATTCGCAGCGACAATGGAACCGAATTTACAAACCACAATTTCCAACTCTTTTGTCAATAACATGGCATTCTAACCCAATTTTATTGTGTTTCCACGCCTCAACAAAATGGGGTGGTCGAACGCAAGCATAGACATATACTTGAAGTAGCTCGAGCCTTGAGATTTCAAGCTAATTTACCACTTAAATTTTGGGGGGAATGTATCTTAACGGCAGTTTTTTTGATAAATTACACTCCTACACCTTTGCTTTCTGGAAAGAGTCCTTATGAACTCTTATTTTCTCGGCCGCCAAATTATTCTCATCTCCGTGTGTTTGGGTGTCTTTGCTACACTTCTATCCTTCCTTGTCCTAAAGACAAATTTCAAGCCCGCGCCACCCCTTGCATCTTTGTTGGGTACCCTCATGGCCAAAAGGGATACAAAGTCTATAACCTAACCACATATAAAATATTCACCTCTAGGGACCTGACCTTCTATGAACATATTTTCCCTTTCAAAGTTCCTACTCCCGACCCTGGTCCATCTACTACTCCGCCCGTGCCTCTACCCATCCCTGATCTTGAGCCCGTGTCACCTTCCCCAGGTCCTCCCATCGAGTCTGTAGACCACAACCACGTTTTCCCAGCTCCAGATCCCTCTACCACAAATGACACCAGCCCTTCTGACCAAGCCACTGATTTCCTTGCACCTCCAAGTCCCATTCAACCCCAACCAATTCCGGCACCGCGTCCTCCACGTGAGCGACGCTTACTCGCTCATTTTCGTGACTTCCATATTGATTTGCCACGAAATAATAATTCTCCTCACACCACTTCTAATCATGCTTCCTCAGGTACGTCTTATCCCTTGCTTCATTTTCTCTCATATTCCAAGCTTTCCTCACCACATACTAGTTTTCTTGTGGCCATCACCCATAATGATGAGCTGAAAAATTTTAAACAGGTCGTTTAGGACCTTCGTTGGCGGGAAGCAATGAAAAGGAATTAGATGCACTTGAGCAGAATCGTACATGGACTCTAGAGGAGTTACCTTCCGACAAGAAGGCCGTGGGATCACGATGGGTTTTCAAGATCAAGTATAATTCTGATGGGTCCGTTGAGCGATTCAATGCTCGCTTGGTTGCAAAGGGGTATACACAAATTGAAGGCCTTGATTATAATGAAACCTTTGCCCCGGTCGCCAAACTTACTACGGTCCGAACCTTGTTAGCTGTGGCCGTTGCCAAATCGTGGACCTTGCACCAGCTTGATGTGCACAATGCCTTTTTGCATGGCGACCTTGATGAGGAGGTCTACATGACACCGCCTCCTGGGTATTTATCCTCAACAGACAATCGGGTGTGTCGTCTCCGCAAGTCTCTTTATGGTTTGAAACAGGCGTCTCGCCAATGGTATGCTAAATTCTCCGGCGCCATTTTTCGCTTTGGCTTTACTTAATCTCAGGCCGACACTTCCCTCTTCCTCTATCGCAAGGGCAACACCTTTACTGCCTTGCTTGTCTACGTGGATGACGTCATCATTGCTAGCAACAACAGTACACATACCACAGCACTTAAGGCTTATCTGGACGCTTGGTTTCACATTAAGGACCTTGGACCCCTCAAGTATTTCCTTGGTTTAGAAGTGGCTCGATCCCCTACTGGCATTGTTCTGTCACAACGTAAATATTGTTTGGATATCCTCCAGGAAGCCGGCTTGGTTGGTGCTAAACCCGCCTCTTTCCCTATGGAACAGAACCATAAATTGGCCTTGGATACTAGCACCCCGCTTGATGATCCGAGTACTTACCGTCGCCTCGTTGGGCGCCTCATTTATCTGACTATCACCAGACCAGAAATATGTTATTCGGTCCACATCCTATCTCAGTTCATGCATCAGCCCCGTCATGGACATTGGCTGGCCGCCCTTCGCGTCCTCCGCTATTTGAAATCTGCTCATGGCCAGGGAATTCTCCTCCCTTCCAAATCTGATTTCCATTTGCACGCCTACTGTGATTCGGACTGGGCAGGGTGCCCTCTTACACGTCGTTCTGTTTCTGGCTACCTTGTTTTCCTTGGTAGCTCCCCCATTTATTGGAAGACCAAGAAGCAAACTACGGTATCCCGCTCTTCGGCTGAGGCCGAATATCGCTCTATGGCTACCGCTACTTGTGAACTCATTTGGCTACGTGCCTTACTTCATGATCTGACCATTTCTCATCCTTCACCAGCCCAGCTCCACTGTGACAATCGTGCAGCACTACACATCGCTGCCAATCCAGTTCACCATGAGCGCACAAAACATATCGAGATCGACTGCCACTTTATTCGCAACTGCATTAAATCTGGCACCATTGCTACTTCCCACGTCCCTTCTGCTCTCCAGTTGGCGGACATTTTTACCAAGGCTCTGGGCCATAACTAGTTCCACTCTCTTGTCGGCAAGTTGGGCATTTGTCATCTTCATGCTCCAACTTGAGGGGACGTATTGGACGATATCACAGCTCCAGCAAAAACATTCCCAGCATGATTTACTTACCATATTCTGTCCTATTTTTGCTGTCATAAGTATCAGTTTATATCTTTTATTTAAGGGACTATTTTGACTAGCCCTCCTTGTATAAATAACCTACGAACTGCTGTTAATTAATTGAGTTTGGCACCTCATTCTCCTACATTATTTTACAAACCCACTTGGATGACCATTTGCTTGACTACACCCTCATATGGGTGTATGAGTCTGCAGAAATAAAATAATATTTTTTTCCAGTGTGTGTGGATGTGGTCATCCTTGCGATCAAACAAGCGAGCACTATAGTATGGCTCTTGTCATATAGATCGTAAAAAGTTCTGCAACAAATAAAAACACAATTTTTAATGAGCAAACATTGTCTTGTTTGTGTACATTCTGCAGATTGCTTGTGCAAAAACTAGTCGAAAATGAAGAAATTTGGAACGAAATCATTATTATTTTCACGCACGATCCTTATTTTCATACAAATATAATTTTTTATTCATCAGTTATGACTTGAAAACTGACCTGCTGCCCTCCTTGATGAAGATAAAATATGATTTGGATTTGAATCCATTTTTTCTAAAATTTATTTTTCTCTTTTCTTTTCAACCACATATATCCCATTTGATTTTCATTCTTTACAGAATAAAAATAAAAAATATAACCATTATGGATCCCACACAAAAAATGAAAAGTAAAAAATAATGACTGAATGTGATAAATAACAATTATATTTTTTATTTTTATGAAAGAAAAATGGGTATCAAATGGGACCATATTCTTTATTAAAATAATGTTACACTTAAATAAAAAAAAAAAAAAATTCTTCTTTTTTAACCATATAATCTCCATCAATCTATTATTTCAAAATATATTTTTCAAAAAAATATGGATCAAACACACCATAATATTTCTATTTTATGGTATTTATTATTTATTAAACTAGGATTTAATAATTACTTTTAGGAAAGATGAGGGGACATCCGGACATGTGCATGTATATTGAGCTGTGAATATCAGACACTTTTTCTTGGTCTTTGACTGATATTGTGAAAGTTTTTTTTTTCCTTTTTTTCCCTATATTTGCCCAATTTTCGGTATTCAATAAGTTTTGGAGTATTAGTTATAATTAGCAGATGTCACTCACTGCATCTAATCTATCAGAGTATAATCATGTTCTCGATAGAGATGTGTGTTGTTCGTCAAACTCTGATGATGAAATTCATGCACTGCAAGGAGTTAGTATAACTGCATGGGGGGTGCTTAATGTACAGAAAATTTGACAGTCCCCTCACAAATAGGGGGGCCCATAATTTTTTAAAAATTTGTGGGTCCCCCTATTTGTGAGGGGGCTATCAAATTTTTTGTAAAAAAATGTTGTACAACTAGATTTTTCCATAACTGCATATACAAAAGCGTAGAAATGAAAAAAAAATGCATTAACAAACAAATGTGTTGAGGTAGATGATTAGCGATTCTCTATCATGATGGTTTGACGAATGTAAAGATGTAGCGGATAATGAGTCTCTGATGGTGATGATAACATTTTTGCCTATTTATGTGCTCGTTGGATTCAGCTCCATCCACCTATCATAATTAGTAGATTAACAAAACTTTCACTTTGACTGAACTTCAATTTATAGAAATCAAGCCATAAATCATTCATTCACCCCAAACAACTATGATTATATTTTCTTACACTAGTCAACGTTTAACAATTTATTATAAAATATTTTATAAGGGTTGTAAAAGTAATATTTAAATATGCATGAATGTTAATTAATTTAAAATTAATACCAAATAATATACACATGATAATGAATGTTAAATCATTTATTTTATTTTCAATTAAATAAAATATGATGTTAATTAGCATACATGGACGTAAATAATGAAATGCAATCTTGAATGTGAAAATGCTAATTAATTGAGAATTAATAATAAAGAATTCATACATTAATGAAAGTAAACATGTGAAATGAATTTTGTCAAATGTACTTGTACATTAATGGTAACTAAATGGTTAAATAAATTAAATACATAATCAAAAATGAAAAGTAAAGCATTATTGAAATAATTGAACTATAGTAAGATTGGAATCGTCCTAAAAATGATTTTCACTTAATATAATATTTAATATATTATAGATTTGTACCATATATAAACAATTTTTTTATAACCTTTTTAATGTACAACACTAACTAGTTAAAAAATAAGGGATTCGAAAATCAAATTCTCAACTTTCCATGTAGAGTAAGTAACTTATTTTGAGATTAAAAAGAGGGAAAAAAAAAAAAAACTAATATCACAGAAGAAATCTATAATCAGATGCCCAACTGATATACCAATCGAGCAAAACAAGAGAAATCAATATAGTTTCTTCGAAAAATCAAAATTCAACAAAGCTATAATAACGTAAACGAGAATAATAAAACGATTTGAAAATCCATTAAACACAAAGGACACATGCTAAAAAACTTGATATCATATTTCATAATATCATAGTCCTCATCATCGACAGATGCATTAGAAGATTTCAAAATAAAAAGAGCCATTGAGAGGCGAATAATGTGCATCATTATGAATAGCAAAGGCTTTCCAACAATCTATTTGGTAGGTCTCAACTTCTTTTGTTGAATATGCATTTAATATCGTAGATATTTTATAATAATTATCATACTATAGAACGTCGTGAGAGATTGAATTCAGAAGATGAGACCTGAGGAGAACAGAGCATCGAATAATGGTGGTCCAAGAGAACAAAAATAATAATAATAATAATAATAGATTCAGTTAAAAAAAATTTGTAGCTTAATTGCTCTAAATTAAAGTTTAGTGACCCAATTGCAAATTGGGTGAAAGTTGTTTGCTTGGGAAAAATATAAGTCAATGACCACAAGAATATGCCAAATCCTGTTAAGTCGCAGTCTCCTTCCTTGTGATCATTCAGCAGATTCATCAATTTCCTGAACTTACTTGCTATGGAAGTGGTGGCTGCATCCCTCAATTCACTTTTAGCAGAACCCTGTCGACTCCTAGTTAGATCAATTTACAGCAGGATCGGTAACTTCTTGAAGAGTCGGAATAATTTTACTGATCTGCAGAAAAATATAAAGGCTCTGGTGTGTCTTAGAGATGATTTGCGGCGAGAATTGGATGAGAATGAACGACGCGAGAATCTGCCCAGAATCCAGGTGGAAGAATGGCTGAGAAAGACTAACGAGTTAGAGGTTAGAGTGAACGCGTTACCCAGTGGAGATGGTTGCAGGGTGCGTTATAAATTAAGCAGTAAACTTGTAAAATTGCTTATGGAAGTGAAACAGCTTATGGAAGCTGGCAATGACTTGAAGAATATGTTGGTTGTAATTGAGAAGCCGAAAACAGTCGAGCATATTCCGGGTCCATCGATTATGGGTCAGAAAACAGGATTGCAGAATTTGTCGCAGATAATGGAACTTTTGTTCGATGATAAGGTTAGGACAATTGGGATTTATGGGATGGGGGGAGTAGGCAAGTCTACTTTGGTGAAGAATTTGAATAATGAGCTCAACAAGATGCGTTCAGGCTCAGCACAACCTTTCAGTGTTATAATATGGGCTACATCGTCCAGAGAGACAAACTTGAGAAGAATTCAGTTACAAATTGCTGAGAGGTTGAATTTGCAGGTGAAGATGGAGGAGAGTAAAGAAAGTATTGGCATTCGACTGCATGAAAGGCTCAGAAAAGAGAGAAGATTTCTCCTCATTTTAGATGACGTTTGGGATGCAATTGATCTAGACCTTTTGGGCGTCCCACGCCGTGAAGATCATGTCGGGAGCAAGATCATACTGACATCTCGTTCACTGGACGTATGCAGAATGATGTTGACTGATACCAATATTGAAGTGAATGCCCTGAATGGTGAAGAGGCTTGGGAATTGTTTTGTCAGCACACAGGGCAAATAGTCGAGGCAGAAAATATTAGACCTTTAGCTGAGGCAGTAGCCAAGGAATGTGGTGGCTTGCCTTTAGCTATCATTGTCATTGGAGCGTCTATGAGGGGAAAATCAATGGTTGCACTCTGGAAAGACGCCTTGAGCTCGTTGCAAAGGTCAGTCCCTCGTATCAAAGGGATTGAAGATAAGGTATTCAACACCTTGAAATGGAGTTATGATTCATTGCAAGATGAGCATATCAAATCTTGTTTCCTGTTTTGCTGTTTGTTTCCGGAGGACTGGACAATTGAGGTACGTGAACTCGTTCGATATTGGTTTTCTGAAGGTTTACTCGATGAACGCCTAAACTATGAGGAATTGGAAAATCGAGGTATGGCTATTGTCCAAAGTCTAAAAGACTCCTGTTTGTTGGAACAAGGTATGCTTCCAAATACTGTAAAGATGCATGATGTAGTGCGTGATGTTTGTATATGGATGGCATGTTCATCCCAGAATCGATACAGATCTTTGGTTCGATCAGGAATTGGCTTAACTTTGATATCAGAACAAGAATTTCTGAGTTCTCTCTCTCGAGTTTCTTTGATGAATAATCAAATAGAGAGACTGCCTGATTGCACAGTAAAATGTGCAGAAGCATCAACTTTGCTCCTAACTGGTAATCATAACCTTGAGATTGTTCCTGGCTCCTTCCTACAAGGGTTTCAATCTCTCAGGATCTTGAATTTAAGTGGAAGCAAGATTCAATCCTTGCCTTCAACTCTTGTTCAACTAGGAGAACTTCGAGCTCTCCTTCTCCATAATTGTTTCTGTCTAACAGAGTTACCCTCTTTAGAAGGTCTGAGTAAGCTTCGAGTCCTTGATTGTAGTGGCACTCGCATCACTCAACTACCTTCGGGGCTGGAAAAATTGACAGACTTGAGGCAACTAGACATATCTAAGACTTCCCGTTTACAAACAATCCCATCGAGAACGATTTCCAGGTTGTGTAATCTGGAGTTCTTAAACCTGGAAAATACTGCATACAAGTGGGGCGTGAAGGGAGAGTCAGTCGACGGACAAACACCTTTCGAAGAAGTGATGTGCCTCAAGAAATTAGTCGAACTTTATGTTCGCTTGGAAAGCATCCCTTGTCTCACCTCCAATGATATTAACTGGTACAGAAGAATGAAAAGATTCATACTTTTTATTGATGGAGGTGATCATATGCATCATACACGTGTAGCTGATAATGATGACAGATGTGTGATTCTTCTTCGACTCTCTTTTTCTCAAGAATGGATTGGGGGTTTATTATGCAATGCAGTTTCACTATATATTCTTTCATGTGAAGGACTTGATCGGATGCTCGAGAAGCTGGTAATAGACAGCACTAAAGTTGGATGTTTTGCTGGTTTGAGGTCGCTAAAGATTTCGCGTTGTCACGACACCTTGAAGCCTACTCCTGAAGGGTGCGTTGCATCTTTCGACTTGCTACCAAATCTAGAGGAAATTTACCTCGATTCTTTGAGTAAATTGGAAAGCATTTCGGATTTTGGGTATTTTCTTGGTCTACGTTTATCTAGACTGAGGATCATAGAAGTTTTTAGTTGTCCCCAACTAAAACTTCTTCTCTCTGTTGAGGGTATGGGGCGAACCCTGGTTAAACTAGAAGAGATCAGAATAGAATCATGTGAGACGTTGAAAGAGCTATTCAAGTATCCTAATTCAGGGCGAACTTTAGAGACGGACTGTGCTGCCCCTAACCTACGGGTGCTCAAGTTGAAGAACCTTCAAAATTTAGAGACTCTTTGCAGGCATAATGAGTCATGGCAGCATCTGCAGCAGCTTGAATTCCTCAACTGCAATCAAATAAGGAAGCTACCTCTCACTACCCAAAACGAGCACTCAATAAAGGAAGTAATAGGGGAGTTGGAGTGGTGGAACCGACTAGAGTGGGATAACGAGGATATGAAACAACGAGTGGAGAATCACTTCGTCGCCATTGATAGATTTGGTCAATAGACTGGTAAAATGCCTCTGCATGAAATTCTTCTCAATAGAACCATCTTTATGTTATTGCACGATAAAAAGTTCTTGCAAATTTGCACAAATCTTGAAGCACCAATTTCTTCTATTGTACATCAAATCAAGAGAAATCAATATAGTTTCTTTGAAAAATCAAAATTCAACAAAGCTATAATAACATAAACGAGAATAACAAAACGATTTGAAAATCCATTAAACATTACTGTTTGAAGTTCATTTCTTGTGACAGATGAATAATACCCGAAATAGTCTAGAAAGCTAGGCATGATAAAACCAAGAGCATGTGGTAGTGTGAGCTATATATTTACAAAGTTGTTTCCCTGAAAAGGCAAACTCCTGTTAAGCAGGAGTGCTTCAAAAAACTGACAAAAGAACATTACCAGTACCATTCATGAGAAGTTCCTCACCCCAAAATTTGGTATGCTGATTGCATATTCGCAGATGAATTTTGAGATGTTTTCAGGCCCAATATCTGGTCAGACAAGAAACCATAGCATGATTCGGTTAAAGAATTATATAAGGAGAGATTGAACTCATAAAGGTCATTCAATGTCCTGAATACCTCAAATGGCCTGCTTTCAATACAAAAGCATGATAAAATAAAAAAGAAAATGAATAGTTGACATAATAGGAATTGTAGATTGAATAAAAGGGATATATTTAACTGCGATAATGTAAAAATTCAAGCAGTTCTCTTTTCTGACAAATCTAAAAATCAGTAAGTAAACCCAATAAGTGATCTTTCTGTATGGAAATTAATGAGTTCATCAATGCATTAATTGTGAAGTTACCTCATCAAAAATAGAAAATGGATTATATTCTTACCATTTTTCAGTGTCCGCATGAAATCAACCACAATAGACTCCGACGAAAGCTTCCCTAACGACTTGAAGATACTCACTTTACATTCAAATGACGTGATTTTCGTTATGTCAAAATCTTCCAATAACAGCGAAATATCTTCTTTGCGGTCACTTTCACACAAAACCAACAATAAATTTTCTGCAAATTTATTGTAATTCTGAGGTTATAAGTAACATTATGCCTAAAAGACACTAGTAGCGAAACAAGCACATTCGTATATAATACATTGAACAGGATATCGGTTTTTATACCACATCATTGGTGAAGTCCAATTGTCAAATTCAAATGAAGGCCTAAAAAAAATATATGATGCTCCTTTGATCTCATAGGAGAAGTAAATTAAAATTAGTAACTTCTGTTTAATTCTGAAAATTAATACAAAAATGCCTGCAATTACGAACCCAAATGGCAATATCATTGCACACATTATAATTTTCATTATCATTCTTCTATTCATTTTCAACTACACATTCTTCAATAAAATAATATTTTTCATCAAATCAATAACTTTTCTTTCTTTTTCAACCACATATTCACCATCACATTACCCAAAAAAATGCATTCTTTCCATTTTAATGTGCATCAAACAGGGGCTTATACAAGAATAAAATAATGCTTGGAGTAAAATTTAAGGAAACATACAGGCTAGGCATCTGATATATATAAGATTGCCCAACCTCGTGAACAAAGACTTCATCAGTATTAAACGGGAGGGAAACGCAAATAATTATACCAGCATTAGATACAACGCATACATTTTCAAGACAAAAAAAAATTCTCTGACTGCTGAATGTTATCTTTGTCGTACAATGACAAAACCACGGTGATATGGCAAAATCCTTATCATTCAGTGGGACTGGAAAGAACTACCAATTACTCACCTAGTGGAAAGGAATTAAATTTCTTCCGAAAGAGAATAGTGTGAACAGTTAGAAAAAAGACACAATGTCTCCTCCCCATCAAGGAAGGAAGAAAAATGAAAGCAATAGTAATTAACTCAAATGTGAAAAAAATAAAAAAACAGAGATCATGTCACCACCAACAGCAAAAGTAAATATAGTGTCAAAAAGGCTCGAGGTCCAGGATTTAGTCTGGCGAAGTTGGGACACCTGGGTATCAAAAAAAAAAAAAAAAAAAAAAAAAAAAATATATATATATATATATATATATATATAGTGTCAAAAAGAGAGAAAAAGGGCAGAATTTAGAAGGGGAAAAAAAATGCAACTCACAAACCTCGGAAGGAATATTTATCTTCTGAATTTTCATCCACGACAGAACGGATAAGTTCTCGTATTTTTGCTTCATTTTTAACACCAATCCATAGCCGCATTTCATAATAAGCTAATCTCGGAAGCGAATCTGGATTTTCATCTTTAATGAGGTCGCGAAAGAAAAAAAATTCCTGTACCATAACAAAATCAATCAAATACATCAAGAATTGGCCATATGTTGCTTCTTCAATTTTAAAACCCAGTTCCTTCATTAGTTTAAAAAGTTGGTATCCCTTGTAAATCTCCTCTAATGAAACTTCTTCATCATTGGCATCCCTTGCCTTCTGTATGCAATGCCCAATTAATGAATTATACTCTTTCAGGCCAGTTTCTCGTCCCAATCTGCCAAATAGCTCGAGGGTATTGTCTGTACCTAGCCTCACAGCACACATTTTTACCAGCCGATCAAAGCGACTGGCTTGTGTATTCTTATATACCCACTTCTGCTTCCTCTCCCGAGATACTTTTTTCCTCCGTGATGAAATATCATTATTTGACATCCTTGATAGCCATGGCAAGTTCAAAACCTTTCCCAAAGGTTGTACATCCTCAAATTCATCATCCCAATCCAGATCCAGTTTACCTGCAGTTAAAGCCTTAAGGCGAGTTACGTTGGTCACGTAAGTTGATATATTATGAAGCATTCTGATTTGATAGTATTTAAAAAAAAAAAAATCGAATTTGGCATGGAAAATTATATTGCCTTCTGAAATTGACAATACAAGATCACATACACAGACAGAACCACTATATCAATTTTCACATTTATCTTCCCATTTCACCATTCAAAATCATTGTAACAACACTATCATTTTTAAATTCAAAACCATTTAAATTCTAAATGCGCATACTAATGAGCAGAACACAGAAAATTGAGGTTCAAGTTTCAAAGGCTGACTTAACCATTTATGGTTGAACATGTCCTGAAGAAGCAAATCCTGATTTATGGACTTTCCTCTGTTAGAACTTAGAACTCTGCATTAGACAACTGTGATATGATATTGTAGCTGACACTTAGCTCTTTGTTTTGTATTATTAGCTGTAGACTTAGATGCAGATTTCCAATGCCTTTGTAATATTTAAGAACTCATCTGCGTGTATTCACCAGTAGAGGAATACATTGGAATGAAGGTATAACCATATTGGTTACCATACAATTTCCCCATCTTCAATTCTTGTCATGGTATCAGAGCAAGAGGCTCAACCTCACTTGAATCGATCTTAATTTCCCTCCCATTCTCTTACCTTCTTGCACCTACCTTAAATTCTCTTTCTACTCCATCATGACTGAAGTGATTCCAAAACTTACAGATGAATCATCCAACCCATACTTTCTCCACCATGGCGAGAGCCCTGGATTAGTCCTAGTCTCACAGCCACTTACACCCCAAAACTACCATGCTTGGAGTAGAGCCATGTATGTGGCTCTATCTGCCAAAAATAAGCTAGGTTTCATTGATGGCACAGTCAAGAAGCCTGAAGAAACTAATGAGAAATATCCACAATGGCAAAGATGCAACCACATGATCTTGTCTTGGCTCATGAATAGCCTATCGCCGGAGATAGCAGGGTATGTCATGTACTCTGATTCGGCATCACAGGTCTGGGAGGAGCTCAAGAAACGATTTGCTAAGTCAAGCAATAACCGAATTTTTATGCTTGAACAACAGTTGGCACTGACCAAGCAGGAGAAGGCACCAGTGAGTGTCTATTTTTCGAAGTTGAAACTCATGTGGGAAGAAATATCAAGATATGAGGAACCATTTAAGTGCACGGCAACTGATTGTGGAGCCATTTCCATGATCATGAAGAGGCAAGAGAGAAGACAGATTATGCAATTTTTGATGGGTTTGGATGAAGCTTACAATGGGCTGAGGAACCAGATTCTTCTCAGGGATCCATTGCCGTCACTTGACAGAGTTTTCAACTTCATTTTACAAGAAGAAGCTAACCAGGAGCTGACCAATGGCAACACCACGGTCGAGTCAGCTGCCATGTTTTCTGGAAAAATTCAAGACCAGAAAGACTCTTTTAAGCTAAGGCAAAAGAACAATTACAAGGGGAAGGGATCAAAAGACAAAGCTCCATGTAAGGAATGTGGACGCACCAACCATTCCATAGAAAATTGTTGGGAGATAAACGGGTATCCACCCAACCACAAGTTTCACAAGGATACTGCAGCATCTGGAAAGGACTACAAAATAGTGAGCCTTGCTGCTTCAAATGAAGGGTCGAATAGCTCAAATCTGAATATTTCTCAAGACCAGATTCAACAACTGATCTCTCTTCTCCAAAGCCAAAAATCTCCTCAAGCCATATCTACTTCAGAACCCATAGGTAATCAACATTCAAACATGACAGGTAAAATTCCCAGAACTCTCTCTGTTTCGATCAGCCACTCACTCAGCTGCATGTCAACTGAAACTCACTCAAGCTCTTGGATTTTAGATTCAGGTGCAACTGACCATATAGTTAGTTCACTCGACATGTTCACACACATGAAATCTCTTTCAAACACATCCGTTAGATTACCAAATGGAACTGTGGTAGCTGTCACATATATAGGAACTATCCACATTTCACCCTCTTACTCTTGACAACGTTTTGTATGTACCAAGTTTTAGTTTCAATCTGATATCTACCAGCAAACTGACCAAAAATCTTCATTGTTGTCTTGTGTTCTTAACTGGTTACTGTTTCATTCAGGAGCTAGTCCATTGGAGGACGATTGGAGTTGCTAAAGAGGTGCACGGATTGTACTACCTACAGGAAAGTGACCATGGGATCAAGTCACATCAGAACCTACCGACTGCACATTCTCTCACTGTTTTGACACCAAAACTATGGCACCTGAGGTTGGGACATCCATCAGACCAACGCCTTATTTTATTGCATAGCATAGATCCGACTATCCCCATTTTTTCAACAAAACACCATTGTGACACTTGTCATATGGCTAGACAAACGCGTTTACCATTTCCATCCGGTCACAAGTTCGTTGAGTCATGTTTTGATTTATTACATATGGATATTTGGGGACCATTTTCTGTTGCCTCTCTCAATGGAGCTCATTATTTTTTAACAATTGTTGATGATCATAGTAGAACTACATGGATTTATCTCATGAAGAACAAAAGTCAACCTCGGCAGTTAATAGAAACTTTCTTTAACCTCATTGAAAATCAATTCCGCTGCAAGATTAAAGCTATTCGAATAGACCAAGGAAAAGAGTTTAAAATGACCGAATTTTGTTCTTCGAAAGGAGTCATCCACCAACAAAGTTGTACCTATACCCCTCAACAAAACTCTATAGTAGAAAGGAAGCATTTACATTTGTTAAATGTGGCAAGGACCTTAAAGTTCCAAGCCAACCTACCATTGAAGTTTTGGGGAGAGTGTGTCCTTACAGCCGCGTACTTGATCAACCGAACTCCCTCACCAAATCTGCAGAACTAGACCCCTTACCAAATCCTTTACTCCAAAATTCCTTCATATTCTCACTTAAGAACCTTGGGATGTCTATGCTATGCAGCAAACCTTGACCCTCACCGATCCAAGTTTGACTCAAGGGCTAGAAAATGTATTTTTATAGGATATCCAAATGGGATTAAGGGCTACAAGCTCTTTGACATGAAAACTCATGAAATCTTAGTTAGTCGAGATGTGGTCTTTTATGAGGAAATTTTCCCTTTCAAACACCACAATGACATGCCCTCCCTTTTGCCAACTCCAACCATATCCACACTAGATAACATTGCTGTTATTCCAAATCCCATTTCTGATCCCATAGAAATATCACAACAACCAGTAGACACCAATACTGAAGGGAATGCACAGTTTTCATCTGATACCTCTAGCAGCCCGCCAGACCGAGTAGAGACTGCACATATTCCTACTTCCAGTTCACCAGACCCTCCTCCTGTCCAAATGGAGGCATCTCTACCTGAGCTTAGGAAATCTACTAGAGACAGAAAACTACCGCATTACCTTCAAGATTTCCATTGCAAGCTGGTGACCTCTTTAGCGACACCAAACGAACCTCCTCTTGACAAGTCATCTGATGAAGGTAATCCTCATGCACTCTCTTCGGTTCTTGATTATACACATTTGTCACCATCACATTTGAAATTCACCTTAGCAGTTAGCCTTGAACCTGAGCCCACCTCTTATGCCAAAGCAATGACATTCCCTCATTGGAGAATTGCTATGAGTGATGAAATTAGAGCATTAGAAGAAAATCAGACTTGGGTACTTACGCAATTACCAGATGGGAAGAAAACTATTGGATGCAAATGGGTGTTCAAGACCAAATACAATGCTGATGGAAGCATTGAACGACACAAGGCGAGATTGGTTGCAAAAGGCTACACTCAAAGGGAAGGGGAAGATTATTTTGAGACCTTCTCACCTGTGGCCAAGATGTCCACTATACGTTGTTTCTTAGCTCTTGCAGCCTCCAAAAACTGGATACTATCTCACCTAGACGTCAATAATGCTTTGTTTATACGGTGACTTGGATGAAGAAGTGTATATGTCTCTACCTCCGAGATATGGCACTCAAGGAGAACAACGAATTTGCAAGCTAAAGAAGTCACTCTACGGATTGAAGCAAGCGTCTCGTCAATGGAACCAAAAACTCATTTCGGTCATCACTAAGATTGGGTTCCTGCAATCTAAGGCTGATTACTCTTTATTTGTTAAGAAAACCAGCACTTCATTTATTGCTATGTTGGTGTATGTAGATGACATGGTTATTGCAGGTGATAATACTTGCGAAATACAGAAATTGAAGGACTATTTAGCACAAAATTTCAAACTCAAGGACCTTGGGTCATTGAAGTATTTTTTAGGCATCGAAGTAGCACGATCATCTCACGGCATTTCCATTTGTCAAAGAAAATATGCCTTAGAGATTTTACAGGATTGTGGACTTCTTGCAGCAAAACCTGCTAGTTTTCCCATGGAGCAGAATTTAAAACTTAATGCAGATGACGGGACTGATCTTGCTGATCCTACAAAATACAGAAGACTCATTGGGAAGTTGCTTTACTTAACCATCACCCGTCCAGACATTTCATATTCAGTCCAAGTGCTTAGCCAATTCTTAAGCAAACCAAAGGACACTCATTGGAAGGCAGCTTTGCGAACAGCAAGGTACTTAAAGGGCTCACCATCACAGGGCCTATTCTATCCAGCTGCAAGCTCGCTCCAATTATCAGCATTTTGCGATGCAGATTGGGGGGCTTGTTCGACAACAAGGCGATCTGTCACTGGATTTTGCGTTTTCCTTGGGAATGCCTTAATTTCATGGAAGTCCAAGAAACAGCGGACGGTCTCTCGTTCATCAGCCGAGGCAGAATACCGGTCGATGGCGTCTACAACGTGTGAACTGATATGGTTTCGAAGTTTGTTGTGTGATCTCGGAATTAATTTAGTTAAACCAGTTCAGCTCTTCTGTGATAATCAGGCGGCAATTTATATTGCCTCAAATCCAGTTTATCATGAACGCACAAAACATATTGAAATCGATTGTCACATTGTGAGAGAGAAGCTGCAGGAAGGTTTATTGAAGCCATCCCATATTTCATCCAAGTTGCAAATGGCAGATATCTTAACCAAGGCTATTGGTTCACAACAATTTCATTTTCTTTTGAGCAAGATGGGGATTCATAGCATCACATCTCCATCTTGAGGGGGAGTAACGAGCAGAACACAGAAAATTGAGGTTCAAGTTTCAAAGGCTGACTTAACCATTTATGGTTGAACATGTCCTGAAGAAGCAAATCCTGATTTATGGACTTTCCTCTGTTAGAACTCTGCATTAGACAACTGTGATATGATATTGTAGCTGACACTTAGCTCTTTGTTTTGTATTATTAGCTGTAGACTTAGATGCAGATTTCCAATGCCTTTGTAATATTTAAGAACTCATCTGCATGTATTCACCAGTAGAGGAATACATTGGAATGAAGTTATAACCATATTGGTTACCATACAATTTCCCCATCTTCAATTCTTGTCACATACGATGTAATAAAGTGGACACTTCACTCGATAGCTGTTTTCCTGATTCATCTGCCATAAAACATGAAAACAAAAGCAAATTTACCATAGCTACAAAGTGATAAAATTCCTTAAAACAACTATTTTCCGTTCCTTTATATTTCCATAAAAAAAAAAAAAAAGGATAGGTCGATAATTTCACTCGGTACCATCACCAGGTTTGGAACCCAGCTTCACGCTTTCATGGAAGACATCATAGAGAGGAATTGATGGCCGCGACGGAGGAGGTGGTGGTAGTTGAATTGATGGCGGAGACGCACTGTTTTAAGGAGGAGTCTTCAGTAGTAGTGGAAGAGGAATGATTCTTCTTCCTGTAACGATTTGTCTATAATAATTGTCTGCATTAAGACAAAACTATAGTCTTTGACTCTTCGCTATAAAATAAGGTTAGAAAAAGTTAGACTGTTGTTTAGGCAGTCAATTATCCACGTGGTACTGCTACTTCAGTTTCATGAATTTTAGTATTTTAATTTAGTAATGGAAAAGCATATACTTTTAGCTTTACCGTTGGCTTGACATGTAGTATAATAGTTCTGTGTTTTCTAAAGTGTAATCTTTCGAAATGAATGCCCATATATAGTAGTTCTTTTGTGTGGAGGTTACCTTTTTGCCTATATCCAAGAGAAGGATTGAGCTATCAATGTGGATTGTAGAATAATGGGAAAATGGAATAATAAGCGCATTCCTGTGATTATAATTTGAGTAGTTTTTGCTTAGCTTGATACTGTTTATATAATGGATTTCATAAGGATATCTTGATATGGATGGAATTTTTAGTATCCAAATTTGATTTCAAGTTTGAAAATCCGAGAGTAGATTGTTCTACAGTAGAATAGATGACATCTTACATGCTTGAATGGCGATATACATAGTAAGCCAGCTTAAGAAAATCTCCACACCAGAACTGCTAGTGTAAAGATTACTGATTTCCTCTGCATTACAAGAATTCAGGTGACATTAAGTACAGGATACACGTATCTGAGAAATCAACTAGTTTAGATCCAGCTGCTTCATTTTACTGGTAGGGAGAGTTGCCACCTTGTAGTTAACAAGTGAATAATAGGCGCCATCATTTCCCACTTAGAATAGATCAGAGTGTGAACCTTGTTCGACAACGTTTCCATCTTTGATCACAGCAATGGAATCAGATTTCTGTATTGTAGACAATCGATGAGCCACAACAATGCGTGTTCGACCACCCATCATCTTCTCTGGTGCTTCTTGAACCTTGCTTTCTGATACACTATTAAGAGCACTGGTTGCTTCATCCAGCAGAAGGATTGTAGGGTCCTTCAATTTTGCATGAGCCAAAGCTATTCTTTGTTTCTTGCCTCCAGATAGCTGAACTCCTCTTATCATCAATAAACACTGATCCCTTAATTGGATCGTAAAATCTCTTAATGAGTCTAATAATTGTCGATTTCCCCAAACACCTCTGGCCAACTAATGCAACATTAGTTCCTGATCTGATTTGTGAGGTTGAGGCGCCCTTTAGTATCAACTGGTCAGGTCTTGATGGATAAGCAAAGAACACATTTCTTAGCTCCACACGGCCCCCGACATCATTCTTCATTGCATCAATTTGCCATGAGTTCTCTGGATCAATCTCACTCTTCCTGTCAAGGATTGCAAATACTGAATGAACAGAATACTTCCTCTTGACAACTCTTTTGTCATGCTTCCGGCTTCTGCAATGGTATATGCAGTGATTAGAAGTGCTAGAAAGTTTTGGAAATGTCGCTCTGGAGATATTAAACCTTGTGATAATAACTTCCATCCACACCAGTAAGCTAATGCTGTAAAAGCTGCTGCAAGAAACTGTGAGCTAAATAGTCCAACAACTGCAAACCAGGATTGTCTAATACTCTCCTTTCTTGGGCTTTCCAGTGTGGCTCTAAAGAGCCCTACTATACTTCTCTGAGATGAAAATGCATTTATAGTTTGATGGTTAATGACTGCTTCACTTGCCAGTTGGCTTCCTTCCCTTTGTGCAATTTCAGCATTTTGCAGTCAGACTCTTCATCAGAATACTCCTTGCATAAAAGCACCCGATGAGTAAGGGCTGAGCAGCCATCATCACAAGGGCTAGCCGCCATGTTAACACAAGTCCTAGTGTGTAGGCCAGGACAAATCCAAAAAATGCTTGAGTTAACAGTGACAAGCAATCTCCAACCAGTTGAAGAGCTTCTGCTTCTACTTTTCATAGAAGAACTTACTAGAAAAAACACTTTCTTTAAGACAATATGAATCTATGTATGTTGAAGCAATCTCAAATTTTAACCAAAATTAAAAAATATATATATATTGAGTTCATCAGTTACATTGCCTCCTGATCAGCCAATTTTAGTAAAAAAAAATAAAAATTGAGATCATCCGAAAGGATGTAATCAAGAGGTCTACGGTTTTCACACTTACAATTCCTCTAGTGCTACATTACATAAATGTGGGTTGAAAGCATGGCATAAATGGTATTCAAGGATGAAGATGGATGTTGCAATCTATCTATAATCCTCAACATGCACTTCAAGCAATTCACACGAGAAAATGTTAATCTCTCCTACCAAATTGAGCTGTATAATAGATAGAAGAGAAAGAGGGTGAGAAATTTGGATTTAGGAAAAACTACTTAGTCCCTGTTCGAGTCCAATTTTTTGAGAATAAATTTTATAAAAAAGTATTTTTTTTTATTTTTTTTTTGGAGATTATTTTTCTAAAAGTGGAAAGAAAAATTATTTTATTGAAAGAATGTGTGGTTGAAAATTTATTTGGAAGTTTGAAATAGTGAGGCTCAAACAAGGCTTATTATTTTTACCAAAAATCATAAATAAAAAATAATTATTTTCAATTTTTTTTTTTTGTCAAATTTGATTTTTATCCATACAATTCGTATGATTTATAACTATTACTCACCTATTGCACATTGTTTTGGAAGCATTTACAAACAGTTTAGCCTCCGATTTGCAAATTTATAAATAATTTGTATAGCAACTCTTCTACGCTAATTTGTTGAGGCACATCCCGCGATTTCCCTCTTCCATAATGCTCTAGAGGTAGGGTAGTGGGAGATTCTCAAGATTGGGGTTCAACATTTTTTATAAATAATTTGTATAATAGTATTGTGTCCCACAAAAAGTGTGAATAATAAAGAGTAGTAATTATGAGTGTATTAATGTTTAATTATTGACTAAATTTACGAACTAATTTATAATTTGCATCTAAATAGTATAAACTGATGGAAATGAATAGTGGGATTGGTGATTCTCTTCTCTCTCTCCCTCTCTCTCTCTCTCTCTTATAATTCTCTCTGAAATACCACTTTATTAATCATTTTGTTTGATTGTCCAGCATCCGTCGTCACTTTGGCTGCAAATCAAATCTTAGAAAGTATTAGGGGGTTTTTGGTGAAGATTAAAATATTTGGTGGAGATTAAAATCAAATTTTTAATAAATTGTGATAAAAAAAATTTAAAATTTTTAGTAGATTGTGATAGAAGTTTTTCAAATGTGTGATTAAAAAGTTGTGGGATCAAAAAAGATGTGACTGATATTGATCGTTTGACTTTGACTTAAATTAAAATCAAATTTAATTCGAATCAAACATGCCCTAAATCTAATACAAGTGTTTACCCATTTAGTACTTGAATTTGGTATTTTCTCGGCATCCTTAGACCTTAATTTTAAGAGCCTATTTGATACAAATTTTTATTCTTATTCTTCTACTCATTTTTAATCATACATTTTTCAATAAAATAATATTTTATATCACATCAATAACTTTTTCTTCTTTTTCAACTACATAGTCACCATCACATCAACCAAAAAATTGCATTCTTTCCAAAATAATATATATCAAACAGGCTCTAAATTTTGTGTTTGAGTGGCATGTGCGAGTTTATGGTTATTTAACATTTATTTATGTCTCGTGTCTTAAGTTTTTCCATGATTCATGTCAATTTTTGCTTCATTGCCCTAACTAAGGGTAGGCCTAGACAAAGACCAATTCGGTTCAGTTCTGAAAAAAATCGAATCGAATCGAAAATTTTTGGGTAGTTAGTAAACGGAATTGTCGGGTCAAAATATAATTTTGGAACCTTTTGGGTTCGGTTCCATAGTATAATTAATTTTTTAAATATTTATAACAATATTATAGTCTGACATGTTCAATTTTAGTTTTTGCAAATTAACGTATTTCAATTTAATAACATATAAATAACAAATTGTTCAATAAGATTAATTTACCAATGTATACAAATAACAAAAAGTATATAGTAAATTGTAATATTAAAATATCGGTGATCCATATAAATTTGAAGTTATAAACTCATAAAAATAAAATATTTTAAAATATTGTTAATACAGTAGTACTTACCAACTATTTGATTTAACCATCAATTGTTTGACTTACCATACTAGATACTAAGAAACTCTACAAGAAAAATTGTAAAATCACAATTAACAAACATAAATAAACTAAAAATTGTTCAACTAATAATATTTAATAAGAAAAAATATAATATATATATATTTTATCATGTCTCAATGCTCTCATAGAACTCAATCTTTTCAATAAAAACTCTATCTTTACTAATTTATTTTTAAAAAATTAAAATAATTTGAATCATCTCATATATAAAAATTAAAAAATTAAAAAAAAAAATCGGTTCTTCGATTTTCTGGGCCGAGAACTGAATCGAACTGAACCCGTCGGTTCTCGATTCAGATATTTGTTCGGGTATTTCACTTACGAAAAATCGTTCGGTTCGGGCCCGATTCGATTCGATTCGATTCAGGATTTTTGTCCAACCCTAACTTAGGGCTTGTTTGTTTTGGATTAAAATCTGACATTTTAATCTAAGTCAAAGTTAAACAATCAATATCAATCACATCTTTCTTGGGTCCCACAATTTTTTAACCACACAATTCAAAAATTTATATCACAATCTACTAAAAATCTTATTTTAATCCCCACCAAACACCCTCTAAATACAATTCTTGTTAAAATTTGTGCTCCAAATATTATTGGTGTTATACTGTTATTTATCAACTTTGGATTCATTTGGTTGGTTCTAAATGTGTTTTTTTTTTTGGCTTGTTTGTGTTTTTAATATTTAACTCTACAAGCTCCACCACAAACTTTGCACGAATTAAATAGAAATTTAACACCAATCCAAAATAATTGTGATGTTGTTTTTAAGACAATATAAATCCACATATTGTATTGAAGGAAAAATTCAACCAAAATTAAAATATTTTGAATTCAACGGTTACTTATGCTTTGATCAGCCAATTTGTAATCAAGAGTCCTGTTGTGATCACACTTGCAGTTCCTCTAGTGTCAGGGACGGATCCAGAATTGGATTGGAGATCGGGCTACAAAATTTTTGACCGGGCTAATATGTGAAAAAAAAAATTTACATAATTTTTTTTTTTTTTTTTTGCCTTAATGGTCTGTGGGGGGGACTGGGCTACAGCCCAGCCCCCCTACATCCGTCTCTGTCTATTGCTACATATTATAAGTGTGGGTTGAGAGCACGACATGAACGATATTTGGGGATGGATATGTTTCAACCTACCTATATATCCATGAACTCCAACACGCACGTCATAAAATTCGTAAGAGAAAAATGTTAAGCTTTCCTACCAAATTAACATGTACGACGGAGAGAAGAGAAAGAGATTGAGAAGTTTGGACTAAGGAAAAACAACTTGCACTATTTGAGCCCCATTTTTTTCCCTTTTAAAATAAATTTTGTAAGAAGTAATTTTTTTAGAGAATGTTTGTTTAAAAAGTTGGGAATTTTTTTAAATTTACGTGTAAAGTTGTTTTATTGAAAGGATGTGTGCTTAAAATGAATTTTAAAAATTACGGCTCAAACATTGGCTAATTATTTTTACCAAAAATCAGGTGCGGATGTGAATAAAAATAATTATTTTAATCATTTTTTATCAAATATATTTTTTATTTGCAAAATTCTTATGCTTCGTAACTATTACTCATCTATTGCACATTGTTTGGGAAGTGCCTTTTAAATTATGATTTGTAAATAATAATTATTGGATTTCACAAAATCTGTGGATAATAAAGAGTAATAGTTATGAATGTGAAGTTGAGATGTTGAATTTTTTCGACCAAATTTATGAATTAATTTATAAATTCTAACTAAATATAGTATAAATTGATAGAAATGAATAGTGGATATATGGTGATTTTCTCGCGTTTCCAGAGAAATGGAAAATTCTCCGCCAAATTCAAGAGGGTAATTTCTTTTGTCCATCTCTTGGTTCCTCTTCCTGGCTCCTCGTCTCTCTTTATCCTTTCTTTCTTTTATCTTGTAATTCTATTTGAAATACCACTTTAGTAATAATTCTTTTCGATTGTCTTACATTCGTTATCACTTTGGCCAAGCAAATCCAGAGTTTATGTGACACCATTTTTTGGAAGAATAGATTTCATAATAATATTTTTTTAGAGAATGTGTGATTAAAAAAAAAAAAAAAAAAAAAAATTAGGTTTACGTGTAAACTTATTTTATTAAAAAAATATATGTTGAAAATGAGTTTTGAAAAAATTGAATTTTTAAAGAAGATGGCTCTAATCGAGGCTAAATCTTCAAAAGTAAATCTACTTACACTATTTTTCATTTTATTACTTAAATTTAGTATTTTCTCGACATTCTTAATTATTGAAGTTTATGATTGAATGGCTTTACATCCATCTATGTCTTCAAGTTTTTCTATGATTGATGTTAGTTTTTCTAAATGTTTTTAAAATCGTCACGATCATAGACCCAAAAAAGTTAAATGGTCAAGGATCGTGAGGTTGAAACAAGGTCAAACTAGAGTTGAACCGCTAATAATATATAAAATAATTAATATATGAATATATCAAATTTTTTGACAAAGTATGTTATTTTTTCAAAAGGACTTATATATAGATATAAAAATCACTTAATAAACTTGTTTGTAATTAATTTTATTCGTCCACTTCTAATATCAATAAAAAACGAGACAAAAATATAGACAAAAGTATTAATAATTGAGTTAATTAAATATTTTTATGGCATTTTAGTTTGTTATTATACTAAGCCCCTGTTTAGTATTGCTTTAAATCAAATTTTAATTTAAGTCAAAATCAAACAATCAATATTAACCACATCTTTCATGAATTCCACAATTTTTCAATTATACATTTCAAAAATTTCTATTAAAATTTACTAAATTTTTTAATTTTAATCCTCATCAAACAGGGGCTAAATAAATAAGAAAATAAGGAAATTTTGAAAAAAAAAAATCAAATTGAATTTTTTTTTAAAAACAAAGTCACCTTGGTACACCAATATTCTTTCAAATCCCACATCGGCTTCCTTGAAGTACAAATACTAGGAAGTATATTATGAAAAGGGTTGTCACTAGTAAAATAGGCACACAATTTGGGCCTAATAAAAAAAAATTGTTTTTATAATCTTGATGAGAAAAGCAAAGTGGAAATTATGGCAAGATTAGTTTAAAATTTACAATTCACATATCATGTATAAAGTTTATTTGTTCAAATATATCGGGTTTTAATTTAATTATAAATTCACATACTTCAAACCCTAATTATTCTCTCATCTTCTCTCTACACTCTCTCATTTCTCTCTTCTTTTTCTTATATACCACTGAATTGTCAGTGGCGGCGCCAGTAACTACAGCATGACGGCACAGTTCACACCACGATCACAGTTCACATAGCATTACAAGACCCAGCCATTTATCATCCAGTTTTTGAAGATTGCCTTGTGCCTTCAACGCTGCGTTCGCATAACGATCTAAATGTTGTAGTGACGATCCGAGTGGTGGTTTTGTGGTGTTGGTGGTTTGACTGTGGAGGTGGCGACAACGATTGTGGCAGTGTAGTGGTTGGTTTTTGCGGGTGTGTTCTTTTGTCGAGTTTTGATAGTCCTGATCTGTGAAATGTGGTCACAAATTCAAATTTTAACCTCCACTGAACAGGGGCTAAATTTGGCTGACCCAATTGAAATTTAATCTAAAATTTCAGTGATTAAAAAAAAAAAAAAATTGAACTCAAATTTGTACACAAATCAATTGTATGACCCGATTGGACAAAATTATATAATGATGATCCAAACACGACCGAAGTTCAACGTCTCACATTGCATTTAACCCTATTATAAGTTGGTACTTATGAATCCACAAAAAAATCAAAGAAAGATAATTGTAAACATCGTAAATCTTCTTGAGTGTAGCTAAACTCGTAACGAGTCGAGCTACCACAAATCTTGATATTTTCTCTATTTTTTTCAAATTTTCATACAAAATCACGTCTATTGGTCGCCAATATATTTATCATATTGGCATTGTCATATGAAAAATGTTAAACAACCTACTTGCTTGACCACATCTTCGATGTGTGAGTCTTGCAGAAATAAAATAATATTTTTTTCTCCCAATGTGTGTGAATGTGATCATCCTTACGGTCAAACAAGCGGACATTATAGCATGACTCTTGTCATATAGATCTTAAAAAGTTCTGCAACAAATAAAAACACAATTTTTAATGAGCAAACATTGTCTTGTTTGTGTACATTCTGCAGATTGCTTGTGCAAAAACTAGTCGAAAATGAAGAAGTTTGGACCGAAATCATTATTATTTTCACGCACGATCCTTATTTCTGTCCAACAAAAGAAAAAAACATTACTAGAAACCGGTTCTTCATTCATCCCCCTTCTTGTGGAAGTTTCCTTTGCCCGGAGGTTCCTTGTACCTCTCCATGACGGATTCGACTTTGGAGTCGCCCACGGTGGCCTCCTCGGTACCATCTTGCGACTTCTCTACCGTCTGACTAGCAACCCCTCGTTGGCTCTTCTCTTCGGCCACTCTTTTGAACTCCTCAGCTGTCGATGGCGCTCTCTTCTCTGTGCCATGCCCGCGGCTGAATCTCTGGTGCTTCCAATAAGCCAATCAAGTTTTAGGTTTAATTAATCAAGTTTTCATCAAGTTGACTTACGATATATCAAAACCATCATATCATAAGAAGAATAAAAAATAATTTGGTACAACTAATAAGAAACATAAAATTGAATTATAATTCAAATAATCAGTGCTTTTAATCTAGAGATAATTATAAGTAATTAATTACCCTTATGGTCATGGGCAGATATGCAGTGAGTCGTTTCATTTTTGATGCCTGTGAGGAGGTGTAGAGGGACAAAATATGGCTTCCCATGATTTTATTTTCAGTGCAAAAAAAGGGAGAGAAAAACTATGATTGAAGAGTTGAAAGAAGAAGACGACTTCTTAAAATAGATAAAAAATTGGATATATCCGTCGGTGTGGGGGTGTCTAGACACGTGGCAGCCCCACAGAATTGCTATCTCATGTCCATGCAAATATAATTTTTTTATTCATCAGTTATGATTTGAAAACTGACCTGCTGCCCTCCTGATGAAGATAAAATATGATTTGGATTTGATGATTTATATTTTTAGTGCCCATTTGAATCCATTTTTTATCCAACAAAGTGTCAATATTCAACAAGTTGTTTTGTTATTTTATTAAACTTGAACTTAATAAATACTTTTTGGAGAGATAAAGGCAAATGTGCAATTTTGTTGAATAAAATATTGTGAATATTTTTCTCCATAATTTGTTCAATTCTCAATATTCACATATGAAATCAAAGAGTTTAAAAATGTTAATGATCATTTGTATATCTTGTGACATCACCTCAAACCGCCACCAAACATCAAATCACTAACCCTCGACGCTTGAAGATAAGATGACTTCGAAGGAATAAGGACACAATATCCACGTGTCTATAAAAGTGTATACATTGACAAATTTATTATTTTGTTGAAATAATATATTACGTTTCACCTTACATACATGTATAAATGATCAAGTTCTATTAATTTCTTTTCATATGCTTTCATTATACGTTAATAGCATTATAATATGACATAAATAAATAATAAGTAAGTAAGTAGTAGCTGTCGAGTTACTTCAAACTGTAAGCCTTGTTTCAGGGGAAGACTTGGGTTTCAGTCTAGACCTACTTCAATCTCATTTAACATTTTTAGGTAATTTTTATTTTGTGAATTTTTTTTTATATGTCATTTTAATATATTTAATTTTTAATTTTTTTTTTGTCTTTCTTGGCTCCGGCCCTATTTTGTTTGAAACATTTTTTTTTTAAATATCATTTTTTCTTCACTCATTTTTAATCACAAGTTCTATTAAAAAAAAAAAAAGTTTTACAATTCTCATATCTTTTTCCAACTTTAACCATATATTCTACCAAAAATCACTTTTTACACCCCTTCTCAAAAATAAACTTTCACACAAGATCTAACTCAGTTTGATTTAGTTAACAAACATATTTTTAGTAAATTTTAATAAAATTTGATCAATTGTATGAAAATGTCGATAAATGTCGTGAATCCCATAAAATTTATAGTTAAAAATAATTGTTAATTTTGACTTACTAAATTAATCAGGGACTAAACTAAAAAGAGATTATAATTAAAGGCAAAATATTAAACTATTGTTTTCTCCTTTACCATAATTTTCTCTGATTAGTTATTACACTTCTCCGTTGAGGATTAGCGGGCCCACCCCCACCGCGATCAAAGCCAGTTCTTCTTTTCCAAGTAGGATCATAGATTCTTCTTCTTCTATATGAGAAACGCATAGGATCCTACACGTTAGGCGGATTCAATTGATCGATTTTGCTTTTATGAATCAGTGATTTTGGCCTTATCATTATTGCGGATTCGATTGGTTTCACCGGAAGGACCTTCTCGTGTTTTAGCAATCGAATTTTGCTGGAAAAATGGAGGATATAATCTTGGGATTACTGATGATGATGCTTCTTTTATGTTTAATTCCGCTTTATTTATGGAAACGCCGTGTCGATTCTCGCTCTCCCTATCTGCACGAAGAAGAAACTCAGGTCTAATTTCTTCTTTGCAGCCTTATACTTAAGCGCAGTTAAATAATTTGTAATATTTGCAATTATTAAAATTTTAGGATTTTAGGTCCTTAACAGATTCAATAGAATCATGGGGGTAATGTAGTCATAATTGGGTAGCGCGCTATAGATTGAATCCTAAGTAGCTATAGGATGAACCCTGGAAGACGGCTACCGGAGGAAGCGGGGTCGCGTGATCCTAACCCTTTATATTCCTTAGACCCGGGAATCCCTTTTTTCCATCTCTTTTTCTAACTAGTTCAGTCAAACCAATGTTAATAAGAAAAAAAATTGTATTTTTAACTCGTTTTATTGTGATTATAAATTAGGATGTACAAGAGGAAAGAGTAGTTAGGGCAACTGGTACACGCCGAATGCGTAGGCGGCCGGCAGCTTCTTCTGTTGCCAGCACATCGTCAGCCGCAGCGATTGAGGAAGGTTGTTTATCCTTTTATATATATACATATTTTTTATTTTGAAACGAAATTCTACATTGATTCTAGTGATATTGTCATTCAATTGGATGACTTAAGAAAATTGGACCTTCGTCAGTGAGATTTGTAGCATTTCTCTGCAATGAGGTTACTAATATCCGTAATTGTGTCTTTGTTTTGTTGTCTTTAATTTTTCTCACGTTAAGCAACATATCATACTAAATTATTCAGTTCAAAAATTAGAAAGTTTCCTGGTATAACTTCTCTGGACCTGGGTAAATCAGGAATTAGGTAATTTTAATGTTGTGTTTTGGTTTTGTACATCTTGTTGCATATGTGTTTGTTATACCATTGCATTGCGAAATGGCATTAAAACCAAGGTGTCTTAATTTCAACTTGTTCTGAGTAAATCTCTGATGTCTGCTAAGATGAAAGAGTTTCTTCAATGCGGGAAGGCAAAGCGAGTACGTCCACATTGTATTATATCGGTAGAGTGGGAAGAAAGAGAAATAGAAAAGCAAATGCTCAAGAGATTCCTGCCCGGAGATTGGCAAGTTATGTGCTTATTTTCGATGCTTTTCTAGAAACCCAGTTTGTGGATTTAATGGATGAATTAAATAGGTTATCATTCTTTAATTTCTATATTTTGCTTTCACTTGCTTTTGGCTTGCTCCTGACGCCATTACTCAAGAAAAAAGTGCATTCCCTTTTCTAAGCCCTACCAATCATTAAGGCATTTGATGTCGTATTCTGTATGAATTCAACTAATTCATATGCGTCTGACTGCATTTTCATTGTTTGAGAACATAGATGTATGTATGTAGCACCTGCATTACTCTATTAATGGCATGTGAACCCACATCCAGTAAAGTTTCCAGAATTTACCTTCTTCTGGGAAAATAAAAAATTTCAACCTGGAAGGCTTGAACTTTTGCTCATTTTCCCCCTAGATCTATATTTTATGTAGAATTGGAAGTCCTTTTAATTATTTGTGGATGCAGAAAGTGCTGATGGAACTGATGATGAAACACCTGGAGATGGCTATTACGCTGCTAAAGCTTCAAAGAAAAGGGAAAAGAAACGACAGGAGCGGGAAGCACAACGACAGGTGATTCTTTTCCATTTCTTGATTGCTTGGCTTTCTTTTTTATTGCTCCAAGCATATATCTAGTTTGTCTATGACTATGAGTCATTGAGTTGACTCCTATTTCTGAAGAACAAACAATTTGGTAGACTCTTTGATTAAACTTTATCCAGAAAAACTACTGGAGCCCACAGGAGACTAACAGTTCTTCATTTGTTGATCAATGGGAGTGTCACTTATATAATTTTATGACTGTTTGCGAAGGCTTCAGAGGCTGCTCGCGAGTCAAGGCGAACGAAACAAGACCATTACGATGAGATGAGGAGGAAGAAGGATGAGGAGCATGAAGCTCAAGAACGGATGCTGGTTGGTTGATCTAGATTTCTCATATCTTTTTGAAGTATGGACTGTTATATCACCCATTAAAAGATGTGGATATAATTTATATAGGAAAAAGAAGCCAAAGCTCGAAAAGCTGAGGAAGAAGCAGCTGCTGCCTTAGAGTTTGACAAGTGGAAAGGTGAATTTTCAGTTGATGCTGAAGGTACAACAGAAAATGAGGTGCAAGATGGAAACCAGGGTTTGCTCTTTGATTTCGTGGAATACATCAAGGTAAATTTAGTGGGAAGTTTGTTCTTTCTTCTGTTCGAAAACTATATTTTCTATCTGCTTAGATGCACTAGTGTGAAATTTTTTAGCATCTGGAGGTCTAGTTTATCTGTCCCATGGCAAAGAAATTGTGTTTCTCTTTGATATCTCTGTTGCACATGATTTATTAGTTCAATTTTTCTAAGATGTGCTATAGACATTTGAAAAATGGAACTCAAGTTTTCTGCAATTACAATCTAATTATAACCTATAGACTGAAAGAGGAGTAGCTAATTTGGTTATGATCTTGATGTTTTCCATTTTATGCCAGAAGCACAAATGCGTTCCTTTGGAAGATATTGCTGGTGAATTTAAGTTACGAACTCAGGTAGCTCCTATGTGCTTTTTTCTCACCCTTCTCTCAAAGTGTCTCCGATAGAGAAGGTGATATCATTTGGGCAATGGAATTATTCTCCCTTGTCAAGGATGAAGAAAAGGAAAATGTTCACATTTGTATTTATTTCAAAATCTTACCAATGGCTTACTCATCTTATTGTATATCAAGTAGACACTTTCATAAATGTCTAATATTTTTTAATTTTAGATTTTTTACTACTATATTTATCTTTGGTAGCTTCCTTCTCATGCAATATGGATTTTGGTTGATGCAGGATTGTATCAATCGGATAACCTCACTAGAAAATATGGGTATGCTTTTGGTCCCTTCTGGTTTATTATGCATGCCCTACAGTTTGTAGCAATTTTATCTTCTCAAGGATACATCATGGTGTTTTATATCACGTAGTGATGAATGTATTTTGACTTAAAAGGATTTTACTAATAGTTTAGGGTAAATCACGAAAAGACTAAGATCAATGATATTGAAGCATAATAATGGATTTTTTTAATGGGATCAGCAATATTGTTTATGAGGATCAGGAATATTAAAATACGTGCAAATTTTATCCAGATGAGGTTCTATCAGTCCGAAAGAAATTGTAACCTGACGTTGATTCCTAACACGTTCCATCTCCTTGTATGGCATATTATTGAAAGGCAATGGGTGGCCGAAATGCTCACCCTAAAGTTTCAAGTCCTTGTACATGTTTGCTGGTTAAAGAACGTCGTTTCTTAGCCACCATAATTTTACCTAAAGACGTTTCAAGGACCCCCCCCCCCCCCCCCCCCCCCCCCCCCAACACACACACAAGTTTTCCTCTCCCTTTCCTCTCAAGGATGTCCTTTACATTGCCCCATCTATTTCAGAATTTGCGATTTCAGTATTTACACAAGATAATGTTGTCATGTCCTGGTAGTTATACAAGTAATGAACTGTTCTTTTTTATTTTAGCAAGTACAATCGTTTTTACTCGTGCAAAAATGTGATCATCTTTATCAGGAAGACTCTCCGGAGTGATGGATGATAGAGGAAAGTACATATATATCTCGCTGGAAGAAATGAAAGCTGTTGCTGGTTATATAAAGCATGAGGGCAGGGTCAGCATCTCACACCTAGCCAGCAAGTCAAACCAGTTCATAGATTTGGAATTGAAAGCACAGTTAGTTGAAGATATCAGCAGCATAGAGGAGATAACTGTTGTGTGATCGACTCACTTTGGACCCATGCATTTAAGAACAAATTAATGGCCGGTTAGAGACTATATATAGATATTACTTTATCGAGGTAAGGTAAATAATGTTAAACCTCATCAGTTACAAGTGTGGAAAAGTTTTTCACACTTTATGAAGAAAACAGATTTTGCCGTTGTATAAGAATCATGTGTAAGGCTTTACTTCATTTTTCTTTCATGTTTTAAGTTGTTAAGTTCCAGATTTACGCTTCTAATACTCATTGCTCTTTAGAGAAATTGTTATGAATTGCAAAAACACGGAGTCTACTCCCCGTGGTTTTGTTGCAATGGAATTTTCTTGTATTAACTTCGTCAATATGAAATTCTATTCTGAAAGGACAATGCAGATGGTACTATAATAATTCAGAAAATAGCTTCAACGCCTTCGACTATTGACATTCTATCTAACGTTGTCCCAAATGACAATCCTATTGCACGAGGGAAAATTGCAATTCTTGTCCTTAACATGTGTTTTTGACAAATATATCTTCAACCGTTTAGGATAAAATCATTTGTACATAAATGTGTACACCTTAGTGTACATATGATTATGTGGCAAAAAATTAGCGGTTGGATTAATTGTGTTTGTTATGAAGATAGTTTGTGATCTTGTCAAGTGTAAATTCTATGAATGAGGGTGTAAACAAATGATTGAACCTTTTAATATAGGTGCTATGCACGAATTTTCCGTTTAAGACCCAAACCACAAATTAATCAGCCATTTATCATCAATATCTAGGATTTGCCAATTCTACTAAAATCTAAAATTCGTAATTGCTCGGGTCGTCGTCACTAGAGTCTACCACAAATTTGCAGTCATTAAACCATCTCTCTTCTCATCTTCAAGACTCAATCCACGGTTTTTGGAGGCATTGAACTTACGTTGTTGCAAAAAACTTTTGCAACTTAGCTGGAAAATATCTAACTTCGCCACTGCTTATAATGGGTGTATTCTAAGTCGTGGGTGTGACAATTACTGCTTAAAGTATGATATAAATAGAAGTGATGTAAGCCTCTCATGGGGTGGCCGAGTTGGTGGAGTGGGTGAGCGTAGAAGTCTTTGACGAATTCGATTCTCCCTATCAACACTTTTTCGGTTGAGTCTGTCGCACCAGACTTGCCTAGTGTGGTTAACCTGACTAAACTAGTTTGCAGGCTATTGCGTTAGTCCGGAGGTTTACCCAGTGCGTACCTGAAGGATAGCAGCTGCGGGTTGCCCCGTCAAAAAAGAAGTAAAAATAGAAGTGATGTATCTTGATGCATTGGATAATAAATCAATGAGTATGATTCTGAATCCATGCATATTCCTCTCTCATCCTTCTAGAATCGTTGAAATTAGAGGAAGAGAATGGTGTTGAATCAGTCACACATATTATAACCCATTTTTCTCTCTATAATGCATGGTTTTATTGCCAAATTCCTTCATTTTCCCCTTATGACCTCGTGCACCGTGTGTTCTCTCACTGGGCATAGGCAGGTGATCGTTCATACAAGCTCCGCTCGGCGCCTGATCTCCGGCACGACGCCGCTTGCCTCTCCTCCTTAATTCACACACGCTGATTTTCACTTTTAATGTTGATAAGAATAACAGATATGGAAATAATCATACCATGGAAAGTGTTGTCTTGCATAATGTTTCTCTTGTTCTCTTATCCAGGTCAGGGTCAAGATTACGGCGACACCGTGGCGGCAGAGATGCTACAGGAACAAGGACACTGCAATGGCATCTTTGTGTCGTATAATTTTATGGGAAAGGAAAAAGTTTATCCATTGGTGAAAAATGTATCGGCTCAGGCGTGGTCATTCGAAGCCATCGCTACGGTGCTTAATGCAGGGTCTAATGAGCTGAAATCTTAGAAGATTTATACAGGTTTCTGGCATAACGAGCTGCTTGTTTCTGCCGATGGCGATGGATTTCCGGTTCTGATCGGGAAAAATGGTACTTTTCTTGCTGGGTATCCTCAGTTGGATTTGAAAACTGCGATACTGCCATAGATTATACTTAGATAAGTGCTCAGATAAACCTGAAAGGAACACTATTCAGGGTAAATGTCCTGCGCCCAATAACAGTACGTATTATTTCTCGCACTTTGATCAATTTTCTCTACGTTATTGTAGAAATGGTGTATTTTATTTATTTGATGACTAAAAATACACATCACGAAAGTTGCGACGAGCTCATGCTTTCTCGGTGCCACTCTGATGCTTAAGTTAGTAAAGAATGTACTAGAGTAATTCTTACTTTTCCAAAATCCATGCACGAGCATCATTGGTCGTGCTCAGCTTTGACAATGTCATAGGGATTTGTAAATGCATTATGATATTTTTTCTAGCTTATTATCCTTAAATTTTTGGTTTTGCAGAAAGCTATATGCATGTTTGTTGTAAAAGGGATCCAAAGTTCAGCGAGAAGAAAGTTAAAACTAAGTTCTTGCCTCGCCAATACGGTGATCTCCCCTTCACAAATGACGTGCTTCAAGCTTACAAGAACAAGTGTCTTGCAAAGGTCACTATGGATAACAATCTCCGCTTGGTTGTCTTGATCAATCGAATTTGACTTGGGAATTGATGAGGAATGAGTTCATTTACAGCATCAAGGGAGCTTATTGTGGGCCTAGTTTTGTTACACCCAAACAACTAGAACCATGTGGGCTTAACATTTCACAATTCCCGTCCCTCACGAGAAAACGTTAAGTGTATAAATAATTTAACCAATGAGCTTTGGGTAGAGGATTTGAAGTAGGAAATATAAGGAAAACAAGTAAGTATGGAAGAACTTTCTTTGTATATAAATGAAAGGAAAACTTTACAATCTCTCTCAAGTATTCAACCCATTTCACTCCATATGATTTACAAATGAGACTACATGCAAAACCTTGCAAGTTGTCTTGAGAATCAATGACCAAGATTAATCCAAGGGTCTTCATTGGTTGCAAGTTGCATTAACCTCCTTTGATCAAGTGGCAATTCTCTACACTTCCAAATGAAAGTTGCAAGTCCCTTTCCAACTCCATCCTAGTTGGCATCAAGTGACAAATCTCTACAATTCACATGCAAGTGATAAGTCACTTTCATAGTAGTCAAATTGAACTTTGCTTCCTCCTTGGCATTATCTTGCAAGTGGGACAAGTGGCACAAATGGCCAAGTTACACAAGTGGCACAAGTGGGCCGAGTTGCACACGTTGGCCCACTTGCGTCCCCAAAACAATTGGCCGCAGTCCATTGTATTTCTCCTAACCAAAATGACAGTTTTTGACTTGGAGAAACCTCATTTCTGTGCTGGCAAAGCTGCCTGCGTTCCACTGATTTCTGCCAACATAGTCTACCTGCGTTCTGCCTGTATAGTCTGCCTGCGTCCCCTGCTGCAAGCAGTCCATCATGTCGAAGCGCCCTGCCTGCGCTGTTTTGCGACCGCTGCCGGGATGGATTGGCCGCAACCTGGGGGGACGTAAGTTTATGCTTATAAAATTACCCTTTTGATTGCATTTTCAGTCCACAATGACAATATTACAAGGATTTCGATTTCTCTCAATTAATGGACTGTCAGAAGAAACCGGTTCTCTCTGTTCTTCCTCCCGAGAAAAAGAACGACAAAAAGGTTGGAAAATTGCCATATTGCTGCAAGAATGGTACTCTTTTGCCGACAACTATGAATGAGACCTAGGCAAGAAGTACTTAAACTTCCACCTGATATGAACAGAACAGCACTTAATCCACCTTAGAATTGGAAAATTGAAGGTGTGCTAAATTCAACCTACAAATGCAGCCCTTCTTTCAGAGTTGATCCCTCGGAATTTCCCGATCCTAGTGAAATTACTTCAAATACATCAGCTGTTGCTAGCTGGCAAGTAACGTGTAACATTACTCGTCCCAAGCCTAAGCATGCCAAATGCCGTGTTTCCTTCTCTGCGTATTATTCTGATTTGGCTATTCCTTGCAATACTTGTGCGTGTGGTTGTGATGAGGATGCACGTTGCGATAAAAATGCAGCTCCATTGATTCTTCCTCCCGACGCCCTTCTCGTCCCTTTTGACAATAGAATGGAAAAAGCAAAAGCTTGGCACACACTTAAAGAGCAAAGGTCATCTACCGGCAATTTTACCCTGTCCAGACAATTGTGGGATGAGAACCCGGATGGACAGCACGGATCACGCTCTTCAATTGGGACGAGTTCTCATTTTCTGATTGGTTCGCTGCTATCCAGATCAACAAGGCCTTCCCGGGATATGAAAACGTCTACTCTTTCAAAATTCTGATTCTGTAAATGGAGTCAATGTCATGTCAGACGATAAACAAGCAGAAGCAGAAGCAGTAGATGTGCCACGGTTGAGACACTTTTTATTCAGCATGAGTATAAAAAGGTTATCATTAAAAGTGGTTTTTCTTATACGTATATGTCCTCTAGTCTTTGTTGACAAGGTTCAAGGTTGGATTTACTTAAATATATGTTGATAAGGAAGAATTATCCAAGTTTTCTTGTCTTTTGCGCATGTTCTATCACCTACTCGAAAAATTTAGACCAACTCAAAGAATACATCGCGAGAGTGGCTTTGCTACCATGTGGAAAGACTCGAGTCAAACTTTTAACCTTACTAACATAGTTCGATAAATGTTTAAAACCATGTCGACAAATAATAATGATTAAAAATCCATATTAACTATCTAACATATTTAGCCACAACTATCTCGAGACAAGACATTACAACTTATTAATATGTAATGTCTTACTCACATGCAAGCTATAGAGAGGATATGTTTGATATTTAGTACTAGACACTAATGTAAAATTTGTATTAGATTCTCAGATGGCATAATTGGAATGCCGTATTGACATGGTTGGATCTACAGTAGCAAGGAATTATTCTAGTATTCGTCCTTGAGAATTAATTTGGGAGACAAAAAAGTAAGACTTGAAAGAGAGGTGATATACAAAGCTAAATAAGTCGTTTGATGCTAATCAATACTAAGAATTAAACTTGTCCTAAACAAAATCGGACCATACTTTCTATGCGGTCCTTAAAAACTAGATTGGAAGTCTTTGATCTCTTCTTCTCAATTCCCATACCATATACATCTATCCTTATCTAGAGTGCAAAGCACATTTGTACGAGAGATGAGAATGATGAGTAAGGGTTTGTGTTCGAGAATTTTGAGGGTCTACAGATTCTATCTTTCTAATTGTCTTGAAAATCGATTACGATAAACTGAATCAGAGTTTGAATGCATATTGAGCAATGTCTGAAAGTAGGCGTGAGGATTTAGGTGTGGCTACTTCATATTTCCACCTAGAACTACCCAAAAAATGTTTTGGAACAAGTTGAATAACTTTTGGGAGGATTCAAATGATTACAAGAAAACTGTATCAACAAACTGCAACAAGTTGAGATTGTCACCTGTCTTTGTTTCTTTACATCTTTAATGATGTGCCTCATTACATCTCTTTTGCAGTTTTGCATCTTACAGGTTCATCTTTAAGATGGCTGAATGATTGATGAAATGCATTTCATTTCTTTATATTTCATATCAGCAATTAACGGTGGAAGTTTAAAGAGAATAGGTAAAAATATGTCGATGATAAAAAAGGGAACAAGATCAAATCCTCGAACTGTTGCTTTTATTACTGACAACAAATCAAATATTGTACACACGTTTTCCTTTTATATTCAAGGATTACAGGATGCGCGATACGAAATTACAAAGCTCTGTTGTGAATTTTTATAGATAGATAGTATGCAAAGAATGAACGGTATTTTCACTTACAACAATGGCATCCCCGGGCATACTATGCTCCCAAGAACAGTACAGATGTTTATTCAGATCAGATCAGCATAGGAAATATACAACTGGCTTGTTCGTCATGTTGCAGAATAAAATATCGGCAGTTCCCTGATAATGCCATAAATTTAAGTACATCTTGGGAACACTTCCTCCATTGCTATGCATTTTTTGCCTGCAAGGGTATCAAACAGAACTGGGTGAGGGATGTAAAGAGCTAAAACTTATCAATGTTGTAGTTGGACTGATTGTATGCCACTTTTCCTTTTGCCTTTTGTTTGCGGCGACATAAATTAACGAACTATTTGGATTTTCAGAAAAAAAGGAAGATGGAATCATACCTTTTTCAGATATTTCTTGTGAAGTTTCATGGCACCAGTGCAAGCTTTCTTGGCATCAAGGTCTCCCGTAATGTCATTCAATATCTGAGAATTTTAATGTGAAAAGATTCCAATGAGCTGAGAATATTAGGAAAATAGTAGTTATAGGAATATGTCGCAACAATTGCCATAAGGTTATGTTGTTTGGAATCATTTCTATGATATAAGCTTGCATAAAGTCTAATGAAGTAGAAGAATAGAACACCATATCCACAACTTGGAGGGTAATAGCCCCTACGGGAAAAAAAATAAAATTTAAAAAATGAACCCACAGCTTTTGGTTTTGGGGGTGGGGGGGGGGGGGGGGGGGGCAATAGCCCCTACGAACAAAAATGGAAAAATGAGACGTGAAAAGCAATAAAGATTATAGTGTTAAGAAAGAACACCAAAAGAGATCGCTGACAGTCACTGGGAAATTTCTACTAAATCCATCAAAGTGAATCAAATTAATCAATCTTACGTCACAAACCATTTGGTTATTGATGAACAAATTTTCGCTGTTTTAAAACTACATTTGTTTTTTAAAACGAGTCTGAAAAGATAATTATCAGCATTAGTCTTACAATTAAACAAAATATAACCATGATTCCATAAAGAACTGGCAAGCACAAAAAACATCATTATTTACAATAATGATTTTGATCTGAAAGAAAGGTTGAGAGGCAGCTCCATACTGTTAATTTCATCTTATTGCATGCGTTCTCTAGCTAATTAAAATATTTACCTTGGAAAAGTAAAGCGGTAAAAATATGAATCCATCAAGCTAACCTTAACAACGTCATCTAGTCCTCGAGCTTCTGTCAACAACTTGGTACTCTTGTCTTTCAGGACACTAGCTACAAGAAAAACAGAAATTGGGAGAGGGGCTTCAGTACTTTTGCCTCCACTTTTCATGTTTTCTCTTTCATACTTTCCACACTGGCGAGTCGACTTTACTTTTCCTTTAGTTCTGTCAGATTTTTCACTAGCTAAATCAGGGTCCTCATACATGATGAATAAGTCAGGATCATACTCCAGGGCCCACATCATCTGTAAAGAAATAAATGGAAAACCAACGGAGAGTTAAAATCAATAGGAACTTACAACTCAGACCAAGAAATACATGATGATATAATCAGACAGATGTTGTCAAATTTTTAAGACAGGTACATTAAAGTGTGAAAAGTTTTATCATCTGAAAACGAATGTTGATTGACACTAATTTTTCGTGCATTGGCCAGGATATAAAAAAATGACAGTATTGAAGCATGAAGAAGAAAGTAATTGGAGCATTAGCAAAGTTCAGAGGACGCAACAGAACAAAAATCTTTCTAAGAGCTTTGCTATAATATTAGCCAAAAACCACCTTTTGATATTGGGTCCTAATCTTATTTGCCGATTTTGTCTCCTTTACAAGTATAGTTATGAAACCATCAGGACCATACCGGGAGGTCAGACAGAAAACCCAGGAACCGGAGTTGCAAACCATCCCAGCTGACTCTATGCAACCAGTTCTCAATTGAACCGGTCAAGTACTATCAAATCTGACACAGCTTAGAAAACTGAAGACCCAATTTTGTTAAACTGGTCAGTTCATCCAAAATATTACAAAATTAGCTTCTTCCAGGTTTTGATCCTGAGACGTTGGTTTCTATGCCCAACAACTCATGGTTGTGCACTGTAATTTGGTTTTAATTGTAACTCCCACTCAATATAACATTAAACCTGACTCTTAAGTACCATATAAAGTAGCTACATTGACAGTTTATGCTGGAGCATGTTATGTAAGAATTTAATAAAATTTGACTAGCCAAGTATTAAAAGAAAATGCTGTGCTAGTTATTTTATTATCAAATAACTATCTTATTATTATAAACAAATTTTACCTAGGATAAATCTGATTCCTTAAAACAAAAATGTCCAATGCACAAATAACAATGTACTAAATGATTAGTGAATAATAAGAAATCAAATATTCCCTGTGAATAAATAGACATCAAATATTCCCTTCATCTTCTACTTGAACTACTTATCATAGCAATTAATTACGTTTATGATGTCCAAAAGGGCATCACTAATGTGTCTGTATGATAAGAAAAAACTTGACATGCAAAATAAAATGACTAGGTTCGTATTGTTGTCATTATTGATAAAACAATTCAAAACTTCTATTTTATCTCAAAATAATTACCATATTAGTTTGCAGAAGAATTCAATTAATGCCATCTAAAATGATCTATAATTCTCTTAGCTATTGACCCAACCCCAGTCAACGTCTAGACCAGATCTGGTAACTTTGTTTACAAGTCAAATTCACCTTTGCAGAATCACATGGATTGATGAAATTAAAAAAGTCTTGAGAATTGATAGTTTTATTTTGATGATGGCCCTTGATAGCACAAAGCAAAAAGAAAAAAAAAATAATAAAAAAAATCCAAGTAGTAAAATAGATAAGCATGGGATAAGTCTTTGTTGACGTGAGTAGCTAGTGAATCCGAACTATTACTAGAAGGTATTTGTTAATGCTCCATTAATTGATTGATTAAATTCGCTTTTAGAAATATATATAACAACTATATTCTTGAATTTCACAAATTAGAGCTAAAAGACATTACCTCCCAAACGTATAATGAGTCACCAAAAGAGAATTCTCGACGAAACAAAACCATAAGCATTCTGAAAGCAAACAGATAATCGCCTCCACCAAGGGTTTCTGTTCCCAAGATAAGAAATAACACCTCTGTTACTTTCTCAATGCAAAACCTAGAAATTAGTAAGGAAATAAGCAATAAACAAATTTACAATGCAATGACTTTTAAATAGTCTTCTTGATTTCTGCTGAGAGACTCCAGAAGAACTTAAGAAAAATGAACAAATGGTTAAGAGAAGACATCAACACCCTTCGTAAATAGGTAATGGATTTTGTTTCCCCTTTTTTATCTTGAGTAATTCAAATGAAGTTTGGATAGGGAAATATACTGGAAAGATTAAAAGTACACATAATTTCAATGCAAGACTAACACAAGATGTTTACCCAGATACACTAGCGATAGGAAAGTTAATGTTGTAACATAAAATCTTTTTGTTGACAATGACGTAAAGACGATAATTATTCTTGATAACACAAGCAGATAAATACATCCATCTAGCAAACATCTGACTATAAATGTCAGATGAAACAACTTTTATGGATTGCAGAGGCTACCCAATGAAGCAGAAAAGATGTTATGAAGTGTTTAGAGGGGAATAATCTTCATCTCAGCTGACGTCATTAGTTCAGGGTTTCAATTTGAAAGAACATTTCATAATCTTTTTAAGAATGCAAAATATTCAAATGTAAAGGTGAATAAAATGACAGACAGTGTGGAAGAAAGAGGGAAGAGACTATACCTAAGTGCTGATGAAGTTTAGGATTGATAACTTGTGTTATTGAAGCTAGATTGCTGAGCTGTGTCTCCACTCCTACAGATCTCTCGGTGCATCTGAAATTTCCTCGCTTTAAAGTTTCAAATGAACAAAAACTTAATTGGCAATATGAATAGAAAATATCGTACAAAAGAATTATATCTCCTAAGAACTTTATTCATGTTGTAGCCGAAAAGATATTTCTTTCACAAATGGAAATAGGTGGACATATTGCAAAGCAAATAAAAGTCTATCAGAACTCAGTGGTATGATATCAGATAATAGAATGAATTACAATTAAGAAATAAACCCTAGGGGAAAGCAAATTTCCATTCTGTTGGTGCCTGATAGAGTGGAGCCTGTTTAACTATCATGCACCAAACCACAATGACTACATGAACACAAACAGCGTGCTTTTCCATTCTTTAGCTCTTTCGACTGTTAAGGTCAAATTTAGCAGATTATTAAGCCTTTTTTGGGCCCCATTTTTCAATAATACATTTTTCTCCAAACTCATTTTCAACCACATTCTCTTAATAAAATAATATTACAAGTAAATCTAAAACTTTTTCCTACTTTTCAACAATACATTCTCCAAAAGTTCACTATTCCAAAATATATTCTTTACCAAATAATAGGGCTCAAACAGGGGCTAAATCAATTTTCTTTATTATAGGCCATGATTACCAGCTTCCTTCTAATTTCTGAAATTTTAGAACATGACGATTCTCCTTGCATGGCAATTGCTTCTACCTTAAAAGGACACCTCCAAGGAGAATTTTCTCCAGCAATAATATAATATCGAATAACATATTTATTCTAATATCCAGTGAGTTTGGGCCTATAGATGCAATAGAGGATAGAAGTCCGAGTTGGGGAACCTTGATCTTCGGTAAATATTTACAAGCCAAATTTATGTAAGTTCCAATAATAACACCCTTAAAAGAAGAACACCAAGATCTATGAGGCCAACAAAAATAAAATAGCAAGGGGCCAAAAGTAATTAAATGACTATAATTGCTGTCTCTTTTTCAAATAACAACCAGAAAGAGATGAATGTCTTGGACTACAGTTGCAAAGATTGAGAGGTCAAACAGAAATATTTGGAAGTCAATGATTTCTTAGGAGATTACTAGACGAGCACAATGCCGGTTATATTTTCAAAAGGAGCATTTCTATGGAATTAATGCTCAATGCCATTAGGTGCTTAAAAAATGTAGAATTCGAATGCACTTACATGTAAATTCATCGGCATTGAGCAGGTATTTTATTTAATAGGTGATAATAGTCCAAAAAAAAATCGAAGGGGGGAAGCAATTTAGTAATCAAACTTTTTAGACTTTTTCTCTCATTATTATACAGATAGTTGATGAGAGTCCTGAATGATGACAGAAAGGTAATCGAAAGTTAAATAGTTACTTTTTGAAGGTACATCATTCATGGGAAGCAATTGAAACAAAATCGAGGTCACAATTTTTCACATCATGTCAGATACGTGCAAGATTTGTTCAATGTGTATACAGTTTTCTTATATTCTAGGCTAAGCTGAAATGAAGCTTTTATTACACCTAAGCAGCAGATTGTATGAGGACAAGGTTCAAACTCAATTTTTCTTTAAAGAACAAGGAACAGAGAACATTTTGGATGTCAAAAAAAGCCAAGTAATAACTTTCAGAAATGTTTGCTAGAAAAGAAAATATTATGACTAAATTTCTAGATTCACATAATAAGTTTGTAATAAAGAGGAAGTTCTTAGATCACGAGACTTCACACATGGAAATTTGAAAGCACAACATTTGGAATGCTTATAAAAGAAGGAAAATAGACTCAAAAAAGTTACCAATCTTCGCATCAAACGTTCAAAGCACCAAAATGCATCTGCTTCATCTTCAAGTAACATTATCATAGGGGAGCAAAGATCACTCATTCCTGCTCAATATATGTATATATATAGATTTCAGAATAAGCACCTTTATGTGATTACGTGATATAGAACTAGTTCCAAATGATCTGCCAATCTAAGATGACATAATACAGTGTACTGAAGAATTCTAGAAAGTGCACCATGGTTTGTTAGTAGATCAAGACCAGAAGAACATGGGAGCAAATTTAGTTTATGATCATTTTTCAGCGTCTAACAATAATGTAAACTTGCATGACTATTTCCAAAATCTGAATCCAAGTATTCAAAATCAAAACGGATTAAGCGGATCAATATTGCATAAACTAGAACGTAAATTTACATTTGCCTTCCCTAGTTAAATTGTTGTTGAATCTAGATATTATTAATTTCAATGGGAGGCCACTAGCTACAGAACTATGTGTCATTGGATCCATAATAACAATTGACCTCTTCTACCATTTGTCATCCAGAGAAGACTGTGTCATGAGAACTGACGAAACTGTGTTTTACACTTTAAGGACACAAGTTAATTACATTCAAGGAAATGGTACAGAAGAAACGATTTATAGCATTTTGAACACCTTGATCCATAATTGTCTATCAAATTCAGGTATACAAAGGTGAAGCAGATAAAGGAGCTAAGTGAGACCTAATACCTGAAAAAAATTTAATTTTGTTACCCACCTTGGCAGTAGCCAACATCTTTATCAAACCAGGCATAAACAGACAGAATATCCCAAAGTTTTGACAAATTTTCCTTCTTCTCATAGAACACTAGAGTCCTGTCAGTTCGGACCACGTCTAGACCTGGAACGAATGTCAAACCAAGAATAAAAATCACAAACTAGGACAGCAAAATGAAAAACAGAACAAAAGATTGTATGACATATTCTCATTACATGAGATGAAAAATACTATCCCCTCTCCCAGTTTGTTCTTCTCGGTTACAATATAATAGTTTATCTCGTAATTTTTTCTCGTCGCAAAAAATTCAGTTCACCAAATTTTTTATTATACTCCTCAGTATGTTAAATGTGTAGATAGTGTTATGACATTAATGAAATAAATAGACACTATAACTATATCTATAGAAGGTAATTCGTGAAACATGGTGTGGAACTTTCCATAGGACACCACATTTATGGTGAGATCTTAATTCCTGCACAAAGCCAAATAATCAGTAGTATAGTAATTAAATCAGGATGGTGAAAAATTTCTCTATTTGTGAATCTCTAACATGTATCTGTTGAAATGAAGAATTATCTAAGCAAATAATTAGCTCTCCACTGACCATCAGAGGAAAAATTTACAGAATAAGCAAAAGAACACATGTAATGTACACAAGTTACTCACCTATTTGATGTAAGGTAAGTTTCCACTGAATTTCTTTCTTGCTCATAGTACAATGAGTATTTGGTTCTTTTGCTATTTCAGAACCATTGAAAGCATCTGTTATTGAAGGTTTAACGCATTAATAAGTCATATGAAGCAAGAAATTGGTCGTTACCCCCCCCCCCCCCCCCCCCCCCCCCCCTGGGTTGGCAATGTAATATGAAAGAAAGCTCAAGGTTCCACAATTACCATTTCCCTCAGCAGAGGATGCATTTGCCTCTTGAAGTACAAGAGGATCATAAATAGGTTCGCCATCTTCAGTAACTACAGGTGCAGTGATAAATTTACCACTTCCAATCAAGGGAAACATTATCCGACACTCGTCTTTTAACACACCATACTGAACTCTGAAGTATAAGCAAGGAATCAAATGATAATATAAGATATATTTAACGAATCAGGTCTGAAAAAATGAGTGGAGTGTGTTAATATTCTTAAATTTTAAATATTTGACCAAATGGAGAAACAGAACAACAGGTAAATAAGTCAGGAATTAATTTGATCAAGTAACAAATTGTAAAATTGATTCTTATAGCTTGGCTAAATATACTATCTGAAACTTGTGGATTATATTTCTTTTTCCAACCTCGCCCCCACTTGCATTTTGTAGCCCATACCTTTTTTTTTTTTTTATCTTGCAGGTTGTGTGGAGAAGGATGGTTGGAGACTAAAGGGAACTCTACATTTCAGATGATACAGACAAAAAAAATAAAAATGTTTTCCATTACTTATCATAAGAGAAACAAAAAGTGTCCCTCCAAAAATAGTGGGCCCAAGTCTATCATCTGAATATTTTATTATATCTTAATAGATTGATAGGTTTATTAGGAGAATACAGCTGCACAGTTTCATGCGGTGAAGTAATTAACTCATGCAACTTCAAAGACAAAAATAAAAGCTCTCTATAATACCTCGATACCACTACCTTCGGATTGACAGATAGATATCCTTATCATCATCACCATGTGTACAGTGATTAATACAGCTAATAATGCTTCTTTTGTAGGAATATGTTCTGGTCAGTAATGATCCATATAACGTCTTTTATCTGAGCATGCTAGGTAGCTTACCTGAATGTAGCATTCATTGCAGTAAAATGAAATATAGACCAGATTACCTTCGTTGCTGCCGTATTTCATCTCGTTCATCAAAAGTACTCTTAGGATCATAACAGCCCAGTAAAAATTCCCAAACTTCACCTCTAATTGATGGGTGGATCCCCTATTCACCACAAATAAATTATGATAATTATTAGTTTCAAATTCGATATTAGAATACTCTATTGTGTTCCTGGAAGATCTGAAATGTGCTATGGTGGCTAATCCAAGACAAAACAAAGAATTTTTTTTATCAAATTTAATGAAGTTCAGATTGTCACTCCAGAAGGGGGGAATTTTCTATAACTGATAAAAGAATCCCTTTGGTAAGAAATGCAGACAAAGACAAGAAAGCACATGTATTGCTACAAATACAGTATAGAATACCACATAACAAAAAAAAAAAGAAAAAAAAAAGCAGATGACTGTTTATAAACCAAAATAGTCTTCACCAGATTATATTCACTTTGGGATGAGGAAATATAGAAAGATTATCATGGTGGAAACAAGTAGAAATTTTTCATAAAAAGAAAGAAAATCTTACCGCACGTTGAATTCTACCGAGTGTTTTGCCTATATCAAGATGGCCTTCTGGAGAGAAAGCAGCTTGCCATTTCCGAGCACTTAATGTTTTGCCGGCCTGATTATGTAGATAAATAAGTCGTGTCAGGACAGGAAGCAGGTCACAAGCAATAGGAGTTAAAGGTAAACAATAGTTAGAAGAATTCAAAAGAATGCCTAAACGAAATCCTAGTATAAAAAGAACTGCCTATTAACTCTCAATGTATATTTGGCAAGATATATAATACTACCTCCATCCTATAAAGATAGTCCTATTTTCCGTTTTCGTTTGTTCCAAATTATAGTCTTGTTTTTTTATTTGTTATCACAAATATAAACCACTCCATTATTCAATTGTAGTTGGAACAATAAATTATAAACCAAAATAAGTTCGATCTTCCATGACATTTATTCATTTATATTTGGAGTAAAAAAAAAGGTCCACCGTCATCTATTGTCATCATTGCATTAAACAATGACTAGTACCAAGAATAGTTTAATTACCTTGACCATTGTATTGCATAATTTAATTACCTCGAACATTGGATTGCATTAATGTAGGGGTATATTAGGAAAATCATAGCAAAATTTATTGTTTCAACTATATTAACTAAATTTTCTTAATCTGTGTGAAAAAAGAAATAAGACTATGACAGAGGTAGTACATTGAAGTAAATCTCTTGACTTATTCAACAAGCTAGATTTCCAGCTGTTATACCAAGCAGTCTGATAAACAGATTTCTAACTTCTAAGCTTAAATCAAGAATAAACGAAATCCGTCAGAAACAAACCAGATTATTCCAATCCTAGGCTTAAAGACAAGGTCAATGGTGGCAGCTCATCTTAGGAGAAGGTGAGTATGAATACAAATGTGATAGACTTATCCTGGGATAAAACTTGATGGGCCGGGTAAGAATCTAGCCCAACAAATACTCATTCTCATATGACCTATATACAGGTTAGTATTCATACGAATGTAATAGACCTATCCTGGAAGAAAACTTGACGGGCACAGGTGAGAATCTGGCTCAACAAATGGTCATATATAACCTACATACCCAAGAGGAACTTCTGATCAATCCAAGGATGGTCAACAGACTTGGGAAGTCACATTCTCCTTGAATTATATACCAAACAAGCCATTATTTTATCTAGATCATATCTATATTGATTTAGTTCAATTAAAATATACACATGTACAGCACTCAGAAACAACAGTGCATATGCAAAATGTGGAGGAAGTTAAACCTGGAATCGAGATAATTGCACAGCCTGATTACTCTATAAAAGTACATAATTTACCAGGCCTTCTATCCTAAAGTTCAATCAATTGGTCTACGTAATAAAATTGACCGTACTCTAAATTTTAAGGGCAAAGAAGGAAAAAGTACATATGGCCACAATCTACATTTACACTAAATGAACTTGATCGCTTCTATTCTCCAAAATACAATTTGCTATCTATACTTCTAGGATCTACCAGGAAGAGAATAAATCTCAAATATCTGAAAAAAGTAGAAAGCCCCTTGTTGAATAAACACAGTTCTGGAAGACAGTCATCAGGCCCCTCACTGGCAATCCATTGTATCTGAATGCATAAAAAATGCAAGAAAATATGGTTACAAAGTTAATTTTCGCACTATTTACACTCTCGTCCTCTTTCCTACCACGTGATGGCCCTTCAATTACTAAATCTCTGTTTTAGAAGTCAATTTGAAGCTTACTTCAAACAAACTCAAGAATCATTAAGAAGAAAAAGGAAATAAAAGACTTCTCTCGCAACCTCATGATATTGAATATCTTAGCTAATCCAGGACCCTAAACTCCCTTTCCCTTCAAAGCTTGTACTTTCTAACTGACAGACACCTTAGCAGGCCAGGAATTTTTTGTCCCCTGCCTTCCTTGGTGGGGCAACGCAACTCAGATTGAAAAATGTCGTCAAATGTTTGGAGAGCAAAATCTATTTTTTTTAATGACCGTGGATGTTCGAGCCAACTTACGCGCACCTCGACTAATCTCACGGGACCCTGAAATTTACAACCGGATACTCACCTCAGTGGCCCTGAGGGGACTCAAACTGGTGATCATTGGGGAGCAAACTCAATGTCTGACTAACTGAGCTACCCCTCTGGATTTGGAAAGCAAAATCTATTGAAAAATACTTAGGAAATTAATTTTTGGAGATATCAATAGAGAATATATTCTCAATGCTGAAGCCTAGTCGCCTAAAATCTTGTTTGTGCATAACTATATTTTAATGTAGCACGAGTCGTCTAAAAAACCCTCATTTCCCATAACTTAGTACATTTGTCATTGAGTAATGTTGAGTTAAACTCAATAATTATAAGTATTTTATTATAGAAAGTATTTATACATGCAAGGCCACTCAAATTTTATTTACTTAAATAAGCACTCACACACCAATAATCTCTCTTTCACTCAAAGCAACTATTTTCTCTCTCTCTCTGTTTCACGCACGACACAATAACTCACTCTTATCACTTTCTCTCACTTTGCTTCTACATTATTCATACAGCAAATACACATATATATAGATGCATATAGCGGTGGCTGAAGCTTCTAGTATGGCGATGGAAATGGGTATGATAATTCTAGATTATTCTTGCAATTGGCGGTGCAAGTTCTCTGTTCCATGCTTGCTTCAAGAAATGGATAAATATGGAGTGTCTAGAATTTTCCAGCTTGAGCTGATGAATGGAGACCAGCACATTTTAGAAATGTTGGTGCTGCATCTTCAGTCATTGGTTCAATCAGTCATGGGAATATCATCAGCAACTAAATTTACAAAGTTTATATCCAAAGTAACCTCCATCCATACTTTTCACAAGAAAATCAGGATCATTGGATACATCCACATTAAACCTTGACATAAAAAAAAAACTGTCATGTTCTTGATAAATTTCATCCATATTTTAGTATCATGGTTTTCTCTTCACCCATCGTAGATAAATGAATCAAACGAAAGAGCAATCCATCATAATACCAAATTGCAAATGAAGGCTTTCATTGAAAATGTGAAGAACATAGATACGATGAATCAACCATTTTGTTTGATCCATTTATGAGTGACTTATAATGTCAAAAAAAAAAAATCTTTATCTTTTCCGGCATCAGTATAAACACCACCATTGGAACAGACAATCATTCAAGAAATAATGCGCAAACCTTGATTCTGAACTTGGTTTTGGGAACATCAGTGCATTCAGGCCGGACCACATAGTAAGAATCAACAGGAGCTCCCGGGTCCCTCCACATTTTCTCAGTTTATTATCTCAAAAAATTAAAAATAACAACTTAAGAGAATCTCCCACAAGAAACTGAAGAACCAGCGAAAATGAGCTGAAATTCCAAAAACCCAGATCACAAATTCAGAAGAAAACATTTCCAAGGGCCCCAGATTAATTTCCTTTCGACAAAGATTCAAGCGATCTATAAATACAAGAAAAAGAAAACTTTTTTTCGGCTGTAGATCATGCCTTGTTTCTTCATTAATTTATTTAGCAGTTGGGGGTGGTTGGTGAATGAGGTGAATTTACAGATATTCGACCCGGCCCGAAAACACATCCACGAACAATGTTGCGTTAATCTCCCTCATAACACACACACACACACACTCTCTCTCTCTCTCTCTCTCTCTCTAAATTTATCAAAGTACTGTGCGTGAAGCGAAAAAAGACGAGGATCGACGGGCTCAAGTGACCACTCGCCATGATTCGCGGGTGAAAGAGAGTTGGAGAGTTAGAAGAACGCGTCAAATCTCGCGAGTGAGTTGATTTGTCGGGTTTGGATATGGGCCGGGCTAGAAGACTAATTGGAGTTTGACCCAGAATTGAAATTGTCCTTTTTACCGGGTCTATAAAGCGTGTGGGCCCTGCCGTTCGTTGTCCCTGTCAAAGACTAGGCCCAGGGTCTGACCAGAAGGGATCCATTAGCCTACTACATTTCTGGAAGAGAAAAGTTTTGATCGAGTCAAATCGATTGGAGGAAAAGGCAATATTTAGAAACCATACTATAGGTGCAGGGATTCAAAAATTTTGTACCTATTGAACACACATCAAGAATGGCGGGAATTTTTTTTTTACAATATTTTATACATGAGATCTACATTTATATGAGTATGAATTCTAAATTCTGTCCATTTTCTGGTACAAAAATTCTGTACCTGAAGAATTTTTCAATATTTAGTGCGTCTTTCATATTTGATTAAATTAAATTTTAAGTTATTATTATATTTATATGTAAATTTTAAAGAATGCGCGCAAAATTAATGGATAATAATACTGAATTCTAAAATATATATTTAATCAAAAGTAATTATTAAATAATCACCAACCAAACATGTACTGAAATCAAATAACCCTTGTCTTCAAAATAAGGACAAAAAATGTTTGGTAATTGGGAATTGATAATTAGTTGCGGTTTCTACAAAATGTATGAGTAATAAGTGAGCAGTGATTGTAGAGTTTATAAAATGTGTGGACAAAAAGTATGTTTAATCAAATGTGATTAAAAAAAAGCCGCTACACAAAATGCGTCAACTTTATGGTAAATATTTGAATTCGAGATTGGAAAAGAAATGGCATTAATCGAAGGAAGGTTGATGTAGTGGAAACAAGTAAAACATGATAATAAAGCCATAATAACATCGAACATCAAATACCATATTGAAAGGGAGGAATCTCCCAAATTGTATTAATTTAAGATGGCTATATTGCCTCCATAATTTTTATTTTTATTTTTTATTTCACCACATAATTACAACTCCTAAAATAAAGGATTTTTTTTTTTTTTTTTGTGACAAAAGCACCACAATAATTAAAATAAAATTGTTTAAACGATGTAAGAAAAATCTAAACCAAACTATTTTAAGTGATTTGAGATTTTTTCAACCTTAATCAAACGGTTTAGTTTGGTATTGAACCACAATTTAGTCGTACATTTTTTCTTCTGATTCACTTTATCTTCACTAGCTCAATGATTATAAAATATTTTTATTCTTTATTAACGACAAAAAATTATGTATATTAAACTGTAAAGTTACACATTGACAAAATCGAAGAAAAGTCACAACTATGGGATTATGAAACGAGGATAATTAAAATATTATTTGTATTTGGAAATTGACAATTGACCAAATTTCTCATTTCAAATTAAATTTCGTAGTTCTATTTTAGTTTAGAGGTTAAGATTGTAATTTATCAATCTAATTTCAAACCAAAATTATAATTTTAATATTTTCAAACGGTCTAGTTCAATTTAAAATCATCGATAAATTTTTGAAACTTGAATCAAACCATCTTAGAATCCCTTTGCTTATTTCAAAATCATTTTACTAATGGCAGGGATGGCAATAGACTAGATCCATATAAACACGACCTCGGCTCGGCCCGTCATGGTCCAGAATTCACGAGCGATTCGATCCACTTTCCGAACTAAATCAACGATTTTGATTTGATTTTCTGGTTTGATAGTTCTAGTTTATAGCCCTTATTCTAATTCATCCTTAAAAAAAAACTTACCGACCCCCACTTTTGAATCCCCCCAAACGGCCAAACCCCATTCTAATTTTGACAAGAAAAACTTTCCCATCGTAATGCCTCTCTCCCAAACCCCACCAAAACAACCAAATCTAGTCCCAACAAGATTAAACTTCCCCAACCCGACCCCATTCTAATCTGGCGGACAAATTTGCCCCACGCGCATCCATCATGGTTTAATTTATTATAATTACTTATAATCATCATGTTTTACATACATATATATAAAGTTAATGCACCATAATTTAGGGATGCAAAGGAGTCGAGCCGACTAGCGACCCGAAGTTCACAGTTCGCACGCAATTTGGGTAAAAACGGATTGAGCTTCTTTTTTTTTTTTGCCCGAGCAGAACCAAGTCAAAGCTCAGCCGAAAAAAATGGGGCTAGGCTTGGGTATTTTCGAGCCGAGTTGGCTTTTTTTTTTTGGTACAACTGCTCAACCACCTTGCCTTTTTACAGCTGCTAAAAACCTTTAAAATAGGAAGTTGCGCAACTGCCTTTTTGCAGTTGCCCTTTGACCTTTTCAAAGGCAGCTGTTTAAAACAACTGCCTTTCACCGTAGCCACCTTTTTTTCATGACACGGATTGGCTCGAGCTTCAGCCAACACTTGAAAATGAGGCTTGGTCCGAGCCTTAACTCGGTTCCAATGAGCCAAGAGTTGAGCCGACTCGAGCTTTTCTCAGGTCGAGTCACGGACCGTTCGAGCCGAATTGACATCCATATCATAATCACCATCAAGAAAAATAAGTATCATGATAAAGAAGAAAAAGTTTCCCATGTGAGAAAAAAGAAATTGTACCATCCACGACCATAAGGAAAACAAGACAAGTTAATAATTGTTGTATAAATTAAAAATTGTGATGTAAATATAACCACACTTACTTAAAAGTGTGCTGAATCAAATAAAGCCGGTAAACATATAGAATTGAATGATGGATAAAAATTAAAATCCTACAAATTGGGCTGATAAAAAGAATGTTTGATAAATAAATAAATAAAAAAAACTTATTATTAAACACCTCCCAAACAAGAAAGTCGATAAAACTGATAGACACGGATGGAATGATCAAAATTGTAATATATATTTAAATTCAGTAACTCTATTCAAATAAAATATAAGTTTAGTGATCAAGTAAGAACAAAATTAAATTTAATGACCCAATAAACTCAATATTGAAGTCAATGTTCAAAGCTCTTGGTCTAGTTTATTCATGATTTATTGGGACATACCTTACAATTTTTTTGTTGCATTGCAACCTTAAAAATAATGTTCAAAAGAATTATATAGATAATGCAGCTAAGTTGATCGAAATAGTGAAAACCTAGTACTTCCTTTCCTTAAAAATGTTCTTTGCTCAAGAGAGTTGATTAAATTTTAAGGGGTATTTTGGTCATTTTACCAATTTCCAAATATTCAACGTGATTAACGGGGTTAATATATAAAAGCAATTTGTCAGGGGATATAATTATTGTAGCTTCAACAATTTCAATTAAATTAAGAGTGTAAACACGTTCTTTTAGTGGAATAGAACGTGATTAATAAATTATCAAAAGTTGATCTGGTCAAAATTAATTTATTGGAGCTTGATTTAATTGGGTCCGTTGGGTCCTTTCAGTGGCTTCAAAATAAGAACCGGAATAAATTATAAGAGTTATAATTTAATATTATTAACTGTAGAAATATAAATTAATAAATAGGAATGTGTCTTGAATGAGCCATTTAGATATGGAGGTTATGATTTGGATAAGTGCAAAAGATATTCCTTTTTGTTGAGTGTTTTTTTTATTCAATCAAAAGATAAGAGTCATTTTGGGATTGGAAGACTTGTGAATCAAATCCAACACGTACATTTTTTAGGGTTTAATTACGATATGCAAAAAATAAAATTCTTGTGCCCGCACACAAAGAAAATATTCCTACAATTTTTTCGGTTCTTGAAGAACATTGGAGAAGGCCAAAGGTTTGAAGGAGAATCAAGAAAATTAAACAAGGAGGTTTGAATGTGGAATCACTAAGATCAAAGATCAAAGATTTTTTTTTTTTTTTAATTTTTTTTTTTTGTAAATCACGCTACGCTACAAGGGTAATTTCTAAAACACCTATGTATTATTTATATTCTAAATTATTTCATTCTTGTTGATATACAATTTAATAAAATCCATTATATTTTTCCCAACAGTTAGTGTAGAGACGGGAAAAAAGTTAAAACACTTCAATACCACAAAAAATGGAAATGGGAAATTGTGGTGAGGGTCGCTGACCTTTTCAAGAAGTATAAATGAGAGTGCCATCTTCAAGGTTCACAAGTGAAGCGGTTTGAATAGTTTTGATCTAAATTGTCATTAGGCAGAAGATTTATCTTTTTTAATTAAATCTGTCTTCGTTTTTTAATTTGTGTCACTATATTCTATTCAAAAGTGTCACCAAATTCAACTTGCATAGATGCCATTTTATTAAAGGCACTATAGGTAATCAGCACGATTGAATAAAAAGTATCTAAAAAATTTTAACATGAAAAGTAAATTAGTCCTAAAAGTTTCCATTACCACAAAACCTAAAGTTCTCAACAAATCAAATGTTCAAGAGCCAAACATATCGACCAATAGTTGTCGCCCACATGTCTCTCTTTCTCTCAATTTTGAATAAGCTCATGTTTGATTTAGCAAAAAAGTTGATAAAAATTTAAGTCAAAGTCGAAAGTGGAACAACTCTGATACCAGTTTGTTGTGAAAAACGGAAGATGATATCAGATTAATCCAATAACAAATTGTTGGAGAAAATAAGAGATAAAACCATAATATGAAGTAATTGATCACAATAATACAATAACAAAATAATTTGTAAAAAATGAACACTTTATTATAACATGGAGAAATAGTACAAAGATTATATGTTTATAATTTGTCTAAATTTTTAATGAGGTTAAACAACCTAACTAAATTGTTGATAAGAACCAAACATATATAGAAAACAATTCAAGCTTTAGAAGTAGAGTTGTAGATGAAATAGAATGTCCAAAAGTTTCCTTATCTTATCTCTTTAAGTCCAACACAAATTCTAACTCCCAATGGGACTTCCAAATAGAATTTCAACTAGAATTTGTCAAATAAACTTTGAATAAGATTCCAAAAGAATTTCAAATAAAATTCATCTTAATGTACACTTTAATTAGAAATCTCAATTATCTTCAATTAAGAATTTGGGTCACAACAAAATTCTAACAAAAATTAAAAATGATTTTTCATCAAGTAATGTTCTTGGTGAAGGTGGATTTTTTTTTTTTTTTTATTTTTTTTACGGAGGAACCCGTAGCCGCTATTATTCGGGTGCGCACTGAGTAAACTCTCGGGCTGACGTAATATCATACAAATTACGCTAGTCAGGTTAACAACACTAGGCAATCTTGGTGCGACAGGTTCGACCGAGAAAGTGTTGGTAGGGGGAATCGAACTCGTGACCAAAGGTCTCCACGCTCATCTACTCCACCAACTCGACCACTCCATGAGGGTACTTGGTGAAGGTGGATTTTTCCGGTGCACATGGTGGTGGAAGGTTCGGACTATTTCTTCCTTTTCTGTTTTTCACTATTTTTCCATCACTACACAAGTCATGTTTTTGAAAAATTTGAGGTCATTTGACAATGATGAATGACGTGTACAGCTTTGAAGTTGTTCTTTTAGGCAGAGCCGGTCTAGGCCCAAGCCTCAAGCCCAAAATTGAAGGCCTCATTTTTTGCCCAAATAATTTTTCCCCCCAATTATTTGAAGGGCACGCTCAGAAGTCGAATTATTTGCTGTTTCCAGAACTAGAATCCCATTCCCATTTCCCACCCATTCCCCGAATTCCCAAAGCCAAATCGACCATTTTTTCCCAAACGGTGAAGTAACTCCGGTGAGTCCGATCTCGCCTCTCTTCTTCTCATCTTTTTCAAACGGTGGCGCTTCTGCAAAAACAGCAAAAGGATAAGGACTGTGGCTTGTGGGAAATTTCAGGTTCGTGTCTGGTGTCTCAATGTCTTAACTTTCTTACTTCTTAGTTTCTACTTTCTGCTTCGAATGATTTACATGTACGGTGTATCCTATCTATGAATCAAAATATGTTTATTAATGTTGGGGGTTTTTCATTTTCTTATGTTTTTAATGTTGGGACTTGGGAGTGGGGGGGGGGGGGGGGGTCTTCATCTGTGAAATTCATTGCTCCATCTAATGGGAAAAGTCCCCCGTCCCGATTGAAAATGTTGATAATTTCTGTGGCATTTAATTCTATCTGCCTGCCGGTAAGACTTGTGAGAATATATAAATGGTTCTCTTAACCTCTAGATCATTGTGAGCCCTTGGATCAAACTAGGTGGTTGAGATCATTTAGTAGATATTTTAGTTAGCTTGTTGGAGAAGAATTCAACCCTCATTATTTGAATAATAACCTACCAACTATCTCTCTCTCTCTCACGTGGGTGAAAAAAGGCAAGAAGCATGGTCCAAAACCTTAGACAAAAGACTCTCTCTTCTCCTCTCTTTCTCTCTCTTGTTTTCTACCTTGTTCAAGAGTGTAGTGCTAAGCTTGAGGTGAGTTTTGGTGGATGAATACCTTGGTAACTTAGGCATGAAATAGGGCTAAGTGGAGGAGGTGATTCAAGAGTGGTTAGGGTCGGTTTAGGAGGGTTCTTTGCCGGTTTCTCATTCTCTCTTTTGGTGGGGCGATTTGCATAGCATGGGAGCTGTTCCTGAGCCTACAAATCAACCATAAACAAGGAAGAAGAAGCTCCAGATTTTCAGCCATTGTTGGAGCTCCATTTTCAGCTTTATGTTCTTGCATTTAGGTTTATGTTTTTGGATGTAAATGATGTATTTGGTAGATTAAACACCCATAATCCTAACAAGACTCATCAATTATCACTCACCAAATTATATTGTTATATTCTGGAAGTATTCTTAATTTCTCTCATGTACTGTGTGTTCTTATATAGATATCGTATGTAATTATGAGAATACACATAGAACAAGGCCAACCAGTTTTAGAAGTTTTAAGAGTTGGATTTGACAAAATATGGCAAATATTATTGAACTTATGTTTGTGGTTATTTTCAAGGACAAATATTATTGGACTTTAGTTTAAATGAATAGGAAATGAATGACATAATTGAACTAAAATTTGGAAAAAAAAAAAGGGTAAAAAATTAGTGGGAAATGTATAAAACTGTGCCATTTCAATATGGATATATAATTTATTTAGCCATGTCTCACACTTGACATGAGATAAATTAAAATGTTTATTATGTATGATTTTTAAGCTAGTATATCATACATATTATGTATTCTCTATTGTTCTAAAAATAGAAAAATTGATCAAACTAAACGATTTGGGTCAATTTAGAAAAAAATTGGTTTGGTTTGATTAATTTTAACCATAAAAGGCCAGGTTAGATTGGTTAAAATTGATTTCTGCCATTTCGTTCTTTCTTCTCGAGTTCCATGATACTAATTTATTTAAAGGTCATTTATTATCTACAAAATTGGTATTTGTTTATGTTTTTATTCTGCAATTGATCCATATGAAAGGTCAAGAATAAACATAGTTTCTGGACATGAAGGTAGTAAAAGTTACTTGAGACTTGTCATTTGTTTATCTTTTCATGGTTTTTTTTTTCATAATTCTTGCACACTTCATCTTAGACAATTTGAGGTCCTTATTAAGCTTCATGTACTTATTATTCAGAGGGGACCTTATGGTCGCTTGGTAATCTTCAATGTAGGTCAATTCATTCTGATTTCTTTTCAGTTCCTCTGTCATTTGATCCACGGCCTCCATATTTGATTTCAAAGAATGATACTTAATGTCAAATTCATACATTTCATCCTCACAATTCAACAGGACATGTTTACATTCAGTTATCTGCTGCAGTACAGCATCCAGTAAAAACTTGGAAAACTCAATATCCAATTCCGGGTGATCCTTGAATATAACAGAAACCTTCTCACGAACCCGATCAATGTCCTTGTATTTTCGAAAACCATTAACAGCATCAAGAAACGATTTAAACTTGTAATCGTCCTCAAAAGTTTCCGCAACCCAATTCACAAATTCGATACAGGATTTTTTTTTCCCTTCCAACCTCATCGGATGAATTTCTTGACGTAGTTGGAGCAGAAGCAGCAGCAGTCTTTTTGTCCCTCGATAAAATCTTTGGCACAAAATTGAGGAATTGAGAAATCAAATCCGGGTGATTGCTGAACAGTTTCTTCACCTGTGAAAGTACACTTTCTGGTTCTGTAAATTCTCTTCTGAACCCTTCACAAAGATAATGGAACTCTCGATAAATGCTTTCTTGATCTTGAAACCGTTGCTTCACAATATCAATGAACGACAGGGCATTGTCGAAACTGGGTTTAAACGCCATAATTTCTCAATAAAGGAATAGCAATGGCATGAACAGAAAATATAATTTGTAATCGGAATTTGCCACATTCAGATATATATAGAAATTTATGATGCCGAGTTCTAATTGAACAAGGCTAAATCAGTATGTGATTAAGATTCTCTGATAATCTTACTTCAACAGGGTTTCCTTAATTGTTCCTGAATTACATTTTCAAACTTATATAGGAATTTATGAAATCGAGTTCTAATGAACAATGCTAAAATCAGAATGTGATTAAGATTTTCTTGTAATTTACTTCAACAAGGATTCCTTTATGGCTCCTGAATTATTTTGTCCGTCAAGGAGTCATAGACAGATAATACGGCGTAATGGAAAATTGAAACAATGGGAGAATTGCATGACTGGTCATCAATGTTAATAACCGAGTTTAAAATGGTCCACAACCTACTAAATAAGAGCAAGTTGAGTCTCAATCTTTTAAATTAGTACACAATCAATCTCTTGAAGAACGAACCATTCAATTAGGAGAGGCAACAAGATAGAATGGGGTTCGAACTAATATATCCCCATTTTCAGTACGTTTCTACATTTACTTATTTATTTATCTATCTAACATTACATTTTTTTTTTATATTAGTATTGAATCAAATAAAAGTAAATAAGAGACGGGGTAGTGAACATATTCCTTCTATACCTTGATTCACCAATGGGATAGGAGATTGTCATCCCAATATTCAATTTTATATAAATTTGGTATTTAAGTTTCTTATGTCATTTTGATTGTCAACATTTTGATTGGACAGTAATAACAATTTCTTATATCATTTTGATCATTCAGCCTAATTTTTCTAACTCTTATGCAGAGTCGATCCTGTGATTTTCGGGGTTTGAGGTGAACTCCGTAAATTAGGCCCCCAAGGAGAGAAAAAAAGGTTTTCATTTTACAAATTACAATGTTTACTTAATAAAAAAGTTTATTTGGGCCAACAAAAGGGCCCCTCATATTTTGGGCCTGAGGCGACGGTCTCATCTGCTTCTATGCAGATCTGACCCTGGTCTTACGGTTCTTGGAAATCTTTTGAGTACCTTTAGAAAGAGCCACGTACATTCATCTAAAATATATCTTCAAACAGCCCTTCACGTGCAGGTCACACATTGTTTTGTCAAAGGTAAGTCAAGTGCACAATTTGCATAAATAATCGATGAATCAAGGTTCTTTACCTAACTCCAATACCATGGTAACCATCTGATCTAAATTTTAAGTTACTAGATAGAGACGATATATATTTATTTAAAATGTTTAACCTTAAAAGCAATTGAATCTTACAGGTTTTCAATATATCCTTGCCGACTCATGTTCCCTGCTGTTCACTTTTCATGAATTGTCTACTGAATTCGTGTCCATTCATGTGAATCCCTCGGCATTATCAGGGGTTGACTTAGAACGGAGTTAAGTGGGGTAAAGACTTGACAACATACAAGTTTTGGAAATAAGCCAATAACAAAATAATATTAAAAATGTCACAACAATTTACCATTGTTCCCAACAGGTTTTCACACTTCGGAAACCACGCATAATGACATCATCATCTATTTTTTCAAATACATCATTTTCAATATATACAACTAAGTTGTCATTCATCAACTGATCTCCAATTTTATTGCGCAGTCGACTCTTCACAATGTTAGTTGTAGTCAAGACTCTTTCAATTGTAGGAGTAGCAACAGGAAGAATTAATGCCAAATTCACAAGCTTGTAAACAAATGGATATACTTCATTTTTCTTAGTTGCATTCAACTTCTTTGAAAGATTACTGAGGCCCCGTAATTCTTTGAACTCTTCGCTAGAGCGCATATCAGTGATATAAGTTTCAAGTTGATCATCAAGTTTCACACAATCTATTGTTGAAAAATCGTTTGGATAATACTGAGCAAGGCGAACTAACTTCTCCTTATCAAAAGCCAAGAATGAATCATTGGGGCATAAGCACGCTACACAAAGAAGTAGCTCATTATTTACCTCAGTGAATCGATTATTCAACTCTTGAAGTTGCATATCAATGACATCATAGAATAAACCCTCGCGGAAGTAATGCAAATTTGTCATTTCTTCAGTATTCCACCTTGAGCGACCTTGATGTATAAAGGTACCATCCATGTTCGGAACATCAATATTGTGCTTTTGACAAAATGAACATACTTGTTCCAAGAGAGAATCCCACCCATTCTCCCTCATCACTTGAAGTTGTTGCTTACATACTTTCACTAAACTTATTGCATTTACAATATCTTCATCTTTCTTTTGTAATGCCTTCGACAATTCATTGGAAATTCCTAAAATAGTTCTCATGAGATGTAGACTAAATGCAAAGCCAAATGATAGCATCCTCTCTAACAAACATGTTGCCCAAAATCTTTGATCAGGACATGATTCAACATCAACAACCATTTCAAGGACATCAAGTATAGGCGAGAACATGGTAATCAAAGTGGTCAAAGTACCATAGTGTGATCCCCAATGTGCATCATGAGGAGAATTAACGGTACTATGTTGACTGAGACTTTGTCCACTTGAAATCTCACTGTTCTTGAGTGCATTTGAAATTATGGCTGCTTGTTTCTCTCTAAGAAGATCACAACGATTAGACAATACTACGACAGTATTCACCATCCTAGAAACCAAACTGAATAGTAATACACTCTCCCTGTGATTCTTTGAAACAACTACAAGAGCTTGTTCAAGTCGATAAGCAAAGCAATGAATGTATAATGCACACGGATTCTCTTTCAAGATAAGTTCTTTGAGACCATTAAACTCACCTTGAATATCGCTAGCCGCATCATAGCCTTGTCCTCTCAATCTAGATACACTCAACCCATATCTAGAGAATAATTTATCTATAGCAGCCTTAAGTGTGAGAGATGTGGCACTAGAAACGTGTTCAATACCCATAAAACGTTCAACTACATCTCCAGTGTTGTTCACATAACGCAACACAATGGACATTTGCTCCTCTTGTGAGACATCAGGAGACTTATCAAGTAGAATTGAGAATAAGGCATCACCAATATCTTCAATAATAACACTCAGCGTTTCAGCAGCAGCAACACTTACAATATCATTTTGAATATCACGTGATATTAAAACTAGATTCTCTGGAGCATTTTTCATAATAGCCTTAATCTCAGCATTTTGGATTACCAGAAACTGCAAAAGTTGAATAAAGTCACGTTGATCTTCTGAAACTGCAAATTCATCATCATCGAATACAAGTCCTTGTCGTGTGAGAAGCCGGACACAATCAATTGATAAACTCAAAAGAGTCCAAGAACCAGCTTGCACGCGTGCTCCTCTAATTGTATCTTTCCTTGATTTTTCTACATCATCATTTTCTTCAATAGAGAATGGAGATTTTCGTTTAAAATATCTCTCCATAACTTCCTACATGTGAAAAGAGCAAACTCACTTCAACTGAAATGTCCACAATAAACAACAATTGACAATTTATATGATTAACAGTACTCGAATTAAACATGCCAGTAATAATCAGCTCAATTAAACATACTCACATCAAATTATACATAAACCCAGTAAGCCCAATAAACTCTGTTCAAAAGAACCCACATTATATATGCCACTAAATTAACTTCTATTTCCTTCACTTAGTAGATTGTTTTATTGAGCAGAGTAACCCACAAGAAGGAAAAATGAATTCTTGAAGCCTAAACGAGCAAATCCAAATACATTCACACAGTTGAACTATAATGTTAGATCCCATAAACCAGTTAAACAAAAAGGAGAATCGACAGAAAATAAAAAAAGATGCTCAGAAGGACCCTCATTACTAGAAATCTTGACTACCGACCAACACGTGCACGTTAGGCATTTAGTCAGTGTTCTAATTTAGGGTTAGCACATAAAATTGCGGATTGATGTTGTTAATGGAGAAAAGGGAACTCACAGATTCAAGAACAGAGAGCGTCAGACGAGTTGCTATTTTGTTTTCAGCGGCAAGATTTAGGGTTTTAGCAGGAAGAGAGAATGAGGAATGAGATCTCACAGGGAAAACCTTTTGTTTCATTTCAGTGAAGATATTTGTGCCTTTGGACCCGAAATTATTGACATAGTTGCAATCTATTCCCAACTTTTTCTTCTTTTTTTTTTTTTTTTTTTGACATTTTATCTTTTTTTTTAATTAAAATAAAAAAGGACAAGGAAAAAATTAGGGGAAAATAAAGTTTCCCTATCCTGCATTTCCGTCCCAACACTTATTATTCATATATTTTTTAATTTAATTATAATAAAAATTTAAAAATTATTCTTAGAAACAAATATATAACTAAAAGGATGACAAATGAAAATAAGTTAATTACTGTCCTAGCTAAAAATTTCTTGTTGAATGGGGATAGAGAGGGATTCCCCGACCTCATTACTAGTCCAATGTAATTGCACTTCTGGTGCGTGTATAGTTCCGAAAATCATTTCAAATGAACATAGATATGGTGTTACAGTCCATTCAATAAAACAAAAAAAAAAAAAAAAAAAAAAAAAAAAAAAAAAAAAAAAAAAACTCTCGGGAAGAGTAAAAGTATTATGAAATTGAAAATTTTGACCCAATCAACCTTTTCAACTCTAGATAAGTAATATCAACTTTTGAACATTAGTGAACAACTAAACAAAACTCATAGGCTAGAGTTGTTAAACTTGCAATTTTATGACATAACTAATGAATTGATTTTGAACCGAATAATATCCCAAAACATAACAACAAAATTGGGAAACTCCCTCAAAGGAGACTAATTTGGCTCTGGCGGCAAGACATTCAGTTTAAGCCTATGCTTGGTCCTCATTTTTCTAAAAATTCATTTTTTTCAAAACTCATTTTCAACTATACATTCTCCTATAAAATAATTTTATACGTAAATCATTTTTTTTTTAACTTTTTAACCACACATTATCCAACAAAACACTTTTCTGAATGCATTTTGGGGGGGAAGGGGGGGGGGGGGGGATCAAACAAGTGCTAAAATTGAATTGCTAGAATGAAAATGGAAAATGAAACAAAAATAACATGGAAAATAAGGGTACACCACAAGAAACATTGTAGGATGTATTTTTGGTTCTAGATGGTTCGGGGACTAAGTTACAGCAAGTAGAAAATGCCAAGGATTAACTTGCAAAAAATAGAAAACATAGGGACCAATTTGATGCTACCAGAGAGCATAAGTGTAGCGACCAAGAAAATAAAATAAAATAAAATCTTGTGTTTCATTTTAAAATAATTTTTCTTGTATAAATCGAAAAAATAATTTGGATTGTGTTATTTTGTTGCTACGACACTTCCTAAGAGTTCAAATTAAAGTTTTGGTCATGATAGTAAATTTGCGCGTACTTGTCTTTTAAGGTGTCGAATTTCTTTTAAATGTTTGTGATGACATATTTTAAGTTCCTAAAATTTTAAAAATATAGATATACTTATTGTTATGCCAAATAGTCCTTAAACATGGTTTTTGTCTTCAAATAACTCCTATCTATTTAGCCACGAGTTTTAATTTCTCTCCCCTCAATGTGACTTTTCTTTTTCCCCACTAGGCATTCCATTGTCATAACTGTTTAATCATTTAAAACCCATAGTGTGAAAAAAAAAAAAAAAAACTGCCATTTAAATGAAAGTAACCTGCACGTCACTTATTCCACCATTTCAAGTATTAATACCCACTAACTAAAACCAATATGGTAATTATAAGGAAAAACTCTCCATTTCAATTGAAAAGTAACTTGCATGTTAATCATGAATCCACCATTTATATGCCTAAATAATATTTCTACTTACATTTTTGGTTGCTGCTAATTGCCTTTGCATTTTGTGTTTGATAAGCAACTACATTCTACAATCCCTAAAGCCATCTCAAACTAAAATTCTTTTACATAAAATCATTTCACCTTTCCCATAGATTTAAGGCACCTTGAATTGAAAATTTTCTGGAAGAAAGGCTAAGAGTACACTGCATTTTACTACATATTGAACATCAAAGGATATTCAAACTCCAAATATTTAAGGTAGGGATGTTTTCAACACTTTTGTAAGTTGAGTAAAAATCATTTGTTTTCAATTTGAATTAACGTGTTTTGTGTACTCATGAGAGAATGGAAGCACCATTTGATGGTTCCAATAAGAGATGAATTTTAATTCATAAAACAAAAGGGTTGTTAAAACCTAAGAGTAAACGGACTGTTTGATCACCGATTCGTTTTGAAATTGACGGTGACACAAATAACCAAAGATTGCAATTCTAGAAAACATATATATATATATATTTTTATCTATTTAATAAAGTGTTTCTTATTGAGTATTACTTGTGATACTCATTCCTACTAAATTTACAGGTTAGTTGAAGGCATGTCGGTGGCTTGACATGGTGGCAAGTACTCGACGATTTGACGTATTCTTTATATTCTAATAATATTTTTAGTCATGTAAACATCTGATGAACACATAGATGACACTTTTCAAATGTTAAACTTCCTGTTTCGCCTAGCTTTACATACATTGCATGCCAACTACTAGTTAGGAATGTTGGATTGGTTATGCATGAACTTTAAAGACTGCTGGAATGAATTTTCAGATTCTGTCCTCCTATTTAAAACTAACATAACTTGGACTACAGTGCATTTTTTTGGAGTGAATTCAGTGGGGGTCGAAAGTTCTACGAGTCTTCTAATAGTGATTTTTGGAATTACCTTAAAATAGTATCTAGAGAAAAAGTTATGCCCATTTTAGTAAAAAATTGCATTGGGTCAATTTCGGATTTTCTGTCCAGCATAGTTGAGCAATACTTTCGTGCTTCAAACATTATCATCGAAACCCCAAATTTTTATATGTGGTACATTTATGAAGGTGGCATATTCTGTTAAAATTTCATAATTTTTAGTGGTCATTTGTTAGGCTAAACATATTTTCTTCCGCTACTGTTCAACCGGTATTTGCTGAAATTCCTCCATATGTTTTCCAAAATAAAATTACACCAAAATTATCCAAGTCTAGATGAACAAAAAATAAAAAATAAAAAAAAAATAATTCTCCCATTACATTTTTTTTATGTTTCAAATTCCAAAACTTTTCTCATTTAAAATTTATTTAACTTTTAACACTTCGAGTTTCGAGAAATTGGGGCGTTACTACTTGGTATCAGAGCATGGTTTATTTTCTGTAGACTTGCATTAGAAACCATATCCTAGGTGTTTTGTCACATATAGAGTTGAGAAAAAAGGGAAAATAAAATAAAATTTAATGAGGATCTTGAGTACCGTGCCTGCCATAGCCGCGCTATGCTGATTTTGAGGTAAAGAAGTTTTATAAATATGCTTGTATCTATGTGAAGATTATGAGAAAGTTTATTCTAGATACAACATTTGAAATGTATGTATGAATATTAGTATATGTTGGAGTTTGAATACTTTTGTAGATAATCATTATTGTACAAGTATTTTGAGAATGTGATCAAATTAAATGTTCATTTAAGTTCTCGAGAATTAACTAAAGCTTATTAGATACCCACTTTCAGGTCCTTTACTCCAAAATTTTGATTTTCTTCATCTCAATGTCCTTTTCAAATCCAACACAAATTCATGCTCTCAATGGGCATTTAAAAGAACTTCAATTAGAATTAGCCAAGTAAACTTGTATAGGATTTCACATCAACATTCAAAATTGAATTGTTCTTAATGTGCACTTTGTTTAAAACTCTCAATTATCTTCAACATAGAATTCATGTCACATCCTAATTCTAATAATCTCTACATTAACATGAATTCCACTGAACAAAATTTCAAAAAAATAAAAATAAATCTTCTATTGGAGACATTCTACTGCAAGGAATAAACTTTAACTCTTCAATGAAAAATATAAACGAACTTCTCCATTAACAATTCCACTAAAAATATTCACCAACTCTACTACCCAAACTAGGGGTAAAAGTGATATAATTATCACCAAATAAGGCTGAAACAATCATTGTAGTAAAATCACAACCGAATGCATCAAAATAATGATTTTGGTTAGAATCAACATCTTTAACCGCATCCAAATCATCAACATAATCAGCAGAATTGTACCTATATGAAATCTTATGGCCAAAAATAGGTCTATTTCTAGCAATTGAATACGATGACACTGTCGATAATGGTGACACGACAGATTTACCTATATCTTCAAAATTCAATTGAGATGTATTCTTAAACGAATACCCCAAATTAGACTCCAATTGTATAGAAGTCAACTCGAAGATTCTATATCACATTGCAAAATATATAAATGGGATTTTCTATACTCATTAGCACAACATGGACTCCTTCAATAACTTTCAGGTTTCCACCTCTAGTAGTGTATTTGTACTATTTTGAATCAAGAGTACTTATGAGATAAGATTTCTCTTCAGATCTGAAAATGTATCTTAATGCATCAAGTGTTCTAATTATCCCATTAAACATCTTTATTCTGACCCGACCAATATCAGCTATCCGATAAGGTATATTATTATCGGTTATCACAACACCTTTTGTAACTTTTTCATATGTTGAAAACAATTCCCGATTGGTGACATATGAAAACTGCAAGTTGTATCCAAAATCAAAGTCTCATCAAGTTGGAGTTGTAGTTAGACATAAATATAAGCTCTTCATCACTGTTAGAATTTTTTGCAATAGTTGTTTCTCATGAAGTTTCTGATTGTTGATTTATAGTTGACTTTGATTTATTATGTAACTTATAACAATCATTTACCAGATGCCTTTTTTCTTACAATAATTACAAATTTTGAAGTTAGATTTTAACTTGCCCCTTGAACGATCAATAAAAACAAATGAGACCATCTCAATGATCCCCAGATGCTGCAAGATGGTTCATTTTCTCATTTGAATATAGTGCATTGTATACATCTTCGATGGTGAGAGTATCACGACTATATAGTATCGTGTCTCTAAAAAACACAAATAAGGCGGGCAATGAACACAACAAAATTAATCCCAAGTCTTCTTCATTATATTTGACCTCCAAGATCTCCAGTGTAATTCTAATGGACATTGACATTGACGACGGCCCTGAACCAGGACCAAACTTTGGACAATGGGAGGACGATTTCTTTAGAAGCAGTTAGGTGATCCTCAAAAAATGTACTTTCTGTCATGCGATGAGAATATAGACGTTGATTCAGATGTAATTTGCAAGGACTCTTCGTCATGCATAATTACTTCAATTTTAACCATAATGTAGTGGTTGACTTCTCCTTTAAAACGTCATGCATAATATTTTATTTGAAAGATGAAGATGTATTTGAGATAGGGTCTTTTAATCACTTCGTTGTTTTCTCATCTATAGTCCAAGTTGTGAGCATTTTGTCAAATTCCAACAACGCTTCGTCCAAATCCATCTGAGTGAGAATTACTCGAATCTTTACTTGCCACAAAGCGAATCTTGTATTGCAATCTAATAGCAGAATATCATATTTCATTGTTGCAATCACAAAAAACCTCAATCTTCCCAAGAATTTCAATACCAAAAACTCTGATACCAGTTTGTTGTGAAGTGAAGATGATATCGAATTAATTCAATACCACTTTGTTGGAGAAAATAAAAGATTAAACCACAATATCAAGTAATTGATAACAAGAACAATGTAATTTTGTAGAGAATGAATATTTTATTATAATATTGAGAAAGAATACATAATTTGTTTACAGTGTTTCTAACGTCCTACTAAATCATAATAAAGATCCAACTATATGTAGGGATCAAATAGGGAACGTCCAAACCTTCATAGTAGAGTTGTAGTTGAAGTAGAATACAAGAAATGGAGTAGAGAATAACAATCGCGCAAGAGACGAAATAGACAGGTGGCGCCATGACACCACAAGCTAGGTGCTGTAGTGTCAATCAAAAATCGCCTTGGCATGGAGTCGCTCATTTTCGGATCCTTTACTCCAAAATCTTGATTTTCTTCAACATAATGTCCAATTTTTTGTTGGGGATTTCCTGGAAAAAAACGTCTCATATTCCTTTAATTCCTCGTAAAAGATATTCAGTTCGTTATAATAGAAGTTAAATAGGGTATTTATGTCAACATAAATTTCTACTTCCAATGAGCTTCCAAACAGAATTTCAATTAGAATTCGTCAAGAAAACCTGAATAGATTCAACAATAACATTCCAAATAGAATTCATTTTAATTAGAACTTTCAATTATCTTCAACAAAGAATTCAGGTTACACCCTAATTCTAACAAATATCAACTACTTATTGGTCTTAATGATTAAACCCAAAATACGTCAACTTTATGGTAAATATTTGAACTCGAGATCGGAAAAGAAACGGCATGTGCAAGCATTAATCGAAGGCAGGTTGATGTATTGGAAACAAGTAAAACACAAGAATAAAGCCATAATAACATTGAACTTCGAACATCAGATTGAAAGGGTGAAATTTCCCAAATTATACTAATTTAAGATGGCTATATTGCCTCCATAATTTTTTTATTTCACCGCATAATCACAACTCCTAAAATAAAGGGATTTTTTTTATTTTTTTTATTTTTAACAAAAGCACCACATTAATTTAAATAAAATTGTTAAACAATGTAAGAAACCTAAACCAAACTATTTTAAGTGATTTGAGATTTTTTTCAACCTTAATCAAACAGTTTAGTCCAATATTAAACTGTAATTTAGCCGTACATTTTTTTTTTCCTAATTCACTTTATCTTCACTAGCTCGATGATTATAAAATACTTTTTTTATACTTTATTAATGACAAAAAATTATGTGTATTAAACTGTAAATTTAAACACTAACAAAATCAAAGAGAAAAGTCTCAACTATGGGATTCTGAAACTAGTATAATTGTTAAGGGATATAATCCCACATCGAATAAAGATGTAAATATAGGCCAATTTATAAAGGCATTGGGCTATTCTCTTAATAAGGTTGACCTTTTAAGATGGACTCCCAAGTCTTAACATGGTATCAGAGCCCATTAAGCTCTAACGAGCGATTCGATCCTTGTAAGACTAAAAAATATGAGCATATGGATTTCAAGATTGGTCTGCTCAAACGAGCCACCATCTTGCGGGGGCATGTTAAGGGATATAATCTCACATCGAATAAAGATGTAAATATAGGCCAATTTATAAAGGCCTTGGGCTACTCCTCTTAATAAGGTTGACCTTTTAAGATGGACCACCAAGTCTTAACAATAATTAACATATCACTTGTATTCGGAAATTGACAATTGACCAAATTTCTCATTTTAAATTAAATTTTAATTAAACCATCTTAATATGGCTCGACTTATTTCAAAATTGTTTTACCAATTGTAAGTATGGCAATCAGCTCGGTCCATATAAGCATGACCTCAGCACGGCTCGTCGTGGGCCAGAATTCACGAGCAGTTTGATCCATTTTCCCTTCCTAATGAATCCACGTGGACCAAATCAATGATTTTAAAAAATGATTTCAATTTGATTATATGGTCTAATAGTTTATAGCCCTAATTCTAAGGACAATTCCATTTGTATCGAATGGAATGTACCGAAAATTGTCCATCATCTCACAATGCACGTGGGCCCCACATGAATATAAAAATGTCCAAATGTGGTTCCTACCCCGTATTTTGAGTAGTAGTTAAAGGATTAGATAAAAAAAATTATGTACATGTAGCATTGTACAATCTGTACTTGAAAAACTTACCTACCCCCACTTTTGAGTCCCCCCCCCCCCCAAACGGCCAAAAACCTTTCTAATTTTGACAATTAAACTTCCCCACCGTAATGCTTCTCTCCCAACCCCACCAAAACCCCCAAATATAGTTCTAACAAGATTAAATTTCCCCACCCCGACCCCATTCTAATCTGGCGGACAAATTTCCCCCACGCCATCCATCATGGTTTAAATTATAATAAATACTTATAATAATCACCTTTTACATACATTAAAAAATAAATATATAAAGTTAATAATGCACCATAACCTAGGAATGTAAACGAGTCGAGCCAGCTTGTGACCCGAAGTTCAGTGCTCGAGCATGGTTTGGGTAAAAAATGGATCAAGCTTTTTTTTTTGTCCAAACCAAGTCAAGCCAAGCCAAAGCTCGACCGAAAAAATGGGGCTCGGCTTGGGCCTTTTTGTGCTGGCTCTTTTTTTCATTTTTTTTTTGGGTATAGCTGCACCACTGCCTTTGAAATAGGCAGATATGCAACTGCCTTTTAGCAGTTGGTTTTTCGCCTTTCCAAAGGCAGCTTTTTCAAAGCTACCTTTAACTGTAGCTGCCTTATTTCCAAGACACGGGCCAAAATGGCCCATGTTGGCGTGGCTAACATGGGTCGGCTCGGGCTCGAGCTCGAGTCAACACTTGAAAATGAGGCTTGGCTCGAGCCTGGACTCCGTTCCAATGAGTCTCAAATCGAGTCGGCTTGAGCGTTTCCTATGTTGAGCCACGAGCCATTCAAGCTGAATTAACATCCATACCATAATGACCATCAAGAAAAACAAGTATCATGATGAAGAAGAAAAAGTTTCCCATGTGAGAAAAAAGAAATTGTACCATCCACGACCATAAGGAAAACAAGAAAAGTTAATAATTGTTGTATAAATTAAAAATTGTGATGTAAATATAACCACTCTTACTTAAAAATGTGCTGAATCAAATAAAGCCGGTAAACAGATAGAATTGAATGATCGATAAAATCCTACAAATTGGACTGATAAAAAGAATGTTTGATAAAAAAAATTACTTATTATTAAACACCTCCCAAACAAGAAAGTCGTGAGTACCAATTGTCCTTATATTTATTATTGATAGAAATCAATCAATTAATATTGTTATTAAGAAGAATTTACATCCATAAATTTGATGTACAAACAGTTGGCACAATCTCAAACCATAAAAACAACTCTGATACTAGTTTGTTGTGAATAATGGAAGATGATATCAGATTAATACAATACCAAATTGTTGGAGAAAATGAGAGATTAAGCTACAATATGAAGTAATTGATCACAATAACACAATAACAAAATAATTTATAGAGAACAAAATTTTTATTATAATATAGAGAAAGCATATAAAGATGATATATTTGTAATTTGTCTAACTTCTTAATGAGGTTAAACAACTCAACTTAATAGTTGAGAAGAGCCAAATATATATAGAGAACAATTCAAACCTTAGAAGTGGAGTTGTAGATGAAATAGAATGTCCAAAAGTTTTCTTATCTTATCTCTTTAAGTTCAACACAAATTCTAACTCTCAATAAGGTTTCCAAATATAATTTAAACTAGAATTTGTCAAATAGACTTTGAATAAGATTCCAAAAGCATTTGAAATAGAATTCCTCTTAATATACACTTTTTATTAGAACTCTTAATTATCTTCAACAAAGAATTCCGGTCACACCCAAATTCTAATAGAAATTAAAAATGATTTTTCATCAAGTAAAGTTCTTGGTGAAGGTGGATTTGGGCCGATGCACAAGGTGGTGGATGGTTCACACTATTTTTTCTCTCTCTGTTTTTCACTATTTTCCCATCACTACACAAGTCGTGTTTTAGAAAAATCTGAGTTCATTTGACAATGATGAATGACGTATGCTGCTTTGAAGTTGTTATTTTAGGATAAATGACAATAGGAGAACTCGTTATAGATAGAACCGTCTGAGGTAGAGAGCATAATCTGGTCAAATGGGCAAGGCCACTTTCAAAGGATCCTAATAAGGTTGACAATAAATTAATGGATCCAAGACTGGAAATTCAACAAATTCCATCACAATTTTCAATTTATTTATACAAGAAAAACGTAGAAAATTCCTCCAAACAAACCCTGATCTTTACTCATTTATATAACTTATTTCAGTTAACAAATTTATGCTAGATCAGAGCTGAGAGTTGTCTGGTTGATACTTATAAGGGGAAGATGGAGTTTGGTAGATACTTAATCCATGGACTGGAAAGCTAAAATTAAGCAAAACTTTGATGCAGCAAATTACTATGATTCTTTTCCAGCTCATTATGTGGTTTACATGCCAAGAAAGACAAGAAATGGCGAAGAAAAATATTAAACCTTAAGAGGATAGCAGGTTGCTATTTTCTGGTCTGGTCCGAAGAATTAACACAAAGCCTCGGAAAGATTTTTTTGTCTTCCTCTCTTACGGCATAATTATGATGACTTAAAGATGTAAAATGTGACAGATTACAAACAAGACAGACAAGACGGAGAACATATAGAAGAATAAAGATTTCAATACAATACTACCTTAGAACAAATCATAAAGTAAAATTTGCACCAGAATGTACAGTGTACAATTACATTAACAATGTGCAATAACTGATCGAATAGCTCACATAATTCATTGACGGATAAATTTTTACAATCATCCCTTAAAATATTTTACTCTTGACTCTTTTAACCAGCTGAACTTGCTCGGGATCAGATCTTGGATTCGCCTCATTCTCCGAGTAAGTATTCTCCTTGTTGTCTTCAGAGTCAAGTGTCGATTCTGGGCTAGACCTCTTTGCACTTGCTTTCTTGACAGAAACCATATGATTGTTTATCTTTTCATGGTTTTTTTTCATAATTCTTGCACACTTTATCTTAGACAATTTTCGGTCCTTATTAAGCTTCATGTACTGATTATTCAGACGGGACTTTGTGGTCGCTTGGTAATCTTCAATGTAGGTCAATTCATTCTGATTTCTTTTCAGTTCCTCTGTCATTTGATCCACGGCCTCCATATTTGATTTCAAAGAATGATACTTCATGTCAAATTCATACATTTCATCCTCACAATCGAACAGTACTTGTTTACATTCAGTTATCTGCTGCAGTACAGCATCCAGTAAAAACCTGGAAAACTCAATATCCAATTCCGGATGATCCTTGAATATAACAGAAACCTTTTCACGAACCCGTTCAATGTCCTTGTATTTCCGAAAACCATTAACAGCATCAAGAAACGATTTAAACTTGTAATCGTCCTGCAAAGTTTCCGCAACCCAATTCACAAATTCAATACAGGATTTTGTTTTTTCCCTTCCAACCTCATCGGATGAATTTCTTGACGTTGTTGGAGCAGAAGCAGCAGTAGTCTCTTTGTCCCTCTGTAAAACCTTTGGCACAAAATTGAGGAATTGTGAAATCAAATCCGGGTGATCGCTGAACAGTTTCTTCACCTGTGAAATTACACTTTCTGGTTCTGTAAATTCTCTTCTGAACCCTTCACAAAGATAACGGAACTCTCGATAAATGCTTTCTTGATCGTGAAACCGTTGCTTCACAATATCAATGAACGACAGGGCATTGTCGAAACTGGGTTTAAACGCCATAATTTCTCAATAAAGGAATAGCAATGGCATGAACAGAAAATATAATTTGTAATCGGAATTTGCCATATTCAGATATATATAGAAATTTATGAAGCCGAGTTCTAATTGAACAAGGCTAAATCAGATTGTGATTAAGATTCTCTTATAATCTTACTTCAACTGGGTTTCCTTAATTGCTCCTGAATTACATTTTCAAACTTACATAGGAATTTAAGAAGTCGAGTTCTAATTGAACAAGGCTAAATCAGAATGTGATTAAGATTCGCTGATAATCTTACTTCAACAGGGGTTCCTTAATTGCTCTAGGAATTTATGAAATAGAGTTCTAATTGAATGTGATTAAGATTTTCTTGTAAGAGTCATAGACAGATAATAAGGGCGTAATTGAAAGTTGAAACAATGGGAGAATTGCATGGTTGGTCATCAATGTTATTACCGACTTTAAAATTGTCCACAACCTACTAAATAAGAGCAAGTTGAGCTCAATCTTTTAAATTAGTACACAATCAATCTCTTCAAGAAAGAACCATTCAATTAGGAGAGGCAACAAGATAGAATGGGGTTCGAACTAATATATCCTCATTTTCAGAATGTTTCTACATTTACTTTATTTATTTATTTTTCTAACATTACATTTATTTTTTAATATTAGTAAATAGTAATGCATCAAATAAAAGTAAATAAGAGATGGGGTAGTGAACATATTCCTTCAATACCTTGATTCACCACTGTGGTAGGAGATTGTCATCCCTATATTCATTTTCATATAAATTTGGTATTTAAGTTTCAAATGTCTAGATATTTAGGGGTAAAATCATTTTTATACTTTTTTTTTTTTTTTAATTTTATGACTCAGGTGTCCAAGATTCGCCCGATTAATCCTGAGAAGTGACGGCCTTCCCCCTGGTTCGTCATTTGAGTAAATTCGGATGCGGACATAGCTTATACACACTTAGATCGGACATTCGGAATGCGGCTCTCCTCCCTGTGGACCTCTCTTCAAGACGTGTGTACAGGACCCCAGAGGGACGACAAAGCACACCATAATTTTGCCTCCATATGATAATTGCCTTCCAACATAAATGTTGCATTCCAACTGCCGCGAAAATTCGAACCTCCAATACTTCGTATGGAATCCTCCTGCTTTATTACTGCACCATGCCCGTGGGGGCCATTTGTATACTTAATTTTAATTAAACAATGATAAGAAAATGAGGGGAAAAAACAAAGAATAATTTGAGGCCTGAAATTGCAATTTTTGTAATAAGAAAGAACAGTCCAGATTCCAGAATTAAGAGCAGACCTGCAAATTACTCCTTCCGTCCCAAATATATAGGCTTGTTTGATTTTTCACACGGATTAAGAAAACATAATTAATGTTATTGAAAAAGTAATTTTCGTCAAGAATGATTTAATTTTCAATTCTCACATTCATAAATTATTATGATAAGATTCATTGGAACCATAAATTAAGTGGAGAATGTTGATTTTAATTATACAAAGTAAATAAGGGTATATTAGTAAAATAACAAATAACAAAATTCTAAATTTAGAAACCAACATATATATTTGGAACAAACGAAAAAGGAAACTCAGCCTATATATTTGGGACGGAGAGAGTATTAATTTTACCTAAATTCTTGATAATAATAACAATTGTAATAAGTCGGTTTCTTAAGCTATTAATTATGCTTTGCTCATCTGAGTCATTACGTCTAAATTTGTTGTTACTGTCACTATCTATATCATGCTCAACATTTAGATTGGACAGTAATAACAATTTCTTATGTCATTTTGATCATTCAACCTAATTTTTCTAAGTCTTATGGTTCTTAAAAATTCTTTTAGTTCCTTTAGAAAGAGCCACGTACGTTCATCTAAAATATATTTTTAAACAGCCCTTCGTGTGAATGTCGCACATTGTTTCGTCAAAGATAAGTCAAGTGCACAATTTGCATAAATAATCAATGAATCAAGGTTCTTTACCTAACTCCAATACCATGGTAACCATCTCATCCAAAATTTTAACTAGATAGAGACGATATGTATTTATTTAAAATGTTTATCCTAAAAAAGCAATAGAATCTCACAGGTTTTCAATATATCCTTGCCGACTCATGTTCCCTGCTGTTCACTTTTCATTCTACTGAATTCGTGTCTATTCATGTGAATCCCTCGGCATTATCAGGGGTGGAGTTAGAATGGGGTTCAGTGGGGTAAAAACTTGACAACATATAAATTTTTGAAATAAGCCAATAACAAAATAATATTAAAAATGTCACAACAATTTACCATTGTTCCCAACAGGTCTTCACACTTCGGAAACCACACATAATGACATCATCATCTGTTTTTTCGAATACATCATTTTCAATATATACAACTAAGTTGTCATTCATCCACTGATCTCCAATTTTATTGCACAGTCGACTCTTCACAATGTTAGTTGCAGTCAAGACTCTTTCAACAGTAGGAGTAGCAACGGGAAGAATTAATGCCAAATTCACAAGCTTGTAAACTAATGGATACACTTCATTTTTCTTAGTTGCATTCAACTTCTTTGAAAGATTACTGAGGCCCCGTAATTCATTGAACTCTTTGCTAGAGCGCATATCAGTGATATAAGTTTCAAGTTGATCATCAAGTTTCACACACTCTGTTGTTGAAAAATCGTTTGGATAATACTGAGCAAGGCGAACTAACTTCTCCTTGTCAAAAGCCGAGAATGAATCATTGGGGCATAAGCATGCTACACAAAGAAGTAGCTCATTATTTATCTCAGTAAATCGATCATTCAACTCTTGAAGTTCCATATCAATGACATAATAGAATAAACCCTCACGGAAGTAATGCAGATTTGTCATTTCTTCAGCATTCCTCCTTGGGCGACCTTTATGTATAAAGGTACCATTCATGTTCGGGACATCAATATTGTGCTCTTGACAAAAAGAACATACTTGTTCCAGAAGAGAATCCCAACCATTCTCCCTCATCGCTTGGAGTTGTTGTTTACATACTTTCACTAAACTTATGGCATTTACAATATCTTCATCTTTCCTTCGTAATGCCTTCGACAATTCATTGGAAATTCCTAAAATAGTTCTCATGAGATGTAGACTAAATGCAAAGTCAAATGATAGCATCCAATCTAATAAATAGTATGCCCAAGATCTCTGATCAGGACATGATTCAACATCAACAATCATTTCAAGGACATCAAGTATAGGCGAGAACATGGTAATCAAAGTGGTCAAAGTACCATAGTGTGATCCCCAATGTGCATCGCGAGGAGAATTAACAGTACTATGTTGATTGAGACTTTGTCCACTTGAAATCTCACTGTTCTTGAGTGCATTTGAAATTATGGCTGCTTGTTTCTCTCTAAGAAGATCACAACAGTTAGACAATACTCCGACAATATTCACCATCCTAGAAACCAAACTGAATAGTGATCCAATCTTCGTGTGATGCTTTGCAACATATACAAGAACCTGTTCAAGTTGATAAGCAAAGCAATGAATGTAAAAAGCACAGGGATTCTCTTTCAAAATAAGTTCTTTGAGACCATTAAACTCGCCTCGAATATCGCTAGCCGCATCATAACCTTGTCCTCTCAATCTAGAAATACTCAACCTATATCTAGAGAATAATTTATCTATAGCAGCCTTAAGTGAGAGAGATGTGGCACTAGAAACGTGTTCAATACCCATAAAACGTTCAACTACATCTCCAGTGTTGTTCACATAACGCAGCACAATAGACATTTGCTCCTCATGTGAGACATCAGGAGACTTATCAAGTAGAATTGAGAATAAGGTATCACCAATATCTTCAACAATAACACTCAGCGTTTCAGCAGCAGCGACACTTACAATATCATTTTGAATATCACGTGATATTAAAACGAGATTCTCTGGAGCATTTTTCATAATAGCCTTAATCTCAGCATTTTGGTTGGCCAGAAACTGCAATAGTTGAATAAAGTCACGTTGATCTTCTGAAACTGCAAATTCATCATCATCGAATACAAATCCTTGTCGTGTGAGAAGCCGAACACAATCAATTGATAAACTCAAAAGAGTCCAAGAACCAGCTTGCACGCGTGCTCCTCTAATTGTATCTTTCCTTGATTTCTCTACATCATCATTTTCTTCAATAGAGAATGGAGATTTTCGTTTGAAATATCTCTCCATAACTTCCTACATGTGAAAAGAGCAAACTCACTTCAACTGAAATGTCCACAATAAACAACAATTAACAATTTATATGATTAACAGCACTCGAATTAAACATGCCAGTAATAATCAGCTCAATTAAACATACTCACATCAAATTAATAAATAAACCCAGTAAGCCCAATAAACTCTGTTAAAAAGAACCCACATTATATATGCCACTAAATTAACTTCTATTTCCTTCACTCAGTAGATTGTTTTATTGAGCAGAGTAACCCACGAGCAGGAAAAATGAATTCTTGAACCCTAAACGAGCAAATCCAAATACAATCACACAGTTGAACTATAATGTTAGATCCCATAAACCAGTTAAACAAAAAAGGAGAATCAACAGGGGAAAAAAAATGATGCTCAGAAGGACCCTCATTGCTAGAAATCTTGACTACCGACCAACACGTGCACGTTAGGCATTTAGTCAGTGTTTTAATTTAGGGTTAACTCATAAAATTGCAGATTGATGTTGTTAAAGGAGAAAAGGGAATTCACAGATTAAAGAACTGAGAGCGTCAGACGAGTTGCTACTTTGTTTTCAGCGGTAGGATTTAGGGTTTTGACAGGAAGCGAGAATGACAAATGAGACCTCACGGGGATAACCTTTTGTTTCATTTCAGTGAAGATATTTGTGCCTTTGGACCCCAACTTATTGACATAGTTGCAATCTATTCCCTACTTTTTCTTCCTTTCTTCCTTTTTTTTCTTTTTGATATTTTTTCTTTATTTTTAATTAAAATAAAAAAGGACAAGGAAAAATTTAGGGGAAAATAAAGTTTCCCTATCCCGCATTTCCATCCCAACACTTATTATTCATATATTTTTTAATTTAATTATAATAAAATTTTAAAAATTATACCCAGAAACAAATATATAACTAAAAGGACGACAAATGAAAATACGTTAATTACTATCCTAGCTAAAAATTTCTTGTTGAATGAGGACAAAGAGGGATTCTTTGACCTCATTACTAGTCCAATGTAATTGCACTTCTACTGTTTGTACAAATAAACATAGATATAGTGTTACGGTCCATTCAAACAAGTGCTAAAATTGAATTGAATTGAAATTGAAACAAAAATAACATGGAAAATAAGGGTACTCCACAAGAAGCATTGTAGGATGTATTTTCGGTTCAAGATGGTTCAGGGACTAGGTTACAGCAAGTAGAAAATGCCAAGGATTAACTTGCAAAAAATAGAAAAAAATAGGGACCAATTTGATACTACCAAGAGAATAGGTGTAGCGATCAAGAAAATAAAATCTTGTGTTTCATTTTAAAATGATTTTTCTTGTATAAATCGGAAAAAATAATTTGGATTGTGTTATTTCGTCACTAAGATACTTTTTAAGAGTTCAAATTAAAGTGTTGGTCACGATAGTAAATTTGCGTGTACTTGTCTTTCAAGGTATCAAATTTCTTTTAAATATTTGTGATGACATATTTTAAGTTCCCAAAATTTTAAAAATATAGATACAATTATTGTTTTGCCAAATAGTCCTTAAACATAGTTTTTGTCTTCAAATAACTCCTATTTATTCAGCCACGAGTTTTAATTTTTCTCTCCCCTCAATGTGATTTTTCTTTTTCCCCACTAGGCATTCCATTTGAATTGGTAGGTGTGTTTGATAGAAAGGTGGAAAATGGGTGGCAAATAAAATGTTTGGCAGGGAAGTGATTTGCCTGGAATTTGTTTGAGAAGTAAAGGTGTTTGATTGGTATAATTTTTCAACTGACAAATTTTTCGTTTGGCTTTGTTTTTTATGCAAATTGTCAATTAAATGGATAAATTTTTTTACCATTGACTTTGAAATGTGTTCCAATTGCTATAAAAAAAAAAAAAAAAAAAAAAAAAAATTGGTCAACAAGCTGGAAAATATTTTTCCACCATTTTTATGGAAAAATATTTTCTAACTTTTGTGCATCAATAACTTGTACCTAGTAAATATTTTCCATAGCAAATGAACCTTATCAAACAGCCAAAAAGTAGGAACTAGGAAATTTTTTTCCTAGTTCCATGACAAATGAATCTATCAAACACACCCTTAAGGGCCGTTTGACTACTTTCTTGGGAAAATGGAAAACAATTTCAAATTCCACCTACTTAGCCTGTTTCACAGGCATTTCTTTCTTGGTAAAACCATTTGCCCCAACCCACTCACGCGCCCATTTGCCTACTTTTCTGAAAAGTCATTCCCACCAGTGGGAATTTGAAGTTCCAGACTTTTTTTTTTTTTTTTTTTTTTTTTTTTGCAATAAAAATAAATTTTATCTTCAATTATAAAAAAATAAATAAAAAATAAATAAATTCTTTTTATCTCTTTAATTAAAAATTTTCATATAAAACAAAGTCAAACGAACATAAAAAATGTATGATTTTTTTTTTTTTTTTTTTTTTTTTTTTTACTTTTTGACAATTCAAACAAATTTTAATACAAATTGCAAAAAAATTATCTCAAAAAATAAGGAGTTGTTCTTTTCGTGTTTCAGTTTTGTGTTTTGAGTTTTGAATTCATTTTGCGTTTTGTGTTTTGGGTGTTCATTTTGAGATTGTTGAAAACTCGTTCTTTTTGTCGTTTTGAAAAAATATTTTCCAATCCGTGTTTTTTGAGTTTTGTCAGATTTGTGAAGAAAACAGCAAAAAAGTAAAAAAAATTATTTTCTATTTTCTTCACAAAATTTTCAGTCGTTTTCAAAAACTGTTTTCGAAAATGGGAAAGAGAACGCGTTTTCCATGTTTTGAAAAATCGAAAACAGAAAACGGCCAGAAAACAGCAAAGAGAACGCCTCCTAATAATTTGCCTGAAAATCAAAGTCAAACGGATTAAGTGGAAAATTATATCAATCAAACACCATTAATTACATTTCCCTCTAAAACCTGCAATTCGTTTTCTTTACACCCAAATTTTATTCTTCCTATCAAATGGACCCTAACTGTTATAACTGTTTAATCATTTAAAACCCATAGTGGGAAGTAAAAAAAAAACAAAAACAAAAACTGTCATTTAAATGGAAGTAACCTGCACGTCACTTATTCCACCATTTCAAGTATTAATACCCACTAACTAAAACCATTATGGTAATTATAAGGAAACACTCTCCATTTCAATTGAAAACTTAACCAGCACGTTAATCATGAATCCACCATTTATATGCCTAAATAATATTTCTACTTACATTTTTGGTTATTGCTAATTACCTTTGCATTTTGTGTTTGATAAGCAACTACATTCTACAATCCCCGAAGCCATATTTCTCTCCCAAACTAAAATTCTTTTACATAAAATCATTTAGCCTTCCCCATAGATTCAAGGCACCTTGAATTGAAAATTTTATGGAGGAAAGGCTAAGAGTACACTGCATTTTACTACATATTGAACGTCAAAAGATATTCAAACTCTAAATATTTAAGGTAGTGATGTTTTCAACAATTTTGTAAGTTGAATAAAAATGATTTTTTTTTCAATTTGCATTAAAGTATTATTGTATTACTCATGAGAGCATGGAAGCACCTTTTGGTGGTTCCAATATGAGATGAAGAGATGAATTTTAATTCATAAAACAAAGGGGTTGTTAAACCTAAGAGTAAATGGACTGTCTGATCACTGGTTCGTTTTGAAATTGACGGTGACACAAATAACAAAATATTGTAATTTTAGAAAACATATTTTTTTTATCTATCTACTTAAGTGTTTCCTACTGATTATTACTTGTGATACTCATTCCTCCAAAATTTACAGGTTAGTTGAGAGCATGGCGGTGGCTTGGCATGGTGGCAAGTACTTGGCGATTTGATGTACTCTTTATATTTTAAGAATATTTTCAGTCATGTAAACCTCTTATGAACACATAGATGACACTTTCAAAATGTTAAACTTTCTGTTTCGCCTAGCTTTACATACATTGCATGTCAACTACTAGTTAGGAATTTTGGATTGATTATGCATGAAGTTTAAATATTGCTGGAATGAATTTTTAGATTCTATCTTCCTATTTAAAAATGACATAACTTAGACTACAGTGCATGTTTTAGAGTGAAATCAGTGGGGACTGAAAGTTCTATGAGTCTTCTAATAGTGATTTTTGGAATTACCTTAAAATAGTATCTAGAGAAAAAGTTACGCCCATTTTAGTAAACTACATTGGGTCAATTTCGGATTTTCTGTCCAGCATAGTTGAGCAATACTTATGTGCTTCAAACATTATCGTCAAGACCCCAAATTTTTATATGTGGTATATTTATGAAGGTGATATTTTCTGTTAAAATTTCATAATTTTTAGTGGTCATTTGTTAGCCAAACATATTTTCTTCCGCCGGTATTTGTCGAAATTCCTCCAAATGTTTTCCAAAATAAAATTACACCAAAATTGTCAAAGTCTATATGAAAAAAAAAAAAAAAAAAAAAAATCTCCCATTACATTTTTTTTATATGTTTCAAATTCCAAAACTTTTCTAATTTAAAATTTATTTCAGTTAACATTTAAGAGCTAAAACAAAGAAGATGAAATTTTCTTTTAACGCATTGAGTTCCAAGAATTTGGGGCGTTACAACTTGATATCAAAGTATGATTTATTTTCTGTAGACTTGCATTACGAATCATATCTGAGGTGTTTTGTCACATATAAAGTTGAGAAAAAAGAAGAAAAAAATTAATGAGGATCTTGAGCACCGTGCCTGTCATAGCCGCGCTATGTCGATTTTGAGGTAAAGTAGTATTATAAATATGCTTGTATCTATGTGAAGATTATGAGAAAGTTTATTCTAGATACAACATTTTAAATGTAAGTATGATTATTAGTAAATGTTGGAGTTTGAATACTTTTGTAGATGATCATTATTGTACAAGTATTTTGAGAACATGATCAAATTAAATGTTTATTTTAATCCTTGAGAATTAACTAAAACTTATTAGATATCCACTTTCAGGTCATTTACTCCAAAATCTTGATTTTCTTCATCTCAATGTCCTTTTCAAATCCAACACAAATTCCTACTCCCAATGGGCATTTAAAAGAACTTCAATTGGAATTCGCCAAGTAAACTTGAATAGAATTTCACAATAGCATTCCAAATAGAATTGTTCTCAATGTGCACTTTTTTTAGAACTCTCAATTATCTTCAACAAAGAATTCAGATCACATCCAAATTCTAAACAAAATTTCAAAAAAATAAAAAAATTCTTCTATTGGAAACAAATTCTACTGCAAGGAATAAACTTTAACTCTTCAATGAAAAATATAAATGAACTTCTCATCAACAATTCTAATTGAAAATATTCACCACGTCTACTACCCAAACTAGGGGTAAAAGTGATCTAATTATAACCAAATAAGGCTGAAACAATCACTATAATAAAATCACAACTAAATGCATCAAAAGAATGATCTTGGTTAGAATCAACATCTTTAACCGCATCCAAATCATCAACATAATTAGCAGAATTATACCTATATAAAATCTTATGGCAAAAAATAGATCTATTTCTAGCAATTGAATACAATTACACTGTTGATAATGGTGACATGATGGATTTACTCATATCTTCAAAATTCAACTGAGATGCATTCTTAAAAGATACCCCAAATTAGACTCCAATTGTATAGAAGTCAACTCGAAGATTCTATATCACATTGCAAAATATATAAATGGGATTTTCTATACCCATTAGCAAAACATGGACTCCTTCAATATCTTTCAGGACTCAATCTCCAATAGTATATGTGTACTATTTTGAATCAAGAGTACTTAGGATATAAGATTTCTCTTCAGATCTGAAATGTATCTCAATGCATCAAGTGTTCTAATCGTCCCATTAAACATATTTACTCTGACCTGACCAATACTAGCTATCCGATAAGGTATATTATTATCGGTTATCACAACACCTTTTGTAACTTCTTCATATGTTGAAAACAATTCCCGATTGGTGACATATGAAAAGCGCAAGTTGTATACAAAATCAAAGTCTCATCAGGTTTGGAGTTGTAGTCAGACATAAATAGAAGCTCTCAATCACTGTTAGATTTTTTTTGCAATACTTGTTTCTCATGAAGTTTCTGATTGTCGATTTATAGTTGACTTTGATTTATTCTGTAACTTATAACAATCATTTACCATATGCCTTTTTTCTTGCAATAATTACAAAATTTGAAGTTAGATTTTGACTTGTCCCTTGAACGATCACTATAAACAAATGAAACCATCTCCATGATCCCCAGATGCTACAAGATGGTTCATTTTCTCATTTGAATATAGAGCATCATATACTTCTTCGATGGTGAGAGTATCACGACTATATAGTATCGTGTCTCTAAAAGGCATGTATAAGGCGGGCAATGTACACAACAAAATTAATCTCAAGTCTTCTTTATTATATTTGACCTCCAAGATCTCCAATGTAATTCTGACGGACATTGACATTGACAACGGCCCTGAACAAGGACCAAACCCTGGACAATGGGAGGACGATTTCTTTAGAAGCAGTTAGGTGATCCTTAAAATATGTACCTTCTGTCATACGATGAGAATATAGACGTTAATTCAGATGCAATTTGGTTGTAAGACTCTTCGTCATGCATAATTACTTCAATTTTAACCATAATGTAGTGGTTGACTTCTCCTTTAAAATGTCATGAATAATATTTTATTTGAAAGATGAAGATGTATTTGAGATAGGGTCTTTTGATCACTTCATTGTTTTCTCATCTATAGTCCAAGTTGTGAGCATCTTGTCAAATTTCAACAAAGCCTCATCCAAATCCATCTGAGCGAGTATTGCTTGAATCTTTACCTATCACAAAGCGAATTTTGTATTGCGATCTAGTAGCATAATATCATACTTCATTGTTGCCATCACAAAAAAACTTCGATCTTCCCAAGAATTTCAATACCAAAAAATCTGATACCGGTTTGTTGTGAAGCGAAGATGATATCGAATTAATTCAATACCACTTCGTTGGAGAAAATAAAAAATTAAACCACAATATCAAGTGATTTATCACAAGAACAATGTAATTTTGTAGAGAATGAATATTTTATTATAATATTGAGGAAGAATACATAATTTGTGCACAATGTTTCTAACGTCCTACTAAATCATAATAAATATCCAACTATATATAGGGATCAAATAGGGAACATCCAAACCTTCATTGTAGAGTCGTAGTTGAAGTAGAATACAAGAAATGGAGTAGAAGAATAACAATCGCGCAAGAGGCGAAATAGACAAGTGGCGCCGGACACCACAAGCTAGGCGCCGTAGCGTCGATAAAAAATCACCTTGGCGTCGATCGCCCATTTTCAGATCCTTTACTCCCAAATCTTGATTTTCTTCAACATAATGTCCAATTTTTCGTTGGGGATTTCCTGGAAAAAAAAATCATCTCATATTCCTCTAATTCCTTGTAAAAGATATTCAGCTCGTTATAATAGAAGTTAAATAGGGTACTTATGTCAACATAAATTCCTACTCCCAATGAGCTTCTAAATAGAATTTCAATTAGAATTCATCAAGTAAACTTGAATAGATTTCACAATAACATTCCAAATAGAATTCTTTTTAATGTACATTTTAATTAGAACTTACAATTATCTTCAACAGAGAATTCGGGTTACACCCTAATTCTAACAAATATCAACTACTTATTAGTCTTAATGATCAAACCCTGCTTGATTAATTTTATTTTTATTTTTTTTTTGTAAATTTTGACACACATTTGATTAGCATTCATCAAAATATAATAGAAATTGATTGTTAACAAAACCAAACAACAGCGCATTAAAATGTGTGTTTAAAAATAAAGTTTTTATCATTTATGAATTATGAAGCTGATATATAACAAACACGGGTTAATTATATGAATGGTTACTGAATTTTGCCATATGTTACTACTTAATAATTGAAATTAAAAATATAACTTAATGGTCACTAAATTTCATCAAGTGTTACTACTTCATAACTGAACGAAAAAATGTATCTCAATGGTTACTGAACTATGCACCGTGTTATCCATCCATTACTCAAATTGAAAAATCTGTTAAGTTCAACAAACGACGTTGATTTGAGTGATGAATGAGTAACATAGTGTATAGATCCACTCTTTCGAGAGAAGTAGGGGTAATTATTCTTATTAATCAATCAAAACAACTCTGAAAGGAAGTGTTGGAAAGAAGATATTATTAGGAATGTCTTTTTGGGTTTTTAAGCTGACAGGATTTTGAGTATCAATGATGTCCACCGGCCCTTGTGTTAAAGTAAGATTGAGTTTCGCTTGGAAACCGGCAAGTTTCTAGTTTCCACATTGAGATACATTTTTTATTTCTAACACTTCGCAAAATTTAGTGACCATTTAGATACATTTTTAAGTTTGATTATTAAGTAGTAATATTCCCCCCCCCCCCCCCCCCCCCCCCTCAAATCGACATTTGTGAAAGAAGAAACTAAAGAAAATGAAGAAAAAAAAGTTGAAAAATCAAATCGACCTCAATTACATTGACACTATTTAAACATTTTTGTACTTTTATTTAATTTTTCTCTGTCAATTTCTTTCAATGTTCCTACTGGTTCTCTTTCAATATGTTTATGCGAATTTCAAGGTACGATGAACTGATTCCAATTGATCTAAAAATCAAATGTACTTTTCATCGTGATGGGTGAACATCAACAAAAATTCTATTTTTATTCGATTTATAGGTCTCTGATTTTCCGTTTCCTCCTTTTTCCTTTTCATTGGTTGATTTGAGGAACTTAATAATTGAATTTAAAAATATATCTAGTACGTAGCCACTGAATTATATCAAGTGTTACTACTTAATAACTGAACTTAAAAATTTATCTTATTAGTCACTAATTTTTGCTCAGTGTTACTACCTCATAACTGTATTTAAAAATGTATCTCAATGATCACTGAACAATGATCATTAAAACTGTGCACAATGTTACACATCCATCACTCTAGTCGACACCGTTTGTTCAATTTAAATTTTTTTTTTTCCATTTGAGTGATGAATGGGTAACACGGTGAATAGTTCAGTGACTATTGAGATATATTTTTAAGTTCAGTTATGAAATAGTAACACATGACAACGTTTAGTGACTATTGAGTTATATTTTTAAATTTAATTATTAAGTAGTAACATATGACAAAATTCAGTAACCATTCATATAATTAACCATGACAAATACTATAGTGGACAAAAAAGTGTATATTTAAAACTATAGTCGAAGGCGGCAGAATTTCTTGTATACGGTGGGGTTATTTTCTTTTACAAGCCAATTGCCACTTAATTCATTTCTGACCGCAAAACAAAAAATTAAAGAACTGTTATTAAGGGTCTCTTTGATTGCAAGATGAAATTTGGGTGGTAAGAAAACGAATTACAGGGAATTGAATTGCCTAAAAATTGTTTTACCGAAAATTGTCAATTAATTGTGTTTGATTGGTATATCATAATTTTTTTTACAAGTATTAAGTGAGTAATGGTTGTAGAGTTTATAAATTGTGTAGACAAAAAGTACATTTAACCAAATGTGATTAAAAAATTGCTATCCAAAATACGTCAACTTTATGGTAAATATTTGAACTCGAGATTGGAAAAGAAACGGCATGTGCAAGCATTAATTTAAGATGGCTATATTGCCTCCATAATTTTTTATTTTTTATTTTTTTTTATTTCACCACATAATCACAACTCCTAATATAAAGGATTTTTTTTTTCTCTTTTTTCTCACAAAAGCACCACAATAATTTAAATTAAATTGTTTAAACAATGTAAGAAACCTAAACCAAACTATTTTAAGTGATTTGAGATTTTTTTTTCAACCTTAATCAAACAATTTAGTTCAGTATTAAATCGCAATTTAGTCGTACATTTTTTCTTCTGATTCACTTTATCTTCACTAGCTCGATGATTATAAGATACTTTTTTATACTTTATTAATGACAAAAAATTATGTATATTAAACTGTAAATTTAAACACTGACAAAATCAAAGAAAAGTCTCAACTACGGGATTATGAAACTAGTATAATTAACATATTACTTGTATTTAGAAATTTACAATTGACCAAATTTCTCATTTTAAATTAAATTCCATACTTCTATTATATTTTAGAGGTTAAGATTGTAATTTATCAATCTAATTTCAGACAAAAATTATAATTTTAATATTTTGAAATGGTCTAGTTTAGTTTTAAATCATCGTTAAAATTTTGAAATTTAAATTAAACCGTCTTAGAATGGCTTGATTTATTTCAAAATCATTTTACCGATGGTAGGGATGGCAATCAGCTCGGTCCAAATCAAATAATCAATGATTCTAAAAAATGATTTCGATTTGATTATATGGTCTGATAGTTTATAGCCCTAATTTTAAGGACAATTCCATTTGTACCGAAAATCTCTCTCCCCCCCCCCCCCCCCCCCCCCCCCCCCCCCCCCCCCCCCCCCCCCCCCCCCCCCCCCCCCCCCTTATAACAATGTATGCGGGCTCGCATGAATATAAAAATTCTCAAATGTGGTCTCCACCCCCTATTTTGAATACTAAGTAAATGATTAGATAAAAAAAAATTATGTACATGTAGCATTGTTCTTAAAAAAAACTTACCTACCCCCACTTTTGAGTCCCCCCAAACGGCCCCATTCTAATTTTGACAAGAAAAAACTTTCCCACCGTAATGCCTCTCTCCCAACCCCACCAAAATACCCCAAATATAGTTCTAACAAGATTAAACTTCCCCAGTACCCCGACCCTATTCTAATCTGGAGGACAAATTTCCCCCACGCCATCCACCATGGTTTAAATTATTATAATTACCACGTTTTACATACATTAAAAACTAAATATAGAGAGTTACTAATGCACCATAACCTAGGAATGTAAACGAGTTGTGCTCGCTCGTGACCCCAAGTCCACTACACGAGTGTGGTTTCGTGCCTTTTTGTGCTGAGCTGACTTTTTTTTTTTTTTTTTTGCACCTAGGGGTGTAAGCGGTCCCATTTTATCGATTTTTGATAGATTTTCAAACCAAACCGTTTACACCGGTTTGAGAAAAACCAAAACATAAACCAAACCATTTAGAACGGTTTGAAAAAAACTTAAACCTAAACCTAACGATTTGGTCTAATTTTAAACCGTCGGTTTCAACGTATATTTTTTTTGCCTACTGTCCGATTTTACCGTCGATTTCGACGTATATTTTTTTGTCTGTCTACTTTTATGTCATTAATTTAGGAATGAACATTTTTTTTCAGAACCAGACTGGAACCATTTAGAACATGTCGATTCGGTTCCAGATCTTCTAAAAAATAATTTGATTTTGGAAAAAATTATTAAGAACCAACCGGTTCCGATCCAGTTCCCGATTCTAGTATGGGAGCCGCCGAAAATCGGACAGTTCTCATAGAATTTTTTAATTTTTTTTGGTAAAATATATTATTCAATCTTCAATCATTTTTAAAGGGTGTTTGAGAGTGTTTTTGGGGAAAGAATTGATTTTTGAATAGTGATATGATGGAAAATGTGTGGTTGAAAAAGAAGGAGAAATTATTGATGTGATGGAAAATATTATTTTATTGAAGAATGTGTGGTTGAAAATGAGAATTGATTTTGAGAATCTGTACAGAACAAGTCCTTATTAAAAAAAAAATAGAGTTTTTTCTTCATTTTAGACCCCAACGCTTTCATTCTTCTCTCTTCTTATAATTTTTTGATTAACTGAAGCTAAATTAGAATATTAGGTAAATCTATACCTAAATAAATTTATTTACAATATATAATTTTCTTTCTAAGATCCAAAATTTTTATTTTATTTTCACTTTGATTACATAGTTGTTGATATGATCAAAATTTTTCATCTAGATTTTTACAAATTATAATCGACAGAACTAGAAGTTGCAATAATTTTTTAAAGAATGTCCAATTCAGTGTAGGATTTTGATTTTGATTGAAATTTGTTTAATCATTGGAGTACTATGTAATTTATATAAGTTGATGATTGTTTGATGATAGTAATTTATATGGAATACAACGTGAGATTGCTTGATAAATTGTTTCAAACTTTCAGTTTAAGAGCCTATGGAAAATATGAGTCTCATTTAAAAATAAATAAAAAGTCCAACACAAAAGTCTTACAAGTTACAATTTAGAATTTTTTTTTTTAATTTTTATATTTTTTTTGCTGATTTGGTTTGGTTTTAAACCGCAATAAAATTTCTCAAACCAAAACCAAATCGTTTTCGGTTTGGTTCAAAATCATTTCGTTGACAGGTCCACGTAGCACCAAATCAACAGTTTTCAAAATACGATTTCGATTTGATTTTTCGATTTGACGATTTATGTTTACAGTCCTAACTGCACCACTGCCTTTGGAAGGTAAGCGCCTTTTTACAGCTGCCAAAAACCTTTAAATTAGTCAGATATGCAGCTGCCTTTAGGCAGTTGGCTTTTGGCCTTTTCAAAGGCAGCTTTTTTCTAAGCTACCTTTAACTGTAGCCGCCTTATTTCCAAGACAGGCCAAAATGGCCCGTGTTGGCGTGGCTGACGGGGATCGGCTCGGGCTCGAGTCAACACTTGAAAATGAGGCTTGGCTCGAGCCTCAACTCTATTCCAATGAGTCTCAAGTTGAGTTGGCTCGAGTGTTTCTTTGGCTGAGCCATGAGCCGCTCAAGTTGAATTAACATCCATAACATAATTACCATCAAGAAAAACAAGTATCATGATGAAGAAGAAAAAGTTTCCCATGTGAAAAAAAAAAAAGATTGTACAATTCATGGCCATAAGGAAAACAAGACAAGTTAATAATTGTTGTATAAATTAAAAATTGTGATGTAAACCACTCTTATTTAAATTCAGTAACTCTATTCAAATAAAATATAAGTTTAGTGATCAAGTAAGAACAAAATTAAATTTAATGACCCAATAAACTCAATATTGAAGTCAATGTTCAAAGCTCTTGGTCTAGTTTATTCATGATTTATTGGGACATACCTTACAATTTTGTGTTGCATTGCAACCTTAAAAATAATGTTCAAAAGAATTATATTATATAGATAATGCAGCTAAGTTGATCGAAATAGTGAAAACCTAGTACTCTTAGACCTTAGTAACGTTAAGGAATTATGAAAAATTTAAATTAAACTTCCTTTCCTTAAAAATGTTCTTTGCTAGAGAGAGTTGATTAAATTTTAAGATAAATTATACTGTGCGTCTTCAACCTTTTCATTATACAGCAAGTTCGTGTCCATTTAATTTTTATTCTTCTGCATTCCCAAACCTTTCATTCACGCAAATGTTACCTCCTGACGATTTCCATCCAGTTTTCTGTCAATGTCGCACAAAATGACAAGTCTACCATGTAACTTAAGTAAACTAAAAAAGAAGAAAAATAAAATAAAATAGGAAAATTGCAGATGGGGTGATCAAAAAGTGCAAATAGATACTGACAACCGCTGTAAAACGGGTATGAAATTATGTTTGTCTACTTCTATTGGTTTGGTGATCTTGCTTAACAAGGAGATGAATAAGATGTAGTAGATGTTGTACATGTATTTCTACATCTATATCAATTAATCTAACGTGATCAAATAGTGAAGTAATTGTACTGTAATGTAGAGACGTAAAAAACACATTTACTTAATAAAATTACGTAGAAATTCTAAATTAGAATTGTCTTTTAGTGCCATATTAGCCATTATGTCATTAACTTCAAAATCTCCACAATCGAGTAATTACAGCTTCACAAGTTCTAGATTCTTGAAAAAAAAAAAATTCCAGAATTGAAAAACATGGAGAGACCAGATCGAGTAAAAAAAATTGACAGTCAAATGGTTGGTGAATATAGTGAGTCAGTGACTAAATTGTGAAGTTAGTGTAGAGATGGGAAAAAAGTTAAAACTTCAATACCACAAAAAATGGAAATGGGGAAATTGTGGTGAGGGTCGCTGACCTTTTCAAGAAGTATAAATGAGTCCTCACTCGTTCTCAAATCTTAAGAGCGCGCCATCTTCAAGGTTTGCAAGTGAAGCGGGTTGAATAATTTTGGTCTAAATTGTCATTAGGCAGAAGATTTAACTTTTTTTTAATAAAAACTGTCTTTCGTTTTTTTAATTTGTGTCACTATATTCTATTCAAAAGTGTCACCAAATTATCTCACTTCTTCTTTGAACGAATTTTGAACATCAATTCAAGTATTATTGCCAAATTAGGAAAAGTTAAAGAGAATATCTAGTCCATCTAGACACTCTCTCTCAAACTCTCACCTTTTTGCATAAATTTCGAGTCATCTGTGCATGCTTGTCAAATTAGACAAAGTTGACGAGAGTATATAATTCTTTTAGATTCTATAATTTTCTTCTTCAACTTGCATAGATGACATTTTAATAAGGGCACTATAGGTAATCTGCATGATCGAATAAAAAGTATCTAAAAATTTTTAACATGAAAAGTACACTAGTCCTAAAAGTTTTCATTACCACAAAACCTAAAGTTCTCAACAAATCAAATGTTCAAGAGCCAAACTGTCGACCAATAGTTGTTGCCTACATGTCTCTCTTTCTCTCAATTTTGAATAAGCTCATGTTTGATTTAGCGAAAAAGTTGATAAAAATTTAAGTTAAAGTCGAAAAATAATTTTAACAGCACATTTTATTAACTCATAACTTTTATTTACTTTTTACCCACATATTTTATCAAAATCTACTAAACATATGATTTTTAACCAACCAAATGTGGGCTAAGAGATTTGGGTAGAAAGGGAGTCTTTGCAAGTTACCTTTTGCATTGGAATTTATTTTATTTTACTTTCTTTGCCATGGTCACTAAATAAAATCGACATCTTCGTATTTAGTGAAGAGCTGGAGTTATCATAATATTTTCAAACTGACTTACTGGTGAAATCTCCAAATCTCCCAACGGATCAAATCTTCTCATTTTCACTCAGGAACAACCGAAAGGATTTGTTATAATTCGGACAGGATCTGAAATTACTTTATTTAAAGCGGAACAACTCTAATACCAGTTTGTTGTGAAAAGCAGATGATATTGATTAATCCAATACCAAATTGTTGGAGAAAATAAGAGATTAAGCCACAATATGAAGTAATTGATCACAAGAACACAATAATAAAATAATTTGCAAAGAATGGAGATTTTATTATAATATGGAGTAAGAATACAAACATTATATATTTATAATTTGTCTAACTTTTTAATGAGGTTTAACAACCCAACTAAAGTGTTGAGAAGAGCCAAATATATATAGAGAACAATCCAAGCCATAGAAGTAGAGTTGTAGATGAAATAAAATGTCCAAAAGTTTCCTTATCTATCTCTTTAAATCCAACACAAATTTCAACTCCCAATAGGGCTTCCAAATAGAACTTCAACTTGAATTTGTCAAATAGATTTCAAATAAGATCCCAAAAGCATTTCAAATAGAATTCCTCTTAATATACACTTTTATTAGAACTTTCAATTATTTTCAACAAAGAATTCCAGTCACACCCAAATTCTAATAGAAATTAAAAATGATTTTTCATCAAGTAATGTTCTTGGTGAAGGTGGATTTGGGCCGGTGCACAAGGTAGTGGAAGGTTTGGACTGTTTTTTCTTTTTCCGTTTTTCACTATTTTTTAGTGGTGTCAAGATGGGCGGGCCGCGCCAGGCCCGCTCGTAGGCAAATCGGCCCGCGACCCGAGCGGGCCGATTCACGGGCCGAAATTTTTATTCAGCGATCCGGGCCGGGCTTGGGAAATCGGCCCGCGGTTAACGCGGGCCTATATTTTTTTTTTAAAAATTTTTTTTTACCAATAATCTTTGGGAAAAAAAAAAAAATGTTTGCGGTCCGAGCCGGGCCGCTTGGTTTTCTTGGCGGTCCGGACCGACCCGTAAGCCCGGATGATGCGAGCTTTTTTCGTTCAAGGGCCGATTCGAGTTGAAGGGTTCGCGGTCCGAGCCGGGCCGGCCCGCCCATTTTGCCACCACTACTATTTTCCAATCACTACACAAGTCGTGTTTTTGAAAAATTCGAGGTCATTTGACAACGATGAATGACATGTACTGCTTTGAAGTTGTTCTTTTAGGATTAATGACAATAGAAAAACTCGTTATAGATAGAACCATCTGAGGTAGAGAGCATAATCTGGTCAAATGGGCTAGGCCAATTTCAAAGGATCCTAATAAGGTTGACAATATATTAATGGATCCAAGACTGGAAATTCAACACATTCCTTCACAATTTTCAATTTATTTATACAAGAAAAACGTAGAAAATTCCTCCAGACAAACCCTGATCTTTATCTCATTTACATAACTTATTTCAGTTAAATAATTTATGCTAGATCAGAGCTGAGGGTTGTCTGGTTGATACTTATATGGGGAAGATGGAGTTTGGTAGATACTTAATTCATGGACTGGAAAGCTAAAATTAAGCAAAACTTTGATGCAGCAAATTACTATGATTCTTTTCCAGCTCATTATGTGGTTTACATGCCAAGAAAGATGTGAAATGGCGAAGAAAAATATTAAACCTTAAGAGGATAGCAGGTTGCTATTTTCTGGTCTGGTCCCGGTCCGAAGAATTAACACAAAGCCTCGGGGAGAGAGTCTTTCGCGGGAAGTGGTATCTCAACTACAACTGGAGAAGCTGGAGATTTTTTTATGTCTTCCTCTCTTACGGGCTACGGCATAATTATGATGACTTAAAGATGTAAAATGTGACTGATTACAAACAAGAAAAACGTGACGAAGAACATATAGAAGAATAAAGATTTTAATACAATGCTACCTTAGAACAAATCATAAAGTAAAATTTGCACCAGAATGTATTGTATACAATTACATTAACAATGTGCAATAACAGATCGCATATCTCACATAAAATAATTTACTCTGACTCTTTTAACCAGCTGAACTTGCTGGGGATCAGATCTTGGATTCGCCTCAGTCTCCGAGTAAGTATTCTCCTTGTTGTCTTCAGAGTCAAGTGTCGATTCTGGGCTCGACCTCTTCGCACTTGCACTTGCTTTCTTGACGGAAATCATATGATTGTTTATCTTTTCATGGTTTTTCTTCATAATTCTTGTGAATTTTATCTTTGACATTTCGCGGTCCTTATTAAGCTTCATGTACTTAATTATTCAGACGCGAACTTCATGGTGACTAGGTAATCTTCAATGTAGGTCGATTCGTTCTGATTTCTTTACAGTTCCTCTGCCATTTGATCCATGGCCTCCATATTTGATTTCAAAGAAGAATGATACTTCATGTCAAATTCATACATTTCATCCTCACAATCGAACAGGACTTGTTTACATTCAGTTATCTGCTGCAGTACAGCATCCAGTAAAAACCTGGGAAACTCAATATCCAATTCCAGATGATCCTTGAATATAACAGAAACCTTCTCACGAACCCGATCAATGTCCTTGTATTTCCGAAAACAATTGACAGCATTAAGAAACGATTTAAACTTGTAATCGTCCTGCAAAGTTTCCGCAACCCAATTCACAAATTCAACACAGGATTTTGTTTTTTTCCCTTCCAACCTAATCGGATGAATTTCTTGACGTTGTTGGAGCAGAAGCAGCAGCAGTCTTTTTGTCCCTCTGTAAAATCTTTGGCACAAAATTGAGGAATTGTGAAATCAAATCCGGGTGATCGCTTAACAGTTTCTTCACCTGTGAAATTACACTTTTCTGGTTCTGTAAATTCTCTTCTGAACCCTTCACAAAGATAACGGAACTCTCGATTAATGATATCTTGATCGTGAAACCGTTGCTTCACAATATCAACGAACGACAGGGCATTGTCGAAACTGGGTTTAAACTCCATAATTTCTTAATAAAGGAATAGCAATGGCATGAACAGCAAAAATAATTTGTAATCTGAATTAGCCATATTCAGACATATATAGAAATTTATGAAGCCGAGTTCTAATTGAACAAGGCTAAATCAGAATGTGATTAAGATTCTCTGATTATCTTACTTCAACAGGGTTTCCTTAATTGCTCCTGGATTACATTTTCAAACTTATATAGGAATTTATGAAAAGTAACTTCTTAAAATTAAAAGTTGCTTTTAACTTTTTAAAAATCATACCAAACGATTCCTAATTGGTACAATTCAATTTTATAGTTAAATAAATAGGCACTACATATGTTCTTACAAACAAAATTTATGTTGCAACAATGTGCCAATGAAATGGAAATGGGAAGCATGACCATTTGAGGTCGCCCAATTTAAATTCAACTATAGACTTCTATTTTCTTGTAAATGTTACAGAAATATTGCTAACTTCTAAATAATAGATTACGGTTTTAAAATTTACTGTTTCGATTTTCGAAAAAATTTCTTCCCTAATCATCGGTATCTTTGATGCTTTATTTTATTCTATTCAAAACTTGTTAATAAAAGAGTGATGCTTACACTCTTATTGGAACACTCCATACAGAGAATATTAAATCGAATTATGGACCCCACACATTAAAAATAAAGTAGAGTGTCAAATTCCATGTAAAAAAGAATGTATTTGGAATGTCAGAATTCGCCACTTGTAACTAGTAAACAAACAATGAACAATTAATTTTCTTCTTTCAAAACTTGTTTATATCCATAAGTCGTTGTCTTAAGCTATTAATTATGCTTTGCTCATCCGAGTCATTACATCTAAATTTGTTGTTACGGTCACTATATATATCTGGCTCAACATTTAGATTGGACAGTAATAATAATTTCTTATGTCATTTTGATCATTCAACCTAATTTTTCCAAGTCTCGTGGTTCTTGGAAATTCTTTTGAGTTCCTTTAGAAAGAGCCACGTACATTCATCTAAAATATATCTTCAAACAACCCTTCATGTGCAAGTCGCACATTGCTTCGTCAAAGGTAAATTAAGTGCACAACTTGCATAAATGATCGATGAATCAAGGTTCCCTACCTAACTCTAATACCACGATAACCATCTCATCTAAAATTTTAAGTTACTAAATAATATGTATTTATTTAAAATGTTTATCCTAAAAAGCAATAAAGATCATCTCTATTTTATTCATCTTTAACTTTCGTAATAAGATTATGAATACTTTTTGAATGTATTGGATTGGACAACAAGAAAATTATTTTCAATATGTGCTTGCCGACTGTTGTTCCCTGCTGTTCACTTTTCATGAATTGTCTACTGAATTTGTGTCTAGTCATATGAATCCCACGGCATTTTCAGGGGTGGAGTTAGAATGGGGTTCAGTGGGGGTAAAGACTTGACAACATATAAATTTTGAAAATAAGCCAATAACAAAATAATATTAAAAATGTCACAACAATTTACCATTGTTCCCAACAGGTTTTCACACTTCGGAAACCAGACATAATGACATCATCATCTATTTTTTGGAATACATCATTTTCAATATATACAACTAAGTTCTCATTCATCCATTGATCTCCATTTTTATTGCGCAGTCGATTTTTCACAATGTTAGTTGCAGTCACGACTCTTTCCACTGTAGGAGTAGCAATGGGAAGAATTAATGCCAAATTCACAAGCTTGTAAACTAATGGATACACTTCATTTTTCTTAGTTGCATTCAACTTCTTTGAAAGATTACTCAAGCCCCGTAATTCTTCGAACTCTTTGCTAGAGCACATATCAGTGATATAAGTTTCAAGTTGATCATCGAGTTTCATACACTCTATTGTTGAAAAATCGTTTGGATAATACTGAGCAAGGCGAACTAACTTGTCCTTATCAAAAGCCGAGAATGAATCATTTGGGGATAAGCATGCAACACAAAGAAGTAGCTCATTATTTACCTCAGTAAATCGATCATTTAACTCTTGAAGTTGCATATCAATGACATAATAGAATAAACCCTTGCGGAAGTAATGCAAATTTGTCATTTCTTCAGTATTCCGCCTTGGGCGACCTTTATGTATTAAGGTACCATCCATGTTCGGGACATCAATATTGTGCTCTTGACAAAAAGAACATACTTGTTCCAGAAGAGAATCCCACCCATTCTCCCTCATCACTTGGAGTTGTTGTTGACATACTTTCACTAAGCTTATAGGCATTTACAATATCTTCATCTTTCCTTTGTAATGCCTTCGACAATTCATTGAAAATTCCTAAAATACTTCTCATGAGATGCAGACTAAATGCAAAGTTAAATGATTGCATCCAATCTAATAAATATTTTGCCCAAAATCTCTGATCAGAACATGATTCAACATCAACAATCATTTCAAGGACATCAAGTATAGGGGAGAACATGTTAATCAAAGTGGTCAAAGTACCATAGTGTGAACCCCAGTGTGCATCATCAGGAGAATTAACAGTACTATGTTGATTGAGACTGTATCCACTTGAAATCTCACTGTTCTTGAGTGCATTTGAAATTATGGCTGCTTGTTTCTCTCTAAGAAGATCACAACGGTTAGACAATACTCCGACAATATTCACCATCCTAGAAACCAAGCTGAATAGTGATCCAGTCTCCCTGTGATTCTTTGCGACATATACAAGAGCTTGTTCAAGTCGGTAAGCAAAGCAATGAATGTAAAAAGCACACGAATTCTCTTTCAAAATAAGTTCTTTGAGACCATTAAACTCACCTTGAATATCGCTAGCCACATCATAACCTTGTCCTCTCAATCTAGAAATACTCAACCCGTATCTAGAGAATAATTTATCTATAGCAGCCTTAAGTGAGAGAGATGTGGCACTAGAAACATGTTCAATACCCATAAAACGTTCAACTACATCTCCAGTGTTGTTCACATAACGCAGCACAATAGACATTTGCTCCTCATGTGAGACATCAAGAAACTTATCAAGTAGAATTGAGAATAAGGCATCACCAACATCTTCAATAATAACACTCAGCGTTTCAACAGCAGCAACACTTGCTATATCATTTTGAATATCACGTGATATTAAAACGAGATTCTCTGGAGCATTTTTCATAATAGCCTTAATCTCAGCATCTAGGTTGGCCAGCCACCGCAAAAGTTGAATAAAGTCACGTTGATCTTCTGAAACTGCAAATTCAACATCATTGAATACAAGTCCTAGTCGTGTGAGAAGCCGAACACAATCAATTGATACACTCAAAAGAGTCTGAGAACCGGCTTGCACGCGCGCTCCTCTAATTATATCTTTTCTTGATTTCTCTACATCATCATTTTCTTCAACAGAGAATGGAGATATTCGTTTAAAATATCTCTCCATAGCTTCCTATATGTCAAAAAGAGTAAATTCACTTCAACTAAAACGTCCATAATAAAAAACAATTAATAATTTATATGATTAACAGAACTCGAATTAAACATGCCAGTATTAATCAGCTCAATTAAACATACTCACATCAAATTATCCATAAACGCAGTGAACCCAATAAACTCTGTTCAAAAGAACCCACATTATATATGCCACTAAATTAACTTCTATTTCCTTCACTTAGTATATTGTTTTATAGAGCAGAGTAACCCACAAGCAGGAAAAATGAATTCTTGAACCCTACACGAGCAATTCCAAATACATTCACACAATTGAACTATAATGTTAATTCCCATAAAGATGTTAAAGAAAAGAGAATCAACAGAAAAAAAAAATGCCCAGAAGGACCCTGATTGCTAGAAATCTTGACTACCGACCAACACGTGCACGTTAGGCATTTAGTCAGTGTTCTAATTTAGGGTTAACTCATAAAATTGTGGATTGAAGTTGTTAAAGGAGAAAAGGGAACTTACAGATTAAAGAGCTGAGAGAGTCCGACGCGATGCTATTTTGTTATCGGCTGTACAATTTAGGGCTTTAGCAGGAAGAGAGAATGAAGAATGAGACCTCACAGGGAAAGCCTATTGTTTCATTTTAGTAAAGATATTTGTGACTTTGGACCCCAACTTATTGACATAGTTGCAATTCATTCCCAACTTTTTCTTTCTTTCTTTCTTTCTTTTTTTTTTTTTTTGACGTTTTATCTTTATTTTTAATTAAAATAAAAGGGGACACGGAAAAAATTAGGGGAAAAAATGTTTCCCTATCCCGCATTTCCATCCCAACACTTATTATTTATACATTTTTTAAATTGATTATAAAAAAAATTTAAAAATTATACTTAGGAACAAATATATAACTAAAAGGACGAGAAATGAAAATACGTTAATTACTATCCTAGATAAAAATTTATTGTCGAATGGGGACATAGAGGGATTCCCCAACCTCATTACTGGTCCAATGTACTTGCACTTCTAGTGCTTGTACAGTTCCTAAAATCATTTCAAATGAACATAGATATAGTGTAACAGTTTATTCAATAAAAAAAAAAAAAAATCTTGAGAAGAGTAGTAGAAGTATCATGATTCAATTGAAAATTTTGACCCAATCAACCTTTTTAAACCCTGGATGTATAATATATACGTTTGAACATAAACGAACCACTAAACAAAATTCATAGGCTAAAATTGTTATGCTTAGCAATTTTATGACCTAACTAATGAATTGATTTTGAACCGAATAATATTCCAAAATATCACAACAAAATAGGGAAACTCCCTCGTTCAAAAGAGATTGATTTGGCTCTAGCTGGTAGGACATCGAGTTCAAGCTTATTCTTGGTCCCCATTTTTCAAAAAAAAAAAAAAAAAAAAAAATCATATTTTCAAAACTCATTTTCAACCTCACATTTTCTTATAAAATAATTTTACACATAAATCCAAAAAAAAAAAAAAAAAAAATCTTTACTTTTCAACCACACATTCTTCAACAAAACACTATTCTAAAATGCATTTTTGCCAAAACAAAGGGGGGCTCAACAAGGGCTAAATTTGAATTGCAACAATGAAAATGGAAAAGACATAAAAATAACATGGAAAATAAAGGTACACCACAAGAAGCATTGTAGGATGTATTTTCGATTCTAGATGGTTCAGGGACTAAGTTATAGCAAGTAGAAATTGCCAAGGATTAACTCTTGCAGAAAATAGAAAACACATGGACCAATTTGATGCTACCAGAGAGAATATGGGCAGATTTATGAAGGAAATTGAAATTTAGGGTCTATAATGCATAATATTTAAAATTCAGTGATCAATTGGAATCAAACAAAACGTTTGTGGTTCAGTTTGTAACTTAAGATAGTTTAGGGACAAATTGAAATAATTCCAAAAACTTGGAGACCAAGATTAAAATACATAATTTTCAAGGAATAATTTGCAACGCCTAGAAGCTTTTGGGTCAGACACACATAATACAAAAAGCAAGATCGAGAGGGAGATTATTGATAAGTTATGTGCTCGTTGAGGTCCAATCAGCCTAGAATAATGCAATTTGTACACTCCAAAGTGTGCATTATGGTTGACACTTGATTAGTCGTAAAAAAGTATTGAGAGAAAAATATTTTTAAAAAAAACTGTCAAACTTTGATGTACACCAAGCATGATTTATATATGTGAAAATTACATCAGACCCTATGTTTAAAGATCATTATTCTAAAGACAGGATGAAAGTTTTATTATTCACAAATCAGATATTTTATATTTAAATATTAAATATTAAATATACAATTTTCATCACAAACTCTAATTAAGTTCCATACCCACCGTTCTCAATCTACTTCTCATCTCTTTCCTTTCCACCCCACATCATTTCCCCAATCCCGTTCTCTCTATACTTCTTATCTATCTTGTCTCCACCTTCACTGCGCGACACCACCGTCATACCCACCGAAGCTTAGCCGCACCGTGCAGAAGCTGTAAAGAGAGCCTCTCGCGTTGCGAAGTGATGATGGCATGGTGAGTTCGTCGCCGTTGCGCGCAACAATGAATATAGGAAAAAAATGGTGTAAATATAGGAGTAAGTGGTGGGTCTAGTGTAGATTCATGTGGTGGCGAGATGAAGACTTGTGGTGGCTCTTGTTGTGATGCGAATATTGGGAAAAGAGGTGGCTCTAGCGTAGATTCATCTATTGGTGGAAGGAGAACTTGTGGTGGCTCTTGTGGTAGTGCGAATATTGTAATTCCACCGTTCCATTCTCTACTTTCTTTGTCATTGCACCACTGCAGCGATAACATCGGTAGCAATATAGTGGTTGATGGGTGGCAATGGTGGTGGTGGATCTAGTTATCTGGATCGAGGAGATAAACAAAGTTTGCAAACGGTAAAGTCGTGTTAGTGCCTGTAGTTTTGCCGGCAGCCGTCACAATGCTGCTACTGGGGTGAAGGGAGTGGGAATTAGGGTTTTGTGGATTTGGAGTGGGGGTCTCTAGTACAATTTGTGAAATTACAGCCCTTCTTGTAATATTAAATTAGGGTCAATTTGCAAATGATGGGAGGTGGTGGTGGTCGACGGTGTGACAGGGACTCGATTTGGCTGACGTAGACAAGACAATAGGTGGTGGTCTTGGGGTGATTTTTTCGATGGTTTGAAAATGGCACTAGTGGTTCTGGCGATAATGGTCACAAGTGTTGGTGGCGTTCACAAATTATTTGATAGACCATGAAAAATTAAATTAGTTAATCTATGACCAACAAAAATATATGACCAAAAAATAACGTCTGACCTAAAAAATTGTTAATTTGTGACCAATAATTTGATAATTTGTGACTATATAATAAGTTATGACTTCTAATATTTGTAATTTATGATCGATAAATAAATTGTGACTTATAAATTTTTGATTTGTGATCGATGTGACCTATGAAATTTTTGAATTGTGATTGTAAAATAATTTGTGATATATAAAAATTTTGATTTGTAATCGAAAAATAATATATGACTAACAAAATCGTTAATTTGTGATCAAATTGTATAGATATATGACCTTTTATATATTTAATTAAATAAAATATATATTTAATTAATTAAATCATAAATAAATTTTAATAAAAATTTGATTTTTGAATTTTGAAACCTTTTGTCTTAGTTTTAAAATAAGTGATACTTAACATTTTACTTATTAATTTTTGGGAAAAATTCATATTTAAGGTGTCAAGTTTCCTCCAATTCAAAAATCAGGTATAAAGTTTAAAAATTCAAAAATCAGGTATATATATAATTAATTAAATATTTCTATTAATTAAATATAATAAATTCACATTATTCGATAAATGGTCACAGATACATAATTAAGGTCACAATTTATTTATTGGTCACATTTTATCAAATTAATTAGTCACATATTATTTCGAAGTCACAATTCAAGAAATTTACAGGTCACAGATTATTTCAAGGTCACAAATTATCGATTACAGTTTATTTTGAGGTCACAGATTTAAAAATTAGTAAGTCACAAATCTTTTTCAGTCACATATTATCAAAATTTTAGGTCACATTTGAGTCTTTGGTCACGTATAATCAAATCCTTGGTCACAAACACTGTTCGTCACATCCCTTCACTGCAGTCGCCGCCACCTTCACCGCCACAAGCACCACGGCCACCACTATCACCACAACCAATACCACCGAACTCACTCCACCACCACCAAACTCACAGGCATCCAGCCATACCACCAACAGATCGACCACCTGCACCAACGATCCAGATCCCAGATGCACTAACACCTTACCACTACAGCCGCATCCCAGATCCACCAACACCTCACCAAATCCACCGCATCCCATATCCACCACTACCAACATCAACAACACTAACAGAACCGCCACCACTGCTACCAAGAACAACCTGCACCAACGACATAAAAAGCAGAGCCGCGGGCAGCGACCTTTACTGTGCTGCCATCTTTGGTAATGGATGGAGCGCCTATGTGAGAAGGGAATATGTGTGGCGGTGCACAAACCTACACAAATCGGAGAAGATTTCGATCGTCGCTTCGTTTACAGATCGTCGCCGCTGCTCTTCCGCTTGCAGCGGAGAAGATTTCAACCGCCGCTTCGTTTACAGATCGTCGTCGCTGCTCTTCCGATCTCTTCATTACAGCAACATCGCAGTGCTACTTACGTGGTGGCGACAAGTGCTCCAGCGGCAGCAGCGACGGACAGAGGAGGACATGAGAGGGAGAGGATGAAGACCGAGAGTGAGTGAGAAGAATTAAATGATAGGGAGAGAGAGAAGGGGCACGGGGAAGAAGGGGGGAGGCGGAGAAAATGAAATTAGGGTTTCTAAAATTTTTATATATTAATTATACTACCTGATATTTGCACAAAGAAACTTGGCCCCTGATTTTTGAATTGGGGTAAACATAACCCCTGACCCATGTAATTTTTCCTTAATTTTTCCCTTTATACATGAACCAAGCTACACATATAGGGCCACATGGGCCCTGTACATGTTAGGGGGCCAACTAGCCCCCTGTGATGGGCCTACAAGGCCCATTGTACTTGTATCATTTCCTTTATATACACTATATTGCGGGAAGAATTCACAACAAAGGCATTAAGTATGTACAATTTAATTTTCACGTTTAAAGTTTTAAGATGCAAAAATCAAGTTTTTATTTTTAATTAAAATTATTTTATTAATTAATTATAATAATGTCAAAATTATACAATTAATGATCACAAATACATAATTATAGGTCACAACTTATTTACTGGTCACATATTATCAAATTAACTGGTCACAAATTATTTCGAGATCACAAATAAAAATAAAATAAAATTTTAGGTCACAGATTATTTCGAGATCACAAAACAAAAATTTTATAAGTCACAGATTGTTTCATTGTCACAAATTAAAAAAATTATAGGTCACATTTTTTCTATCGGTCACAATTTTCAAATTTGTTGATCACGAATTTTTTTTGTCACAGATTAATTTTTTAGTCACAAGTTATCAAATTTTACGGTCACAGCCTGATCCCGATCTACCACCAATACTTGGTTACAAATCATCACCCTGTAACCACTGCCTACACCACACCACCACAACTACTAACAAAAAAATGACTACCACCGTCATCGCTGCACTGCACTGCACCACCATAACCACCAACAAACATCCCTACTCCACGTCATCCCACCCACAGCCATAGCCACCAACATTACCGTCACTGCCACCGCCACCTCCATCGCACCACCACCACACAACTGCTACATGCACCACAATTGTTGACTACCACCACCAGCAGTTCCACTACCAACAAGAATCATTCAAATTTGCAACACCAACAAAACACAATGGCCACCACCACTCCAACACCCAAAAAAAAATCACCACTACCACTACCACTTGCACCACCACCACCATCACCACTACCCCGCCACCGCACTACCACCAATCCATCATCACCACCACCATCGCACCACCACTACCAGAGACACCCTTATTACATCACGACAATCGATCAGCACTACTCACACTGCAAGCAGCATACCACCGTCACACCTTCCAAACCACACACCTCCACCACCTCCACAACACAGCTACTGCGCACAGCATCATACGATCACCACACACAACACCACAGTAGCACATCACTGCCACATTATACACCTGACATCTTCACCATCACTGCACCTCATACATCCACCACTGAACCACTTAAAAAAGGTAGAAAGTGAGAAGAGATTTGCATAGATAACGCTGTCCAGAGATCTGAAGACGATGACAGTGATAAGTGCAGCACAGTTACAATCACGATGTCGGGCGGTGCAAGTCGACAACGACGACGACGACGACGACGACGAAAATTGTGTGAGGCCAATATTTGGGGGTGGATAGGTGGATAGGTGGAGAGAGTGAGAGTGTGAAATTAGGGTTTGGAAAACCTGATTTGTGAATTTTGATACTACATCCCTGATTTTTGAATTGTAGTCTTTAAAGTCCTATTATTATGTAATTTCCACATATATAAAGGAGGGAATTTAGGATAATTCTATTAGAAGATTTGGACCGTTTGTAAATTGGGGTAAGAATAAATTGGAGCAAGTATTACTGAATCATGTAATAAAAGCTAAGAAAGCAAGATGCTTGCAAATTCTAGATGTTGTGCAGGACTTTGTCAAAAATGTTATTGAAGAGTCTACTAAAAAGTTAGAAAGCCAATATACACATGGAATTGATCTCCTACCCTAGTAGAAAGCGATATAAAGTTTTAATCTCTCATTGAGAACATAAAATCAATCATAATTAAGGTTCTCTTGTCATATCAGCAGCGAGAAGTTCTTATCCTACTCACTGAAAGTAGAAAAATTAAGCTTCAAACACACATAAATCATAAAATCAAGCTTGATACACACATAAATAAGAGGTTAGCTTGATCAACAAAGCTAGAAGAAATCAGGTTAAGAATAAAGAGTTTTTGTTTCAACTTCCAAATACACTTTTAAGGTAATTGGAAAAGTTATTATGTGAATTTATGATATTGTCAGAGAAAATTATTCCTAGTATTGATCCTGCAAATAATATTATCGGTAATAAAGAGGTTAGAGTGAAAACACCACATTTCTAACTCAGCGTTTGGATTCATTTGTAAAGATTATGACGAGACTACGAGCTTTCAGAACTTGTAAATTTATGAGGTCTCCTTCAACTCGCGAGATCTGAAACCCGGAGACATTAACCTTGAAATATGATAACGAGAAATGTGATTAGAACACGTGAAGCTTGCTTGGTAGAAACTAAAATCCAATTTTTAATTAAAGATAAAGTAAACAATTAATTTTAACCATATATTTTATAAAATCTATTCAATCATACATTTTATAAACTTTTATAAAAATCAACTAAAAATCTAATTTTAATCCCTATCGAACAGGGACAAAATATAATTTCTTAATCTTTTATATAGCCGTCAAAAAGAAATTTTGTAGTAGTTGGTTCTGAACTTCTAGTTCTACGGAAAGTTGATTCGTAGATTTAGAAAATGGATAGGAATTAACAGAAATTTTGACTTCATTTCTTGGAAAGGCGGCTGTTTGATTTTTGCAAAGGGATTGGAATAGCTGATGTGGCTTTTTCTCCTTAAATTTTCTTTATCATTCTCTTTTTCTTAATTTCTATCTTGAGTTCTATTTGATGATGACTTTGTTTAAACATTTTTGTTGACTGTTGTTGTCTTGTTCATATAAAAAAATTTGTTACTCAAAACATCAACAATCACATTTTGATAGTTGGAAATACAAATCGGCAACAAAATTGAAGAATATTGTTGTGAAGTGGAGAGGATATCGGATTAATCCAGTACCAATTTGTTGGAGAAAACAAGAGATTAAGCCACAATATTTGATCACAAGAACAATGTAATTTTGCAAAGAGTGGAGATTTTATTATAATATGAAGAACAAAATACAAAGATAGGTGTTTACAATGTTTCTAACTTCTTACTAAATCATAATTGTAATGCCCCAAATTTTTTTCATTTATATGTATATTTTATACAAAAAAAAAAAAAAAGGGGTTCGAGGTGTTATCAAAAATCTCATTTGTCTAGCTTAAGCGGAAATTTACTTGCATTCAAATTAAATCTTAAATACAAAGATTTAAATGTGTCAAATCCAATTCAACGCGAAAATATCAAGGCTCGAGCGCCAAAACTATTAAAATAACATACATGAACTTTAACATAAATTTTATTCTTAAAATAAAATTGGCAATAATTATTTCTAAAATTTTACTTGACAACCCCAATAGCATTGCTCGACCAATCTTTCACGCGTCCACACGATCCGTTTTAATCTGAAATGATATTATAGAAGTGAGTATTTTGAAAACACTCAGTAAAAATACGTGCACATTCTTAATAACATGACTAGTGAAGGCACGTGCGATGCACGTGCATGCGTTCTTCTCCTTGTGTATATTAGCGTTGGGACTGCATATGTATACTACAATAAATAGATAGAAATAAAGTCATGAATGACATGAAATTCCTGTTACAAAAAGAAAAAGAAATGCTTGTAAATAGACGACAGGCGAAATAGGAAACTGCCGGTAGAAATAAAGAAATTTACAGAGTAAATATACTTCAATAGAACACACAAAATATACTTGTTACACAATGAGTATTTTCCTGTCAATCATTTAGCTACTTGAACAGTTAACATAAGTATCAAGCATCCATGAATGGGGTTTGGAGTCCAAAAGAAAATACAACTTGTCAATTTTAAATCCTCAGTGTAACACAACAAGTATTTCATTGGAAGCTAGATGATCCGGTGTCATATATGATTATAACCACAGCTCAATGATGTTTAGACCAACTGCTTTCTTTGGAATTCAATGACCAAAGAAGCTTAAATGAAGGAAATGTTGGACTTATATGTCATCTCCCTTTTGCCAAAAGAGAAGAACAAATAAAATTCCTATGACAACTGTTGTGAAGAACCTAATTGCATTGTATTGTGAGTTCCTTCGAAAATTGGGGGCGAGATCCCAAATTCAAGATATCACATCAATGGAGACCTACATCGGAATAAAAAAAACACAAAAATGAATCAAGAATCACTGCCATTTTATTAATATGGACAAACAATTAAAACCTCTATATTTCATTTATTTACAAATATGAATGAAAATTCAGTACCCAAAATAAAGAAAATTCATAATGACCAACAGGAAACACCACCCAAATTCAAGCAATTCAGACCTTAATATGAAAGATTTCCACTTCAATTAACCAACAGTTAAAATAGATCCATAAACAATACTCAAAATTTAACATACCTGAAAGTCTCCAACTAAAAGAACTCCAAAACTCCCGAGTTTCTGAATTTCTAAATTTTTAAATTCCTTGCATTTCTCTCTCTGTAGAAAAAGAAAAACAAACACAGAGAGCAAAAGTGAATTTTTTTTCTCTTTTCCAATAGGCATCATACAGACGAAATTTAAAATGAAAACACAAAAGTTCAAAATCCATTTCTTATATAATGATACCAAAAATATTTTGTGATAAAAAAGGGTATGGGAACGGGTAGAATATAATCATAACTAAAGAAGAAACCCACATATTACAATATTATTTTCTAAATCCCGCATATATAATGTTACATCAAAGAAATGTTAATCATATGCAAAATCAGAAACCATTTTTCAAAAACCAAAAAATTAGAAAATGACTTGACCACAAATTCATTGAAAGAAGAATACCATGTAGCAATCGCAGACAACAATCATCTTTTCATACAGAATCCCCCCCCCCCCAATCAGCCTCCACCACTCACAGGTCCAAGATCGAAGTCGAAATTACCATTACTTTGGCTGGATTATTATTTCCTTTGACAACTCATAAGGTTTTCCTTGCAATAAATACAGCTAGCAACAGAGAATTTCAATGAAAGAAACATAATTAGACAAGCGGCTTTGGAAAAGTATATAAGGGTATCCTTTCAGCCAACACAAGAGTTGTTGTGAAACGCCTAATGGTTTATCATAGTGTTGGTGGACAGACTGCATTTTTACGGGAGGTTTACTTGGATAAGTATTGCAGTTCGCTAAAACATTCTTCACCCATTTATGTGTAACCTCAGTATTGCATATTGGTAGTCTCATCACGTTTAACTTCAATTGCCTTCTTTTTCATCAATTGTCTGCCTTCAGGCTGACATAGTTTACAATCTGAAGACTTTTTAAAATGGGAAAGAACATATATGGAAAAAACATGTTTTAGTTCCCTCACTCATATAAGTTCAACAAGATTATTGTCCTATGAATTTTTCTTAAAAACCAGAATCGATTTCTTATTTTAAGATCAAGAATTTTGAGAAAGATATGATCCCCCATCTGAAAATTGAAAATAATTGCATAAAGGTTCTTCATTCAGAGGTTAACCCATCAAAAACACCATACATATTCTTAAAGAGCTGACTCGATTGATCACTTATTCAAACATAACTTCCAAGCTCTTCATTGTGGTTTACAAATTTGACCAATTTTCTCCACGTATATTGAAAAGCAATTTTTCTATAAATAAAATCTACCATAGGTTTTGATAGTACACCAAAAGGTCAGAAATCCAATAACTTGAGATAATAATAATAAACTAATTTTAAATATTTTAAACATTTGCTTAAATATACATTACACATGCGATTGTCTGGTTCTAATTAACTGAAAATTAAGCATTCGTATATTAAATGGTCTGGGCTATCTTTCGCCACAATAAAATTAGTAGACGACATAAAGGTTTCTCTCCAGCTTCCTCATATGATTTTTTTTATAACCTTCTCCAAAGTATGTCAAAGCTCCAAACATTAGAAAATAATACACTTTAAGGCACATCAAAACTGGGACATCAAAATAGGAAATTTTTTAATTATCTTTTCAACAATTTCAATCTCAAGACTCTGATTCCATCTTCAAACACAACCTTAAGCTAATTCAAAAGCATGTACCACATATGGAGTATTGGATGCATCAAATACAATCAATTATAAAGAACCTGAAGAGTTTGATTTGATCGGTGCAGTCACGCTTTTGCTCTTTGCCACCCTAACCAAAAAAAAAAAAAAGTATTCCAATTTGATTAATTCTATAAAAAAAAAATCAAAACTTTTGAATGTATAAAACAAAAGAGTAAAAAAGAAACTTGGAGAAAGACGAAGCCTGAACAATGAATATTATTTTCATTAAATGCAGTCTTGAAAGCACGAAATACATTGAAGCTACTGAATAATATTATAATAATGAACATAAGTGCTCAAAGTTTTGCAATAAAAAAATGATTAAGCAAATGAATTAAAGGAAGAGATTAATAAGAAATTACATCTTGTAAAAAAAAAAATTCAAAATCAATAGCACCAAAATTTTCGAATTTTTACAGTAATTCAACAAAATTGAAGAATTACAAAAACCAGCCAATCAATGAATATTCGGAAAATAATGTGACTGGAATCCAAAAACTGAGTCAAAAAGGTTAAGAAATAAATTCTTCAAGTTTTTATAGATCAACATTCATATTTGAATACCTTATGAAAAATGGAAATCATGCGGTTGTATAAGTACCAATAAAATCTTCACATTCGTTACAAACCATTCCAGCTTCTACCTACCAAAACTCGAAACCTAAAGTCATTAATATCTAAGCAAATTGAAAATAAAAAGAGAATCAAAGAAGAGAAAAGTACCTAAAATTGTATTTTCTCCAAATCTAAAAGAATCAACTATTTTAGAGAAAAAAAAAAGGAAAAAACAAAGTACGGGCTTGCGAGGGACCTAAAGTGAGATTAAAGAGTAGAAAAACATGGAGTAAAGTTTCAAGACGGCAGGAGAGGCATGATAGCCGGTGCTCAAAGGCGACGGTGGTGGGGTGGGGGCAAGCGACGAAGGTAGGATGGAAGAGAGGAATGCCAAATTTCTAGGGCAATTGAAATTAGGGTACGAGCGAGAGAGAGAGAGAGAGAGAGAGAGAGAGAGAGAGAGAGAGAGAGAGAGAGAGAGAGAGAGAGAGAAGTAGAACTAACCCGCTGGCCGCTTCTCTCTATGCAATGTTATTAGGGAGATATTTATGAAGATTAGTTAACCAGGTAATGAAATGAATAGTAAGCATCCAGTTTAAGTGTGAAATGGAGGAACTCACGTATGAACAGTAAAGGGAGATAGACTCTTTTAAGGTAAAGGGCTACAACTGAGAATTCAAATATTAAATAATAGAGAGATTTTGAACATAACTCGTGCTTTGCAATTAAATTAAGCATCTAAGTGAATTTGATGACGATACATGAAAACAGGGAAGAAAATCAACAATGTAAACTACAAGTTTTGCATGAAAAGATCATTCGAAGAAACACTTGATGATCCTTTTGCATACATATCAATCAATGAATTGCAAACCAAAACAAGCCCATTAAAGCCAGCATTACCAGCAAGTGAGTGCACCCATTTACCAAAACTCAACACACCCAATGAAGAACATGTTGATAAAACAACCACCAATGTTGCCTCATCAAATGCTATGCCACTCCCATACATTTTCAAGAACAATTCAAGCGCTTCTTTGTATTTCCCACAATAAACATGACAATCAATGATTGTGTTCCAGGCTACTATTCCTGGTTCAGGCAATTCATCGAACAGTTCCTTTACTTTCCTTTCCTTAGCTATCGACATTACCCTCAACAAACCATACATATGAATCAGAGTATTACTCACATGGACATGATTCTCCAGCCCATGTTTAAGAACATTACAATGCATTTGCTTTCCTAATTTTACAGAACCCAATTGCACACAAATTTTGAGCAAGAAAGAGAAGGTGAAATTATCTGCTATCCCACCGTTTTCTTGAATTTTTTGCAATATTTAAAGGTTTCATCACCTTGGTTTGTCCTCACTAACCCTCCAATCATTGTGTTCCAAAGGAATCCATCTTGGTTCTCAGTTTTGGCAAAAACTGTGACAGTATAATCCATTGATCAACGAGCAGGAACTGCTCATAATCCAATGATCTTGCCTATTAAATAGAGGTTTTGAGAAAGGCCATTTATTATGACATTGGCATGGACCTGTTTCATCTCTTTCATAGTGGGACATTTATTAAAAAGTGCAAGAAGGGATTTGGAATGACAACCATAATAAACAAAATAAATTGCAGAGGTGTGATGCACAATCACAATAGCTGCATAGGACGACATTGTTCAACAAATTTGGAATGACAACCATAATAATAATGTCTTAAAAGGATTGACAACATAATAATGTGAATATAGGTGCAATCCTTCAGCTTAGCAAAAATGGCTGCCAAAAGGCCAAGCTTCAATAACCATAGCAGGTACATCAATGATTTCTCCTTCCCGCCAGAACCCTCATCAACTGAAACACCCTCATTTTTACTCAACGAAAGCCTTCTAATGTTGAACCCATAAAGTGGAGTATTTTATTTGATTTTTAAACCATTCCAAATAAGTATTCACAACAATTTCATTCTAAAATTGTGCATCAAATCTCATATATGAAAACAAACTATTCTTCCCTCCTCAGTTTCTTTTTGCTAGTCCGTCCACTTATAGTCCATGTAATAACAAGGGCATATATCTGAACTCATAAATCATAAACCCTCGTCTATATCGACATAACCACGTAGCATACTTTAAGGATCCCAAGGACATGGCAAGGAATTTATACCACAACCAAAATTCAACCTTATCTCATAATTCAGCAAAAACCTTGAGGAAACTTGAAAAAAGAATACACAAACAACATATTGATAACCAGAAATTTGTACAAAAGCCTATCTATCAAAATATACTAAAAATCTAATTTTAATCCCCATCAAGCTGAGGCTAAGCTAACAATTTCTTTCGTAAATATGTATACTAATTAGTATCCACATTACCTTCAGAAATTGCTTCCATAGCCTGAATTTTAGCCTCTTGAGAAGCATCACGATTTTCTTCAGTAACTTCAATGCTCGGGTCTCCCATCTATAAGTTGCAATGTCAAAATTTATTTGCTACCAGAAACATCACAACATTAATCAAATTCAAAACAAAACAGAAAATGTAGCTTGATCATACCTTCTGTGGAGGTTCATTATCAGGCTCCACAACGTCAGTCTCATCTAGTTCAATGTCAGACTCAATTATCTCAGGCTCTTCTTCTTCTTCATGCTTAGGGTGAACCTCCTCCTCTACATCATCTAGATCCTCGTCGCTCTCATCCATAGCACGAGACTTCTGTATTCCATTGCATAATAAACCATTCAAAAATCAAATTCCGCACAGAAAGAATTTGCCAAAGAAGCAAAATATTTGCATTCATAACATAAATTTTAAAGCCTAAACTATTGCCGAAAAACCTATTTAATCTGTTACCGCCTTCAGAAAACAACATCATTGAAACGATCACAGCTTTAAAACTCAATTTCATGATTAATAGAGAAAAATAGTTTCATATTTTCTCTTTTTGGAGTCTTTGGCCCTGCACATTACGAAGTCAATGAAGCTGATTTTTTTTTTATTCTTAGATCGAACACAAGAGAACAAATAGAAAAGACTAAACCTAAATTCTATAAAGAAATAAAATTACCTCTTTGTAACTCCCGGCCTAGTAGGAATCTTCCCTCCAAGACTGAAAAATAAAAAATAAAAATTTATAAGAAGCCCAGAAAAGAAAACCCCGCAAAATGCACCTATAGACATGAACCCACCATGTTAAAACTTTTACTATTTTCTTGAGGAGTATCCAGCAGAATCATTTATGCATCAAAAATTACATCTACAAATGGAAGAATCGTTATTTAGAATCTCTATGACATTGTTGTGCACTAACCTGACATTTTGGTTTTAAATCGGGATCCATATATTGGAACTTATAATGGGGATGTGCTTGCTGCATTGTGCTATGTACAACATGTTCTATGGGGACAATCATTTCTTCATCTATCTACTGCTGCAGGCAGGGGCCTTTTTTGTAGCCGGACTTGGATATGTCGGGACAGTCATACCCAACTAAAGATGATGATGCAGATGAGCTGATGAAGACTGGTTTTAATGACTACATAAAAGAGTACTGTATACATGGGTGTCGGTAGTGTTTGGTTTGTTACTCTGAGTATTACACAATTGTACAACAAGTCCACACCGTGATAGGAATAAATAATTTGTCTGACGAGTTGGAAATCTTATGCACATGTTCAGCATTATAAGTTAACAAGCCATGCTAATGTAGAAAAGGGTAAATCTTTAAACTACCATCAAATGTTCCTCAATCCAGTAATTATTAACTAAAACATCTCAGCCATAAACCTGATCAAGTGCCCAGTGTTCAAGGTGAATAATTGATAGATATTTCTTTTTGGGGCGCAGAGAAGGGGGACAAGAGTGATTCTATTCTACTGGTCACGATACTCGAACTCATGTGAGGACATCAGCATTTCTTCTAGCCAATACAACCAGCTTGGCTTATTGATTGGTCAATCCCTGGTATACAATCTTTGAAATCTAATAAACGAAACAACATCTGATCATGAGACTTGCATAACATAAAACTGAAAATTATTGAGAAGGGTCCGTACAGTAGATACACTACGACATAACTTGCAACCGAAACAAGAAATTTGGATCAAGAATTGCACTGGCAGGCTAAATTGCACAGACATCTATTGAGAAGTAAAAATGATGTGTTTGCTTAACTGTCACTCCAGCATTTCCATGATTAACGAACAGTGTCTTTTTTTCTCTTTTAAAAATGGAATCTATGGATTTCACCCCTCCCTCCAAAAGGAGGCTCAAACCCAAGTTTCGCTCTTACCACTTGAGCTAGGCCTTGGCCTTTAACAAACAGTGTCTAACATTCTTACATAATACTACAATATTTCACACTTAACCAAATGAAATATAGCTTAAGGCTTTAAAGTATTTCATGACATAGTTTATATAAATATCAAGAAATAAGAATTTACCACTTGCACAATATATTCTTACCTCACTTGTTTTCCAAGAATTTATCTGAAATGACTTGTAGATATCGTAAGAGTAGAATCCTTTCAATAATGTAGTTTACGTGTACGAATTTGTAAATGAATGAAGTTGTGATTAGAAGTAAAAACAATCACCTGAACGTATATACACAACAGTCACGTAACTTGATCAACAAAACGCCTTTCAAGTTAAACGTGAATTGATGATGTTAATAAATTCATTAATTGGCAAGACCAATGAGGATAATTATGTTCAATTAATTTAATTATATTAAACATTCATTTCCATCCAATTATGACCATGACGGTGCATATTTTTAGAAAAATAATTTTATATTGTATGTATATGTGTGTGTGTATATATATATATATATATATATATATATAAAATATTAAAATGTAACACTTTTCTTTCTATTAAGATAACTCGGATATAAATAGTTCAAAATCATTTTCTCTTGAGCCCAATTTATTTTATTTAACACGAGCTCCAAAACGAGTATAATATCGATATATTTTTATCGACTTCTAAAATACTTCAATATTCAACCCAAATAACTTACGATAAATTCTAAAAAGTACACGTAAGCAAATAAGTCTTTTATGCAAATAAGTGGGTCGAGCTTATCACTTTAACTTTTGGACTTAAGTGTGATGACAATGTTAGATATGGGCTATTCTATTTTCTAAATGACCATCGTTACGTTTGAATCCATATGAAAATAATAAGTCTAGAAAATCCGGGGTGTTACAATAATGAAGAACCAACTATATATAGGGAATAAATAGGGGACGTCTAAACCTTCATAGTAGGGTTGTAATTGAAGTCAATTGTAAGAAATGGAGTCCAAACAAAGTAGATGAGGAAAAATCACGTTAAGAGACGAAACAGACAGGTGGGGCACTACAACGCTGGGCGAAAATCGCGTTGGCACCGATAACTTTCGGGTCCTTTACTCCAAAATCTTGATTTCTTCATAGAAATATCCTCTTCAAGTTCAACACAATTTCCTACTCTCAGCGGGCTTCTAAATAGAAATTCAATTAGATTTTTGATCACTCTGTTGTTTTTTCTCCATAGTCCAAGTTGTGAGCATATTGTCAAATCCTAACAATGCGTCGTGCAAATTCATTTGAGTGAGTACTCTCGAATCTTTATCTGCCACAAAGAAAATCTTCTATCTCGATCTAATAGCAGAATATCATACTTCATTGTTGCCATCACTAAAAATCTCGATCTTCCCAAGAATTTCAACACTAAAAGCTCTTATACTAGTTTGTTGTGAAGTGAAGATGAAATGAGATTAATCCAATACCACTTTGTTGGAGAAAATAAAAGATTGAACCACAATATAAAGTAATTGATCACAAAAAAAATATAATTTTGCAAAGAATGGAGATATTATTATAATATAGAAAAAGAATATATAATCTATTTACAATATTTCTAACATCCTATTAAATCATATAAATAGCTAACTATATGTAGAGAACAAATAGGGGACGTTCAAACCCTCATAGTAGAGTTGTAGTTGAAGTAGAATGCAATAAATGGAGTAGAAGAAGAAAAATCGCACAAGAGGCGAAATAGACAGGTGGTGCCTCGACGCCACCCGTGTTGCGCCTCTACACTTTCAGGGCACCATGGCGCCACAGCCATGCGCTGGAGTGTCGAGCGAAAATTGCCTTGGCATTGCGACGCCTACTTTCAGATCCTTTACTCCAAAATCTTGATTTTCTTCATGAGCCCTGCTATAAAAACAGGGTCGGTGACTGACTCAAAAACAGGGGGCCGAGGTGGCACCACCTCGGCCCTCGATCCGAAATTCAAAAATTCAAATCAAGGATTGAGGAGGTGCCACCTCAGCACCCTATTTTTGAGTCGGTCACCGACCCTATTCAAGTGACATTATTCTTTCTTCATTACAATGTCCTACATTCCAACTCCCAATGGGCCACATAGAATTTCAATTAGAATTCGCCAATTAAATTATGAAGCTTATATATGACAAACACTATAGTCGACAAAAAAGTGTATATTTAAATCTATAGTCGAAACACTACAAGAAAAATGGTATTTTACAACTAATATTTCAACGACCAAATTTTGAACAATTAAAATTATAAGTTTGGTCATAGAAATTGGAAGATGAACAATCCAATTTTCAATTATTTGAAAATATCTTATAATGACCAAAAAATTAGTTGTTAATTCTATATTTTCGATAACCAAATTAAAATTTATCGTTGTGAGTGAGAGCCAAATCAAAATTTCCTACTAAAATATCAGTGCATATTCAGTGACAATAAAATTTGTTATTAGAAACACATATAATATAGTAAATATTCAACAATCATAATGCCTGATCATTAATATAATAAAACAACAAATTTTATCTCGTTGTGGGAACTAAAGAAAAATTTGACATTCAACGACTATTTATTTAGTGGTCGTTCAAGGTGACATGCAACAACCAATTACTTTTAGTCGTTGAAGGTTTATGAAAACCTAGTTATCAACTCTAATTTGGGGTCAAAATAATTTTTGACATAGTCGTTGAAAGTTTATGACAATCTGGTTAACAACTCTAATGTGGTGCCAAAATAGTTTTCGACATTGGTCATTAAGAACGACTATGTAGCAAATTTTCTTTTAATTGTTTAAATTTTTTTAACTTAAGTGTAATTAACTGTAAGCATAATATTCATTGTCATAAGTATTAGAATAATTTCAGACTGACTATGTCCTTCCATAGCTATGTATTTTGGGTGCTCTATCCTATTTCAATAAAATAAAATAAAAAATAAACGAGGTGGAAGCTCTAAACCTACCCTACTTCGAACTTAATCGGGCCACATGGGAAACATGGAATAAAATTCTTGACAGGGCGGTACATAGAATGGTTGGTAATGGCCTCAAATCCACTCTGTTGCCAATAAGACAGAATAAACACATTTTGACAAAGCTAGTTTACAAAGCTCCTTTCTTTGGTATGTATCTAGGATGTCTTGTGAAAGTTGAAAAGGAGATGGGTGATATTAAAGGTATTTTCTTTTTTCATTTGCAATTTATCGATTTCCTTTTTAATTGAAAATCTTGCTCTCAGGTTCTCTGCTTTTTCATCTTCGTTTAAATGGCGTCTTTATTCTCGATGTTAGTTGATTGTTGTGTTTGCAGAGCTATGCAGGTGATTGCCCCCATTACATTCGGACCGAGTCATTTAAGTTTGGATTCAATTGCAGGTAAAGGACTGGGGTATTTTTTGCATTTTTAGCAAGGGCTTTTTTGTATTTCTAAAATTTACGTTCTTTCAGTATAGTTTGGTATCAATTGTTGATGTCGTGGTGATTTTCAGTATGTTGAAGGCCGCTAAAGGTTTGGATGAGGATATAATTCCTGAAGATTTTGGCCCGTGCAAGGTTAATTGATTTCTCATTTTCCTTATCAGTATATAGTTGTGGAATTTACTAATCGGTTTCTTTTTTAATTGAAAATCTTGCTCTTGATTTCCCTATATTTTCATCTCCATTTAAATTGTGTCTTTAGTCCGGATAGTAGCTGGTTGCCTCTGCAGACGTATGCGGGTGATTGCTTCAATTTCATTCGGACTAGTTCATTTAAGTTTGAAGTTGATTCAGGTATAATCACCCCAAGAAAAGGACTGAGGTATTTTTACATTTTCAGTTAGGGCCTTTTTTTTTTTTTTTTGTTTTTGATTCTAATTTTCATGTGAACTGATCATTTATTTCTAAATTTTTGTCTCATCGGTGGTGTAGGTTTCATCATTTTCGAGATGAAGTCGTTGTGGCTCATCGGTGGTATAGGTCTATCTTAATCACGCCTTCGACTACTATTTTAAAGGCCTTGTCGACATGTGTAGACTTTTGCAGGAAGTTGTGTACAGCACATTGTCACAACCACAATAGCTATCTATGCTCGAGAACAATAACGTTTCTTTTCTAAAGTCGATCACATTTCAACAAGATGAGTGATGATAGTTGAAATGCTCTTTCACATTTCTAAACCTTCTTCAGGCTTGGACGTTTGGTGGGTTGGTCCGAATATTTCAATACCTGAATCATCCATTATGCTTTGATTATTTTGTATACGGAACCAGTTGGTTACATGTAATTTTTGGACCCATACTTTAACTTGAATCGTTTGAGTTCAATACTAAGTGACATATATGATTCACCTATTTAAATGAACAATAGTGAAGTATTTTAGGAAACTGAATTGTCCCTAAAAAAATCAATTATCGATATTAACATGATAGATAGATTAACTAAATGAATTTATTTGTGCTATAATAAGTAATCATTAATGTAAATAATAATTTAAAACAAATATTTAGTGTATAAATAATAAATTAAAATATTTTTCCAATAATATATATGTTACTTTTATCAAAATCAAAAATGCATTTATTAAGAAGTTAATCAAAATTAAATAATTAAAAACAATTATAGATTAATTTCAAACATTTCCCCCTCCCCAAAATTTCAACCCCCGCTTAAAATTTCATTTCATTTTTACTTTTCCCTCTTTTTTGTTTTGTTTTCATCTTCTGTTTCTTTAACTCAATTCCTCTTCTCTGGTACAAATGAAAGAAAACCAAACCCTATACCTTTCATTCTCCTCACCTCTGTTTCTCCTCTTTCACGATGGCAATAAATCCTAAACCACTCAATTCTCCGTTTCTCAATTCTTTGGTATGTATCTCGGATGTCTTGTGAAAGTTGAAAAGGGGATGGGTGATAATAAAAGTATTTTCTTTTTTCATTTGCAATTTATCAATTTCCTTTTTAATTGAAAATCTTGCTTTGAGGTTCCCTGCTTTTTCATCTTGGTTTAAATGGCGTCTTTAGTCTTGATGGTAGTTGATTGTTGCCTTTGCAGACCTATACAGTTGATTGCCTGCATTTATACAGACAATGTCATTTATGTTCGGATTCGATTGCAAGTAAAATGACCAAGGTATTTTTTTCATTTTTACCAAGGGCTATTTTGTATTTGTAAAACTTACGTTCTTTCAGTATCTCATTTTCCTTATCAGTATATAGTTGGGAAATATATGATAAGTGCGGGTTTTTGCACTTTTCGGTCCATTAAATTTAGATATTTGTGAGTTTTCATTAATATTTTGCTATTTAATTTAGTTATATTATATTTTGTAGGTGATCCAAGGCTAAAATCCCAAATTGAAGGAGAAAACGGAAAAAGGAAGGGAAAATGACTAAAAGTACACAAAAAGATAAACTTGATGACCAAAATGTACAAGTGCTGAAAGTTGAAGGACCTAGGGTTGCAATTTTTAAAGGATGTGATTGAAAGAAAAGTCAAAATGTGATGATTAAAATGTTCAAGATGAAAGTTGAAGGACTGAGCACGCAAATACCTAGGGACTTAGATGCAAGAAATGATTTCAAAAAGGCCAAAAAAAAAAAAAAAAAACAGGGGCACGGATTTGGTGCAGAATTTGTGGTGCCATGCCGCCACACGCGGCTAGGACCTGTTTGGTTGGTTTTTCTTTGTTTTGGATCCTTTGCAATTCTAAAAACACGTTTTTGACCCTTAAAAATCACTTTAAAAGTTATTTTCTCACATTATCGAGTGAATTGCCCAAATAGTGATTATTGGGAAACTTTTTGCAAAGTTCAGTGACCCCGTGGGAATTTTTTAGAAATTTTAGTGATGAATGAAGTGATTTTTAAAGTTCAATGATCCTGTGTAAAATTTTTGAAAAGTTCAGTGATGAATTGAGTGATTTTTAAAGTTCAATGACCTTGTGGAAGCATGATATAAAGTTCAGTGACTATTTGGGCTATTCACTACTCATTATCCAACAAACCCATCTCCTTCAACTCTGTAAAACCCTAGCTTCCCTCTTTTTTCTTCCTTTTTCTTTTCTTTTCTTTTCTTCTTTATCTTTTGATTTTCTTGAGTATTTTAGGAAAGTTTGGAGCTTCACAATGGTGGAATAGCTTGAAAAGAAGACCCATTGATTTTGAAGATTTTTCAATCATTTCTCTCATTATCAATAAGTTTTTCTTTCTTTAATTTATTTTTCATTAATGTGTTGTAAGTTTTTATTACTTATTTGTGATTATTTTATGTGTAACTAAATAATTATGTGATTGAGGGTGATTTTAAACTCGAGAATGATTTTTAATTAATTTGTGTTTTATAGTTATCCTTGATTGATGTGTTTAATTCATTGTCATTAATGTTTATAATGTTCTTCTTGATTATTTGGGTGTACAACTAAATAATTGAGTTGATTCAATGAATGCTATTTTGTGATTTATAGTACGTAACCGCTATTTATTCTAAAATCTTGTAGCAATTATATTTCAATAGATTATGAAGAATTTTCAATTGAATGTATGTGGATTAACACTTAAATAAGTAAACCGAGTTTGTGAGTTTGCCCATAATTCAATTCATCTATTTTGTTGTAATGATTTTGTTAAATTAAATCTAAGGAGATTCTTCTAGGTTGTTTAATAAAAATGATTGGGTAAAGAGTTTTTTTTATTCAACTAATATGAAGAAGAGATTGAGATAATTGACTTTGTAATTATTCTCGAATTGTTGTTAATCTTGAAAACGATAATCTTTTGTGTTAATTGAAAGGAAAATCATTCTCGTGGTAACGAAATACCCCTCGGTCACACTTTCCCGTATTTGATTTAAAACTACTTTATTTACTTTATAATTCTAGTCTTTGCTACTTTCCATTTATTGCTTTTTTTAGTTTAACGAACCAAATCTCCCCCCCCCCCCCCCACCCCAATTTAATCAATTTCGTATTTTTCTTTTTACGTTGCAATTGATGAAATTGAACCAATCTTCTGCGGGAATGATCATTACTTGTCATATTACTATTTGAGACGACACATTTAAGATAAGTAAGGAAATTAGTTGGTACTTCTTTCAGATGGTATCAATTTTGACGTCGTGTCGTCGGGGATTAGTCTATCAATTTTTTTAATTGCAATATTTTCTTTTTATTTTTGTTATTTTTCTTTGCCAATTAGGTTGTGAAAGAGCAAAAAACATACAACACACCACAACCTAAGAGCAAGAGAAAAGACACCGGTTAAACAAGTAAGTGGATGAGACCAACCTTTCAAATTGAACGAAAATTGGCCGATCTTACATCTCTTCTACAACAAATGGCACTGGGGACAATTCAACAAGCAAAAATGTGCGCGATTTCTTCATTTGCGAGAAGTCCTACTGATTCTTGCCCGACACTACAAGAAAGACCCTTAGAGCAAGTGAATGTCATTGGGGGATTTCCAATGCAACAGAGATATGATCAATATTCTAACAAATATAATCCTGGATTGAGAGATCATTCTAATATCTGTTATGGAAGAAATCATTTCATAGCTCCACAAGAACAGTTTGATCATCCATAGGGTTTCAATCAACAAAGTCAACCACAATACTTCCAACCTAGTCAACAAACTCAACCTCAAAGTTCAAATATGTCTCTTGAAGATATGATTAATTCATTGGCATCTAGCACGATGCAATTTCAACAAGAGACAAGGATCTCGATCAAGAATTTGGAGACACGAATGAGTCAATTGGCTAGCACGGTGAGTAAAATTGAGGCTCAATGGTCGGAAAAACTTCATTCTTAAGCAATCAACCCGGAGGACAATGTTAGTGTTGTGACACTAAGAAGTGAGAAGATTTTAGAAAAGACACCAAGGAAGATGGAAGATCATGTTGAGAAACTAACGCGAGAAAAGAACTTAGCTTGTGAAAGTATTGTGGAAACTATGGCATCACTTGAGTCATTACCGAGTAATCCACCGATGTATAATCTCTCTTATATTACTCTTCCGATAACTAAAGATAAACTTTTAACTTTGGTGATGCAGGCCCCCACTTTTGAATTCAAATCCCTTCCCGAGCATTTGAAGTATGTATATTGTGAGAGGGGAAAACACTACCCGTGAGCATTGCAAAGAATCTCACAACACTTCATAACCATGTTAGGGGAGTACTTAAACATCTTACTCTTTCTATTTCGTGCTTTTATATTGAGGGCAATGTACAATTTAAGTTTGGGGGAAAAATGTTTGTGTTTGTTTGGATAATTTGATAGCTTTGCTGACTATGCTTTTAGTTGTTCCATTGCATTGATTTATGAAGTATGGACATGAATACTATATGTTGTTTATTTTCATTCACTTATTCCATGTTGGACTCTTTATTGAGCACTTGTGTCATGAGATCCATTACACGCACTTGTTGGTGGCATTTGAGGTTGTTAAGGAAACTTAAATGACCATGTTGTTGACAATTCTTTTGATCACTCTACAAATGAAAGGATAAGTTTTGGGGTGCTTGAACCTGGAAATGAAACTATTTAGAATTGTATTAATTTCCCTCTCAATAATTGATTTTGTTGAGTGTACTTAGACTTCAAATTGTTTTCCATCTGTTTTTTTGTTCAAAAAAAAAAAATATGTAGGAAAAAGTTGCCCACCTTATGGAGTGTGAGTCAATATTGAGTAATCACGCCCTATGCATCACCAATGTGTAGAAGATGATCTACAAATGAAGAAGGCTTTCCTTAGGGACTAGAGCGAGAACTACCTACATTGGAAAAATGATAAAAAAAAAAAAAAAATTGAAGGATTGATGGACTATGAGTAATTTTCCTAATGAAAGTTTGCGGTCTAAGCACTCAAAATTTTTGGGAATGAATACATGTCTAGATAGTTAATTTTATCGGTTCAAGTGAACCAAATTTGAGAGAGAAAGATTGAGTGATTTGAGGATAATCTTAAGTTTTTTACATATTGGGTTAGAGTGAAAATATCAAATTTGAGTGAGTCTGCATCCCACGAGTGAGAAATGAAAATTTGACCTTTGAGGGTCGGAAAAACCATCAACTTGTGTATTGTGATGAATTGGAATAACTACACACACACACGAGTCAAGCATAGTGTAAGTTTAAAAGTGTTTGTTGTAGTATTTTTGTGTACATTTCATAAGTTATTAGCATAATGTGAGAACTAAAGCAAAGTGGCAAACTATCTAACTTTTGGAATGTTTGTTATTATAGTATTATTATCTTTGATTTTAATTTGTGTGTTTGCATGCTTGTTTTTATAGCTTTGTTCGAGGACTAACAAAGATTTAATTTTAGGGTGTGATAAGTGCAGGTTTTTGCACTTATTCGGGCCACTGAATTTAGATATTTGTGAGTTTTCATTAATATTTTAAGATAATTGAGCTTGTAATTATTCTCGAATTGTTGTTAATGTTGAGAACGAAAATCTTTTGTGGTAATTAAAAGGAAAATCATTCTCGTGGTAACAAAATACCACTCGAGCACACTTTCCCATATTTGATTTAAAACTACTTTATTTACTTTATAATTTCAGTCTTTGCTACTTTCAATTTATTACTTTCTTTAGTTTAACGAACCAAATCTCCTCCCCCCATATAATCAATTTCGTATTTTGCTTTTTACATTGCAATTGATAAAATTGAACCAATCTTCTGCGAGAATGACCATTACTTGACATATTACTATTTGAGATGACACATTTAAGATAATTAAGGAAATTAGTTAATACGTCTTTTGGACGGTATCAATATACTAATCGATATCTTTTCTAATTGAAAATCTTGCTCTTGAGTTCCCTATTTTTCATCTCTATTTAAATTGTGTCTTTAGTCTCGATAGTAGCTGGTTGTTGCCTCTGCAGACGTATGCCGATGATTGTCCCCATTTCATTCGGACTAGGTTGTTTAAGTTTTGAAGTCGATTAAGGTACAATCACCCCCAAGAAAAGGACTCAGGTATTTTTGCATTTTTAGTTAGGGCTTTTTTTGTTTTTTATCCTAATTTCCGTGTGAACTAATCAACTCTTTGTCTCATCGATGGTGTTAGTTCCATCATTTCAAGATGATGCAGCTATGACTCTTATTGAAGAGGAGCTTGGACAACAATGGTATAACATCGACTCTGAACTTTCGTCATCCCTCATAGCCATTAGTAATCTCAATGACCATTGACTTCTGGTTGCCATGTTATATAGCATCATTTGTTGCAAACGTGCATTATTTTTTCACTTTCACATCTTCCCAATACCGTGTCTCTGAATTTGTCTTGTATGTGAAGCTCATATATTATTTCCATGTTTTGAAAACTAATGACAGCATCCCTCAGCCAAGTCTACAAGGGCCGACTATAAGAGAATTGGGATCTGGTAGCTATCAAAGTACTAGCCTTTTGTCCTTGAGACTAACAGTAGATTTATTCATTACAAGCCACTTGGGACCTTCTCTTCACAAATTTCTGCAAGTACTGATTGTTCATTTTCTTGTTCTGTATTATATGTGGAAGAGGTGATTGTCGAGTAGTGAATCCACCTCAAATCTAATTTTTAAAATATCCATTAACATTTATGGATTGGTTGACGAATGAGCTGCTCATTTCTTTGATGAA